>CM032630.1:15046314-15536107 GCA_019097785.1 Fraxinus excelsior
ATCACCTTCATACGTCCATGTATTACAAGAATGGTTAACAGTAGGGATAAGATCTTAACGTTTTTTCAATTTAGCTTTTACATGTCAAGTCTTGAGTTGAGAAGGATATTTAGAATGAAGCTCCCAAGCTTTCACACTCAATTATGATAGGTTCCTTTTTGCACTTCGTTGGGTCAAAATCAACAATGATATTATTAACTTGTTATTTCACAAACTCAATCAAGCATGCATGAACTTTTCATTCAAGTCATGTTCTAAATTTCTAATCATTTATTTACTTTTCTATACGTATTTGTCATTTGATAATGATATATGAGTCTGTTTGGTTCGAATTAAAATTTAATTTTAATTCAAATCAAAGTCAAATAATCAATATAACTATATCTTTCATGAGTCCCACAACTTTTCAACCACACATTTCAAAAATTTCTATCACAATCTGCTAAAAAAATCTAATTTTAATTTATACCAAACACCCTCTATACATAATAAGCACCATCTTAATACTCGAAAATTGACATATTACATTTTCGTGTACTCCGTGTCGTTGTCCTATTGTGTCCTAACCCTAACCACAAACCTCAATCTTCGTAATTAATAGATATTTGAAAAATTGGCCTAATTGTCTTAACCTTAACCGTAGACCTTGGTATGGATAATTCACAATATCTAAACCTAGAAATATGCTAACATTTGCTTAAAATGCACTCACCTTAATTAGTTTCATGCTTATTTCTTTATAATTAATTTATTTTCTATGTGATTCGGATTAGGCTACGTGTTGCTTCTCAAAACCTTAGTGTGTACGAAATCATTCTGTGGCAGAAAATATGAGAACAATCATGTGCCAATGTCACACTTCTTGTGTACCTAATTCTAAACTGTTTTGTTTTTGTCAATAATAAATACCAACTAAAAATGGTTTGAGATTTAAGAAGTTTATTCGTCAAAGTACATTTTCCATCGACGAATTTGTTAGAGATCATTTGATGTTTCGTTCAAAGAGATTGAATGTGACACATAATAGTGTTCGATGTGTTGAAAAGTCCAAATTGACTTGAATAAAGTGCAATGAACACGGTCGGAGTATACAAAGTGGCCTCGATGAGAGTTAGTATAATCAGCTAAATAAAATCAGACTAATCTAGGTTGGAGCCATATTTTAGTAAGCTTCCTCACTCAAAAACACATATCCTTCCTTGCCTTCTCTCACTTCTTCGATTTCATACTAGATGATTCTTTTATGGGTGAACGTGTATTAAAAGATTACTTATGAATCAACACTACTCTTTATGAAAGAACCCCTTCATAAAAGAAAATCGTTGAATTGTGAGCTTAACATGCCCTGACAGACGGATGAAACTGTAGATCAGGATGTACTGTAACTTGATAGCGCCTTCGAAGGTCACCACCTGATCTCAAATATCAAATCTTGAAGCATGCTGGATGAAATAGCATATCCACATTGTTTTGTAGTTTCGAGGAAAAATTATGTATGTGTGACAAAAATTTAGGGTGTGCTTTAATTAATTATTTAGGATTTTCAACATGTCAGGGAATTTTTTATTCCTACCAATTGACATCTGAAATAAAAATCTTCTCATTTTCCAATTACTTGGGGTTGATAGGCATCACTTGCAACTTCTCTGTGAATCTTGATCCACCTGCAAATCAAGATTTTTATGACTAATCAAGATCATTAAGTAGGTAAGACAAATATATGTTCACATGCTCACAAAATTTTATCTAATTAATTAAGCAGAATCCTGGTTATTAATCATGCTTAGTAAAAAAATCAAGACAAATATCAATCATGCTTAGAAAATAATTTTTTTTAAATAAATTAAATTAAAAGATTATAGCATTCACACATTTGGTGTTACTTTTTCTTTTTCCATTTTTCTTACATATATTCTCCATAACCCTATATCGAGGTTAAGATCAAAAAGCACGTCCAGGAAGTGTTTATAATCAATTTGATTTATTTAATGAATGGTAAATAAGTAAATAGTATTTGTACATCTTACAAAATGTATGAATAAAAGTTGTTTGGGTATTTATAAAAATAAAATTTTATTTTTCTTTTGTCCGTTGCAAGAAAGATAAAGTCGATAATAGTAAACAAGGGGGGTCATCTTAATAGTTAATAATTATACTAAGGCCTTGTTTGGCCCATTTCTTAATTTATTTTTTTTCAAATTCAATTCTACACGTAACTCAAATTTTTTTTAAATATATTCTTTAAATTAAAATCAACTTTTACAAAATTCATTCTCAAAAAATCTTACCAAACAAAGGCTTAATCAAATATTGAAACCAAATAAAAGCTACATCTTTTGAAATTAATTGAAGAAAGAGGAAATCGAGAGAGGATCGAGTGGAGATATGCCTATTATTTCTGCAATCTGCCTTTTTAATTCTAACTTTAATTTAGTCATACATAAAAAAATGTGCAAAAATAGATATCCACATATCAAATACAAATATAAATATATACGTAAAACCAAAACCATTCAAAAATCGACAAAATTAACATATATATACTCTCTCTCTCTCTCTCTCTCTCTCTCTCTCTCTCTCTCTCTCTATACAGTCTTGTTCTTGACAGTCCCTCTTATCTCTCTCTCTTCTTTCTCTCTCTATATCATCTTTGTTTGAATAACTTCATTACCAAAGGAATCAAGTTTGAGTTTTCAATAGCTAGAGGTTAGTTTCCATTACTCTTAAATTCTGTTTTCCTATGTATGTATGAAATGTGCATGCCCTCGATTATGTTCAGTTTCTTTGTCATAAACTTGCTATGAATCTTTCATTTTATCGTCAAGATTGATTTCATGTAGACGTTCTTTTAACTTTGGTCGTTAAGTTCTTAAAGAAAGTGACATATTCGCGCCAGAAATATTGCTTTAAAAGCAAGTATTATGTGCGTTAGTTCCCTTCATTTTTATTTATTTTTGGGCGCTATGGTGATCTCTTGGTTGGTACGCAAATCAAGTTGATAAGTGGTCTAGTAGATGAAGTCTTTGTTCATCCTTCAATCTGCTTCTATAAGAATTATGAAGAATGGGTGAAGTTTCTTCGCTAAATAGATAGGGTAAAGGACTTTTACTAAAGATAAGATTCGAGATGTCCAATTACTAGTTAATCGATTCTTGAACGACATGAGGAAGACAATCATAAAACCCTTAGTGCGTTTGATTGCTAGCAGGAAATTTGTATGGAATAAAATAAATTCTAAACAATTCAATTGTTCAAAACTTATTTGTATGGAAATTATTAATTAAACGTGTTTGATTGATTTAGTTTTCAACTTAGAAAATATTATACTTGTCCTTTTTTAATTGATGTGTAGATGAGAGAGGGGGAGAAAGAGAAGGTGAATTACCTGGAAAATAAAAAATCGCATTTTCTTAAAGAAAATATTTTCCTTGTTTTTTGAAAAAATACGTTCACATGATCAAAAGTTGGAAAATATTTTTTTTATGAAAAAATTGTCAATCAAACGCTCCAAAAGCAATAATTATGGTGAAAAAAATGACATTTTTCATTGAAAATAAAGTCAATCAAACACACTCTGAGTATACCATCACCATTACTTCAGTTGATAAAAGCTCGAGTCTCATGAAATATTGATTAAAAAATTAAAACTTGATTAGTTGAAAAATTGGCAAAATTTTATCAAACAAGTAGTGCTTATTTGATTTTATCAAAATATGCGTAAATAAAAAATTTCCATTTTTAAGGCGAAGCAAGAGAATTGGTGGGGTCATGAAAAAAAATTGATGAAATAGGAAACCAATGCAAATAATTGAGCAATAATGATGCTATGTGTAACCCTACCTTAGTCATAATTAACAACTTTTGGTCTGCTAATGAAATAAAACTTTCAACATCGAACCAAAATAGGAAAACAAATACAAACAATCATTTGCCCACGTTCACGTGCATATGTTTGTATTAACCTCTAATTCTTCCATGCATGATGCATGTACATAGCTACGATATACAACTCCTCTAACATGTTTGGTGAAGCTTTAATTTTAATTTGGCCTCATAATTTTTTTTTTATTCATACATTTCGTAGAATTCAAAATTTATTACTTTCACTTTTTGTAAGATACATCTTATACTTAAAAAATATAAGTATTTTTCAATTTTAAAAATATTTTAGATTTTCAGCCCATAGTCGGGAATTTTCTCTAGAACGGTCCGAAATGGTATCCTAAATTAAAAGAAAATTCAATGTGTAAAACCATTTTTCCTTACGAGTGTATTTTATGTCGAGAAGTATTAATTTCAGAGCCACCAACATGATATAAAAGAGAATAGTCGTCTAATCACTATATCAAACACATCGTTCCCTCTTTAGACGAACTTGTGAATACTCAAATGCTCAAAATTATATAAATTATAATCCGAAAAATAAAAATATTCCTTCTCTTCAATCGTTTCCACTTCATGTGAAAGATCCCTTCACTATTTTCATTATACAAAACCACCCCACACCCAAGTTGATAATTCGTAGTAAATGTCGTAATTTTTTTTTTTTAACATTATTTATGAATCTGTCACGACCCTTCTGTATTATGATGAAATATGGACAGATTTGTAATTTCATAGTAGAATGTAGTTAATTTTAATAAAAATGAAAGGTGGAATGTCATTACAATAAGTCCAAAATGAAGAATTCAAGAAATCAATCACCAACGTGATTCTCATATTTGTACATTTTTGGATCACACGCCAAAATTTGTGTATACATAAACCTTTCATACAAGACATTGTGGAAAATCGCACACATCAGTTTCTTGTTTGAGATTATATTTAAAAATGAAAATTGATGATAAATTACTTAAAGTTTCGTTATTGAAGGGTTGGTTAACCTTTCACACTAGTTCTAAAATGGTAGTAATGCATTTCTTCTCCATAAACTACGACTAAATAAATCGAATATATAAAAAATATGGGGTATAGCTTATTGTTACTATCTAAATTAGAATCTAATGAGGTTGAAGACAATGTGACCTTAATTCGTCAAGAATCAATAAATCAATTACACCACGTCTTCAGCAGATAAGGGCAAAAGAATACAAATATTGAATTTTCCTCTTTCTCGCTTTATAAATTTTTTGTCATGAATTAAGAAATCCATTACAGTACGACTTTAATAGATAAAGGTGAGAGAAAACAAATCAAATTTCTCTTTTACCAACTCGTAAAATTATTTATTTTAGCTCCACAAGTTTTAGTTGTTACAATGTTTCATGTAAAAAAAAGTCCTAATCAAATTCATGCAAGAGTATATTTGAAGTGGAAATTACATGGGAGCCTACTTCTAAAAATTACATTTCAAAAATAAGATTTAACGTTCGTTTATACAAAAATCAAATAATAATATAATTTCTATATTAATAAAAATCTTATAAACATAATTTAATCTACATAACTACTCCACCCGCCCCTGCACCCGCACCCGCACCCGCACCCACACCCGCACCCCCACTCTCATCCAACCCAAACCCTAATCATAAATCATTTTTCATTTCTATTTTCTTTATATATCCTTTCCGTCGTCTCTCTTCTACTGCCGTTGAGAGACCCATCGTCATCGCATAGCCACAACAGTGTCGTCGGAAGCCACAACAGTAACATCGCGCTTAACGGCGACTACAACGCCACTGTGTGCTACGTTGCTACAGAAAATGCGTGACGCTTTTCTCATCGCACGACGCCTTGCGCATGACACACAGAGCTTACAACGACGCCACAGTTGTGGATTGCAGTCTGTTGTGGACTTGATAAGGCCGTGGTAGTGATGACCGCAGCGGCAACTGTTTTGGTGATTTTTTGGTGGGTGTGGTGTGTGGAGATGGTGGTTGTGATTTTTGGTATAGGAGGTGGCGTTGTTTTTTTTTTTTCGCTAGCCATGACGTTGATGGTAAGATGGTGGTGGTGGTGTAGGTGGCGGTAGTGGTGGTGGTGATGTTGGTGTTGGCATTGACACCGGTAGTGGTTTTGTATTTGAAAATGGTGATTTGATTGAAATGGGGTGGTGTTGGTGGTTTTGAAGTTGAAAATGGTAGTTTATTGGAGGTAGTGTCGGCGGTGGCACATCGACGTGGTGTTGCTGGTAGGTAGTGGCGACGGTGTTGGCTGCAATGCGACTGGGGCAATGGTGAGGTGGTAGTCACAAATTATTTGGTTGATTGCGACTAATAAATAGATAAATTGTAACCAATCAATAATGTGTTCTAAAAAATTATTAATTTGTGATCAATAATTTGATAAATTTTGACTTATAAAAATTGTAATGTGTGACCGATGAACAAATTGTTACCGATGAAATTTGTGATTTGTGATAGTGAAATAATTTGTAACCTATAAAAAATTTATTCGTGACTGAAAAATAATTTGAAACCAAATTATATAGAATTGCGACTTTAATATATTTAATTAATTATCTTATAAATAAAATTTAATCAATATTTGATTTTTGGAATTTTAAACTTTGTATCTTAGTTTTAAAATGACTGATACTTCAATGTTTGGTCCGTATTAAAATCTAATTTTAATCCAAGTCAAAGTTAAACAATCAATATTAATAACATTTTTCATGGTCTCACAATTTTTCAACTATAGATTTCAAATTTTTTTATCACAATCTACAAAAAATCTAATTTTAATCCCCCACCAAACACCCTCTTAAAGCCATGAGTTTGAAATTTTCCCATATTTGAACTTCGGCCATTTTTATTTATTCTTTCTTTTTATTATTTTTCTTCATAAATTAGAGCTCAAATGAGTTAAAAAGTAACTTATAAGTAAGAAATGAATATCTCCATCTCCCTCTCTCTGAAAATAGGCAAACAGCTATACTACACAGAAACACTGGACCAAGACGATTAGGCTGAAAATGGCAGCAGGCAGTCTCTTTTATGGGGAGTTCATTTAATGGGCCTAGTCAAACTAAGTTTTAGTTTAAAAAGCCCACCAACTAAGTTTTTTAGTTAGATGGCCTCAAGATACAAATAAAAGGAAAATACAATTTGTAAATTACTAAAATATCCTTGTATTTAAAAAGACACTGCACTGATATTCGTAACGATATTGATATCGTTCCCGTAACAAAAAAACGACCTGAATATCGTTTCAGTATGAAATATATGTTGATTTTCGTAACGATATGGACATCGTTCCTGTAATAAAAAAACGACTTCAATATCGTTTCCGTACGAAATACACACTGCTTCACTGATCTTCGTAATGATATAGAAATCGTTCTCATAACAAACAAAAAACGACTTGGATAGTATAAAATACACGCTAATTTTCGTAACGATTTGGACATCGTTCCTGTAATAAAAAACGACTTCAATATCGTTTTCATGAAATCGTTCTCGTAACAAAGTAACGACGTTCATATCGTTCCAGTATAAATTTGTCGAGTTGGAACTCATTTCAGTCAACATCGTAACTAGAACGACATATAAATGTCATTTCTTCCCATATAAAACGACAAATATGTCGTTGTATTGTCAAACCCACAAAACAAAGTAACGACATTCATATCGTTTTAGTACAAATTGGCGAGTTGGAACTCGTTTCAGTCAAAATCGTAACTAGAACGACATATATGTCATTTCTTCTTATATGAAACAACGATGATGTCGTTATAGTTTCAAACCCATGAAATAAAGTAACGATATTCATATCGTTTCAGTACAAATTTGACGAGTTTGAAATCGATGCAATTCAAATAATAACTAGAATGACATCGGTATTGTTTCTATTTACAGAAAATGAGAATTATGTCGTTATACCTAAAAAAGGACAATTCGATCATCCATGACCACTTAACATACATTCTTCGTATGTAAGACAACAAAAATAGGTTATCGAGTGAGTTTAATCTCACTTCAAGAAATTAGGGGAACATTTGTGTTTCTATAATTCTCTATCACCTTCGAATTATGTTGATAGAAAAAAGTATCTCCGTTCGCTCTTTCTGAGCCATGTGAGTGCTACATCAACCCACTTGATGACCTTTTTCGATCTTCCTATGTATGTTGAAGGCATGATGTGTGGTTGTAGACGACCGAATCGTTATTTCTAGCCAAAACGATATAATTGTCGTTTTTCATGAAAAGAAACGATATCGATGTTGTTATAGTTATTATTTGAATTGGAACGATTTCAAACTCGTCAAATTTGTACTGAAACGATATTAACGTCGTTATGTTATTTTATGGATTTGATACATAACGATATCCATATTGTTTCAATACAATTTTGACGACATTGATATCGTTTCAGTTTAAATCATAACTAAAACGATACATATATCGTTTTAGTTTATATACAACGATAATTATATCGTTTTGGCTAAAAACGACGATTCGATGTACATGACAACCCGACATGCGTTCGACATACGTAGGATGATTGAAATTGATTATCAAGTGTGTTTGATCTCACTCAAAAGAAACTATGGTGATATTTGTATTCTTATGACTATATACAACCTTCGAACTATTTCAATAGAAAGAAAGTATCCTCGTTCGATCTTTCTAAGTCATTCGAGTGACATCAACCCACTTGATGACCTTTTTCGATCGTCGTACGTATGTTGAAGGTATGTTGGGTGGTTGTTGACGATCGAATCGTTATTTTTAGCCAAAACGATATAATTATCGTTTTTCATGAAAAGAAACGATATCTATGTCGTTGTAGTTATTATTTGAACTGGAACGATTTCTAACTCGTCAAATTTGTACTGAAACGATATGGACGTCGTTATATTATTTTGTGGATTTGATACATAACAATGTCCATGTCGTTTCAGTACAATGTTGACGACATTGATATCGTTTCAGTTTAAATCATAACTAAAACGATACATATATCGTTTTAGTTTAAATAAAACGATAATTATATCGTTTTGGTTAAAAATGACGATTCGATGTACACGACAACCCGACATGCGTTCGACATACGTAGGATGATCGAAATTAATCATCAAGTGTGTTTGATCTCACTCAAAAGAAACTATGACGATATTTGTATTCTTATGACTATATACAACTTTCGAACTATTCTAATAGAAAGAAAGTATCCTCGTTCGATCTTTCTAAGTCATTCGAGTGACATCAACCCACCTGATGACATTTTTCGATCGTCGTACGTATGTTGATGGTATGTTGGGTGGTCGTGGACGATCGAATCGTTATTTTTAGCCAAAACGATATAATTATCATTTTTCATGAAAAGAAACGATATCTATGTCATTGTAGTTATTATTTGAACTGGAACGATTTCTAACTCGTCAAATTTGTACTGAAACGATATGGACGTTGTTATATTATTTTGTGGATTTGATACATAACGATGTCCATATCATTTCAGTACAATGTTGACGACATTGATATCGTTTCAGTTTAAATCATAACTAAAACGATACATATATCGTTTTATTTTAAATAAAATGATAATTATATCGTTTTGGCTAAAAATGACGATTCGATGTACACGACAACCCGACATGCATTTGACATAAGTAGGATGATTGAAATTGATCATCAAGTGTGCTTGATCTCACTCAAAAGAAACTATGGTGATATTTGTATTCTTATGACTATATACAACATTCGAACTATTCCAATAGAAAGAAAGTATCCTCGTTCGATCTTTCTAAGTCATTCGAGTGATATCAATCTACTTGATGACCTTTTTCGATTATCGTATGTATGTTGAGGCATGCTGGGTGGTTGTGGACGATCGAATCGTTATTTTTAGTCAAAACGATATAATTGTCGTTTTTTCATGAAAAGAAACGATATTTATGCGTTGTAGTTATTATTTGAACTGAAACGATTTCAAACTCGTCAAATTTGTACTGAAACGATATGGACATCGTTATGTTATTTTGTGGATTTGATACATAACGATATCCATATCGTTTCAGTACAATTTTGAAGACATCGATATCGTTTTAGTTTAAATCATAACTAAAACGATACATATATCGTTTTAGTTTAAATAAAATGATAATTATATCGTTTTTGCTAAAAAACGACGATTCGATTGTCCACGACAACTCGACATGCATTCGACATATGTAGGACGATCAAAATTGGTCATCAAGTGGTTTCGATCTCACTCAAAAGAAATTATGATAGTATTTGTGTTCTCGTGACTACATACAACTTTCGAACTATTCCAATAGAAAGAAAGTATTTTCGTTAGTTCTTTCTAAATCATTCGAAAAATATCAACCCACTTGATGACCTTTTTCGATCGACGTACGTATGTTGAAGGTTTGTTGTGTGGTTGTGGACGATCAAATCGTTATTTTTAGCTAAAACGATATAATTATCGTTTTTCATGAAAAGAAACGATATATATATCGTTGTAGTTATTATTTGAACTGGAACGTCGTTATGTTATTTTGTGGATTTGATACATAACGATATTCATATCGTTTCAATATAATTTTGACGACATTGATATCGTTTCAACTTAAATCATAACTAAAACGATATATATATCATTTTAGTTTATATAAAACGATAATCATATCATTTCTGTTAAAAACGATGTCATTTTCATTTCTATTAAAAACGATGTCGTTAACTACTACGATACGAAAGTTGTTACGTTATTTCGTGAATTTGACACATAACGATGTCATTATCGTTTCAGTAAAATTTTGACGATATAGATATCATTTCAATTTTAATTTTAATTAAAATGACATATATATCGTTTTAAGATATATAAAACGATAATTATATTTTGTAAGGTATATAAAAAGTATATCTTGCACGCCTTAAAAAGTTTAGGTAGGGGATGAAAGGGAAAAAATAAAAAATTTAATGTTTGGACCAGTGGATGATTACTTAAAAATATAAAAACAATTATTTGAAATAAAATTAAAGATTTTTAAGGTAATTGTCACTAATTATTTATATATTTCGAAATCATAAATTTTGTAAACATTCAATTCATCCTTATTAAAATTAATCTTTCAATACATAATTGATAATACGTATATAAAATAAAGTGAAATATCTGACTATAATTTTTCAAGATATTCAGAATTATATGGTTATATATATATATGTTATTGCATTAAAATAAATAATATTGTTCAATTTATTAGTGAATCATCATTTTTTCTTAGAGGTTGAAGGTTCAAATATTTGGATATTAAAAACTTGAATATAATTTTTCAAGATATATATATGTTATTCAACAAATTAAACAACATTGTTCAATGTCCTAGTGGTGTGGATAACATTTTAGTAAACTTTTTCTTAAAGGTTCAAGGTTCAAATCCTTAAACCTTGTAAATTTGAATATAATTTGTCAAGATATATATATAGGTTATTGCAAGAAAATAACCAATATTATTCAATGTCCTAGTGGTGTGGGACTCAACTTAATTTTATAGAGGTTGAGGGTTCAAATCTTGAAAAATTTTAGATACTCAAAATTCTTCTTTTATTTGGTTATACAAGGGAGGGTAAATAGGTCTTTTAACAGTTTTAAATAATTAAAATTACTTTTTTTTTATTCATTTTAGTCAAAGGCCATTTGAACAAAATGTTTGTGAGGTTTGGCCATTTCAACTCATTCCCCCAAAATTCTCCCGTAAAGATAACAGACTTAATCGTTGATTTACAAGAGCGAGCACTCTCCAACCATGATTGTCGTTTCTTTTGGAGTTTTTGGTCCCGAGAATCTGATAACTAGGGGTAGATTTTGACATCACAGGAACAATCAAAGACCGCCAACGATGGTCGGTGTGATAAGGGAATAAAACCATTGAAGAAAGCGAGAGAATAATCGAAAAAAATGGCTGGTCTGAAATGGAAGACATTCATTCGCTAGTTCAATAAGATCGAGAAATTCCAGTATAATCCCTTAAGTTATGCATTGAACTTTGACGATGGAGGGCACGGTCAATTGTGTGTTTGTGAGGCTAGTGTAACTTTGAGAAGGCTGGGAGTGAAAGGAATTGAGACGAGGAAGCCTAAACAATTGCAAATTGTTAGGTGGTGATTTCAGTAATAAGACATGGATTTTGGTTTGCTGCGTGTGTGGGGTGACGGTGGTGGCATGTGGCCAATGACGGCGATTGACAACGATGGGTTTGGGGGAGGATAAAGAAAATCTACAGTTGTTATTTTTCTTTACAATTTTTTGTTTCTCTAATTTATTTTTAACTTATTTTAATGTAGTACACGGAAAGTTACCATTTTACCATTTACAAAAATATTAAAAATGTAATCAAACTCAATTTATTGGTCAACCAACAGACATTTGGATGGAATCCATCCATTGGAGCTTCAGTTGCAATGTTTCGAAAGATTAGATGCGACGGTTGCGACGAATGAAAGGTCAAGAAAAAGTCTGTAACTATTTGAAAGGTTTGGAGCCTCTACTACAATTATCCCTCTATAAAATGTGAACACATAGACCCAAAGTCTAAAGTAGAGGAGTGCAGGACCACGTATATTAATTTGTAGGTGAACCAATGATGACCTAACTTGAAAAAACTTCTAAATATTTACAAGTTTGAAGAGATTAACTAAGTTAGTTGTGGTGGCAACCTGTCAACAATTAATAAACACAACGGTGAACTGCCCTTGCAAGCTCTTAAATTCTCATAACAAATAATTTGAAAACCATAGGACCAATAAATAATTTGAAAATGTTATTATTCTATAATGTTGTTGGTTGGTTATTAAACGTATTGCATTCACGTTTTGGCCATGCCGATCAATTCTAAAAAAAATGTTACTTATTTGCCAAACATGCTGATTTCAAGTCACAAGAATAAGAAGTATTGCACAATTTTCATTTGGTTTAAAAGTTTGGCATGCATGCTCAATCCCATTTAATTACAATTAATAATTCTGGTTGATTCTTGACTAATAAATGTCGATTAATTAGTTTACCAATACAACTGCCAAAATGATCCTTTAATTTGGCTTTTGTTTCTAACTATTTTTGTTTGAACTAGATACTAAATCAGTTCACATACCGTCGTGTTAAATATAACCAGAATCTCTAATATCAATTGTTGAGAATTTAAGGATCACATATTACTTGATACCACTTGATATGAAACTAACTATCGGATTGAGATGTTAAAGTTATATGACACAATAATGAAGTACTTGATCACAAGCAAAAGAATAAAAGAAAACAAGAAAATATGGTAGATGAATTAGAGATTTTATTGTATCACAAATAATGAAGATAAATAAGTATTACAATGATCCTAAAAGCTAGTAATCACTTTTCTCATATTATAAAATTGTATAGAAGGACATAATATTTAGAGCCAAATATTTATAGACAACTATGTATGGCGACGTCCAAATCCCAATAGAGGAATTATAGTTGAAGTAGAAGCCAAAAAGTGTTAAAATACGAAAAAAGCCTGAGCAAGATGACCCTGTCGCTCGAACGATAAGCTAGTGACAGGTCTGTCGCTCGAGCACTAGGCGAGCGACCAAGCCTCGAGAGAAAATTTGCACGTGTTGCTCGAGAGGTAGGCTAGCGAAAATACGGCGACTTTTCTTCCCGGTCTCAACATCTTCAAGTTCGATACAAATCTCAACTCTCAATAAGGCTTCCAAATAGAATTTTAACTTGAATAAGACTCCAAAAATATTTCAAACTGAATTCCTCTTAACGTGTACTTCAATTAAAAATTTCCAATTACTTTAATAAGTAATTCGAGTTATACCCAAATTTTAACCCACATCATTACTTAAATGATGTTGACAAGTTTGTTTCTTATTGCCAGAAATGATGGAGATTGCAAAAAGTTCATTTTTTTAAATATGGATGTAAGGGCTTAATCTACTCCAATTAATCAAATATATCATATTTCTAATATGTCATCGGGAAAGCATGTTCCTAAGAGCATCTTCTCTAATTCATTCTATGAATTGTTATCTAAGTTGAAAGATTTTCAATTCACTCGTCATTGATATCTAATCAACGGATTTTCAAATTCAAAATTGAACTCTAATGCATTCTATAGATTACTATTTATGTGTCTTTTATTTAAACACAAAATAACATTTACCATTCGCATAAGAAATATAAATTTTACGGAATCAGCACATTTAACAGAATTTCTAAATCTAAACCGACAATGTCTTTTGTTTTGTTTTGTGTCACTGTCACATCAGTTTGATAGCACATTGGAATGAATTTTTAGATTCCGTTTAGCTGCAGCTTATGTGACATAATTCTTTAAGAATTTATGATTGCATTGATGAACTTAATATTTGATATGACATGTGAGAGTTGCAAGATTTATATGCATGAAGATCATGCAAGGGTCCAATCTGCATTAATTTTTGTTTTCTTGATGGGTTTGGTGAGAGAACCATAAGATGTTGATGTCCACCTAATTCTTGACGTTTAATCCATATTATCGGTGATAATTAAATCTAACCATACAAATAAAGAGCATTTTTTTTTATTATTCAGCAAGATGGAGAGATGGCTATATACGTATTTCTTTTCTTTTTGTGTGTCGACTCGACAACTCTTTGATGCCTAGGATTTAATTCACATGTTAGAATTTGTTCAAACAAGTTTATTAAGCCGAAAGCAAAAGCCAACTAATCAAGTAAAATTGTGTAACAAAAGAAGGGATATGGTTAGGTTTAACATTTAAAATGTCTTAAGTGCTCACCTTGGGATTTTGTTTTTGTTTTTTTTTTCCTCGTCATAATCTAACACGTCGATAATTCATTTAAATGGACTGAATCTATAACTTTTGTGTGCTCTAATATCATATTGAATAATTTGATGTAAAGTTTAAGTTGTTAAACATCGATATACCGTCTAACACAATCATTGTATCTATTCCAACTTTTAATTCAAACTCACAGCAAAAGCTAGTCGTGAGATGGTTGGGGGTAGATGGAATTGGGGAGACGGTCGGGATTGGGTTTGGGGAAGAGGACAGTTAGCTAAATGTTCGAAGGATTTATTATAATTATTATTATTGAAAAAAAAAATGTAAGTTATGTTCACATGTGCACTGAGTTGACAAAGTGGATGAGATCCGTGTTGAAGGACTTAATGTCCACTTGAGTGCAGTGGCGGACCCATCATTAAAGTTCAACTTGGGCGAACATTGATAAATGACCGTCGGCAATCAGCAATTGTAAAAGTGAGGTGTATATATATAGAACTTACTATGTAACGGTGATTTTAGACAACTGCATTCTACGATGTCTTATGTTATAAACCACCAAATTGTCAATTAACCAGTAGTCTCCCATTTTTAATCCACGCCATATATTTCAATTGCTGCCATTTCTGAACAATCTCAAATTCCCACTTGCACAAATCTCAAATGCCTAATTTCAAAAATCCAGTCTTTTGCGGAAATTCAAATGTCCAATTCGAGAAATCCGCTCTTTTGCAAAAATATAGATGCTCACCCTCAAAAGTCCAATCTTATGACCAAATCTTAATCGCCCAGTTCCAATTATTCAATCTTCTGCCAAAATCTCATATACCCAAATCCAAAAATCCAATCTTTTCCGAAAGTCTTAGATGCCCACTCTCAAAAGTTCAATCTTATGCATAAAAATGCGATGCTCACTTGGTAAAATTTGATATTTCACAAGCAAATAATCCACTTCTAAATATTTAATCTTCTACAAAATTATCCGATGCCCACTTTGTCTTTTCCATAAATGCCCAATACCAAACATTTAATTTTATTCAATTCGTCAATTTCTGCTTTTTTCCTTCATATAATTTGGTTTCTTCTTCTAGAGAGCATGCATATTAGATAAGAAGAAAAAATGTATTTCATGAAAAAGTGGAGTAAAAAAGCAAAATGGGGAAAGAGAGATTAACACGGTTCGATTCAAAAGAATCAAACAGCGAAACGGGCTGCACAATTACAAAACAGAGAGAGAGAGAGAGAGGACCCGCCCAACAAAGGGCCCAATTTCAAAACAAAACAATAAAAAAAAGGGAGGAAGAAGACGAACCAACAACCAAGCGAAGCAAAACCCAAGTCTCTCCCACGTCGGCGCCAGTCTCCCTCTTCCCATGCGATCTAGCATTGTTCCGATAGAGCCCAGCATGCACGGTCCCGTCCCCTCAGCGTGTGTTGGGTCCGCTGCTGCTTGAGTGCATAATTCAAAAAATTTATATTATAAATTAAGTTGATTGTTGAACTTTAAATACTAATCAACAAATTCCTTTCTTATAATCAATGTTTTCTTCTAAATTCGTTATTCCGCTAATCAATTTTGGAGAAAGATAAATGACTAAGCATAGCATTCTTCATATCGGACATCCTATTTATAAATTTCTATTCAGACATTGAGGATAAATGTGTCTTTTTAGTTGATGATATGTGTTAGTCACCGATTGACTGACTTCTGACTAATTTTGTTTTTTTGCACACATTTTATTTACCAACTTAACCCTTATGTTTTTGTTTAAGTATATTGGCTTGTATTATGTATTTAAGGTCACTTATGAGGTTTCTCATTTATTCGTGCTTTTAGCTTATTTTTAGTTCACATATATTTTTTTACTTCTTTAGAGTGCTCACTTAGATACTTAGAATATTTCATGTATAACAAATAGTGTTCGAAGTTTGAGTCTAATAATTTATATTAGGCTTTAGAACTTAGTTTAGATTCTTTATTTAGCTAGTTTATATGTGTGTGTGTGTGTGAACTAAAAAATTTACCCCACTTGTTTTGGTGTGCCAATATTTTGGTGGAAGGCGAGATTGGAAAATTTAATCCGTAATAGTCCTCAAAGTTCAAGTTTAATATTTATGTTAAGTGGCGAACTTGTAGGGGATCAAACACATACATGGTCAACAAGCATGGTCATAACCAAAGCTTAGTCCATGTTTTTCATGGTCATCGGTATATGGAATCAGGGCCGAGGCGGATGAGGCCCGCGCCTCGGGCCCAAAATTGGAGGGGCCTCATTTTTTGCCCCCCCCCCCCCCCCCCCTTCCTTTTTTTTAAATGAGGCATAGCCCAACACACTTGAGGGCCTCTCAATTCTGGCCCAACTGGTTTTTTTTTTTTTTTTTAACCTAAACTAAACACACAAATTCATTCAACAATCAACTCTCCAAGAATTCCCGTCTCCTGCCTGCCTGCCCGCTCGTTCTCAACAATTCATTCAACTCTCCAAGAAATCCACCAATCCAACCGCTTTCTTCCCTTCCGATTCCGGCTTTCCCTAACTTCTACAGTTCTGGGTCTACCGAGTGCTGATTGCAAGTGAGTGCGAGTGTGCGAGTCTGCAACTTGCGAGTTGACGTCTTCTATTCTGGACGACTGGACCTTCTGGTAAGTACCTGTTTATCGGGTTTTGTTGATTATTCATAATTGAATTAAATCTCTATTGAAATTATTTGTTTAGATTTCGTATAGTTGTAGGAGATTTCAATCAAAGATTGAATCTTTAGTGTTTATCTGTAGTGGGTTTTGTTGGTTAATCATAAATGAATTTAATCTCGTTTAGAATTATTTGTTTCGATTTCATATATGAATTATTTGATTAATCATAAATAAATTATTTGTTTTGATTTCTCGGCCCAGAACCGGCCCTGTTTAGAGCAGTCGATTCAGGTTAGTTCAATTACTGCCGAGGATAGTTTGAAACAAAATTGTCTGGGTAGTTCAATTACTTCCAAGGATAGTTTGAATCAGAATTGTTGTGCCAATTTGCCAATGGAGCTCTTGAGGGATGTTTTGACGAGGGTTGAGGAATTAGGGTGTAATTGGCCCCAGAGAAAGAACGTGGTTGCTTGTGCGGGCGTTTGTAGGAGTTGGAGAGAAATCACAAAGGAAATCGCCAGAACCTAGAAGTCTCCGGTCTATTGTACTAAGTGGGCAACGTTGACGGCAGTTCTAGGTTCTAGCAGGCTTTGGCTTTTGAGTTTTGACAACACTTAAAATTAGGATTTAGCATTTAGGAATTCTTTCTTGTATCCTGGATCCAATTTTTGTGACTTTTCTTTCATTATCTGTATTCTGTAAAAAAATTATTTAATGTTGTTTATTTATGTATGATTTGTAAATGATTCAATTTCAGGCTTGTGAGAAGTAAGAACTGAGAACTGAGATGCAACGCTGGAAATGAATAGGGCGTAATTGCACAATTTTCGTCGATTTTCTACTTCTCAAGTAAGCAATGGCTTGCTCTAACTTACTATTGAAAATGTTTGAAGCCTTGTCGACTTATATATTTGTGGCCTGGTCGGCTTGTATGATATTAGATTGTAGCGTGTAGGATCAATTGCACAGGCGCACGTAGTCACTGTATTGAATACTGTAATTGTGAGATGAATGATATATTTCGTATTTCTTTTGTTCTTTATATTTGTTTGTTGCTCTACTCTTTAAGTTAGTAATACGTTGCATATTGCACTGTTAGATTTTGCATTTACGTTGATCTTGGGGGCCCAATTTTGGGAGTTTGCCTCAGGCCCTTGAAATCACAGGACCGACCTTGTATGGAATAAGCTAGTCAGTTAGATGGAGGACAGGTGGCTCGGTGCTCATGGTGTTTTCTCGGCTCACTCATAGCCAATTAAGCTAAATAGAATTTCCTAACCACCGAGACGCTTCGTTCAACACATTCTTACCGTCGAATACAAGGTTTTAAAAAAATGAATTGCTATTCGTAGACTATTTTTTCCGTCAGACTTAAACTAAAATAACAATGGTTCAGACAATTTTTCCCCTTTTGCCGAGGTAAATTGACCTAAGGTTAAGATAAGGGGGTTTTATCTATATTTTTATCCCATTCATGAATGATAGATCGGTAGGGAAATTTAATAAAAAATGCTAGTGTACTTCTAGTTTGACATTTGATGTTTTGTTTAAAAAAAAAAACTGGAGGGAAAAATGTTTATTTTTTTTAGACTCTCTAATTGTATGTTGACACGTGGTAAAGTGTAAATGATGATATACATATAGCATGATTGTATTTTAATTCCTTGTCCACTATCAACATATCCAATTAGAAAACTCAGCCTCTTGTCAATTCTTTGTGTAATACTTACCCGTAGAGTAATGTTATTCATCATCACTGGAGTTACAAACACAGTCTAGATGGCTTTAATGTGACATTAAATGATATGTGAAATTAAATAAGTTACTTTTCATTTAACCTATCATTTATAGTCATCTAAATTGTGTTTATAATTCCATTGGGGATGAATAACATTACTCTACCCATAAGTGATTGGTGTTAGAATTATCTTCACTTTTTACTTGGAATAAATATTGCAACTTCCATGGTTATTCCGTTCATTAATGACAACTGATTCGTGATTAGATGAAACAACTCATTAATCATTGCCTTTTTATTACATTTTTCAATAAGCATGTATTTTTATGTGCGTAATGCGTACGCTCAATCTAGATCGTTTGATTGTGCCCTTTGTTTTCAAAGGCTGGATCAATCCATTTTTTGATGGTTGAAATTGAGTTTGTCAATATTAATGGCCATGATATACTTCTTAAACTTATAAATATTGTGTTATTTGTCTCTATTTTTCTTTCTAAAACATAAAAAAAAAAATCCTTTCATTCTTTTGAGATTACCAATCTTCGAGAGCAATCAATCCATGTTATATTTTTCAAATCAATTAACACTTCCATGTAAAGTTTTACAGAACATCATTGCATATGTGCCTCGGAAGGGTTATTGAGACGAAATAAACTTTTTTGATCTTATTATCCTCGATTCTTCTCTTGTTTAGTGAAAACTAGATTTTTCAACTATTTCATTAAGTCTCATGAAACATGTGTGTTCCACACGTCATATTAAAGTTTTGTCTTACGGAATGTTTCTTATAGATTTTTTTAAACATTTTGACATTCCACTACACGATGAGACTTTTGTTAAACTTCGCCCCACCGATACTATCAACATTCAAATCCTTAAACAAATGAAAATAGTAAAAGAACACGGTCAATGGGTGGCACACACAAAATGGTTCAATCACACCTCAGATCTATCAACTGTACCTTTTGAAGGTGATGAGGATGGCGATCATGATGGTATACCACAAGTTCCACACTTTCCTCACGATGTTCCTACCTTTAGTGCTCATAGCTTTTCCTCTGGTGGATTCATATTTACCAAAAGATCACTACAACCACCTCAATGGCCGTATTGATTCTCTTACATCTTTAGTGGATGGGCTTGGTGGGATGCTTCGGGAGTTACAGGTGTAGCAGGACACTATTCGAGCCCAACAGGATGCCATCCAAGCAAAGCAGACGGACATGCAGGCTCAGCAGAGCGCTTTCTACGCTCATTTCTATGCACTTTTTCCTCCACCGCCTTCTCTGGAACCGTAGCCATTGATTTTGTTGATTATCTTTATTATGACTTATCCACAATCTCCATGTTTAGCTTCTTTTGTTTTGCCTTATACTTTTTGTTTATGCCAATAAGGGAAATAGATGGAGGTGATTATGCATGATTCGTTTTTACAATAATATACTTAGATTATATAAAAAGGGAGAGAGACGGAAACTCATATTTTGAATGCATGGTTATCAATATGTAAAAGAAAAGGGGAATGCAAATTGTATGATAAATAATTAATCTTATTCTGCAAATCATCTTGTTTGTCATAATCAAAATGGGGGAAATTGTTGACATATGATTAATTTCGAGTTTTGATTATAATAAACAAATTATTCGTATCTCTAACATTTATATTCGAGTCCTCGTTGTTAAATGTTGTAAACCTGATGGAAATCGAGCATTCACAATCAAGCTTCAAAATCGAGCACTCATGTCAAAACAATTAAAAACAAATCAAGCACTCGCGCCAAATTCAAAATCGAGCAAAAAATCGTGCACTCGCGCCAAATCAATGAAATACATTAAACTTAGATTATTTGTATCCATATGTAAAGGTAAAATGCTTTAATTCTTAGCAATGAATCACTACAAGATCGTAAGTAAATTTTTTTGCACGAGATAAACATTTCACAAAAACGCTTGCATAGAAAATTATTTTTGATATGACAAAAAAAATTCATTTGACTTACCAATAATACTTATTTTGAAAAGTTAAGTGAATATGTTCCTTAAATATGTACACTTGCAAAAATAATCAAGAAAAGAGTAAATCGAAGATTTCTGCTCTGGCGGACGTCCGGTGGCCCAACGGTCAAAATTTGAACCATTCTGATTTCTGACACTCAACGGCTAGTTTAGTCGTCCGGTACAGTGACGAATGTCCGATAGGGGTCGTCCGATTGGGCATAACTTTTGACATTTTGACTGCTATAAATATCACTTCACTTTACATTAAAAAATATACATTTAAGAGCATTCAAGTGAGTTTATTTTTAGCAAAAATTGCATTGATTTCTCATATAATTTATTATCGAATCATTTTAATCTTAAAAAACTTTTAATCAAATTAACTTTTAAAAATCATTCTACGCATAAAAAATTTTCATAACTAATACTTGAGCTTCATTCATTACTATTTATTACAGTGTTAGCCTATTCTTTCTTGGTACTAAATTGTGATCATATCATTTATTAAGAGAGAAGTCTCAATTTGTATAATCTATTTTCCTTGAACTTGTGGGTCATGTTGAGGTTCTGTAAAGCTCAACGTTGTAAAAAGATCGGTGCTTATTGTTTGCAAGTCACTGAAAACTTGTAAAGGGTTGGATTGCATCACAATTCAATTAATATAGGGAAATTGGCATTACTCATGTCAGAAAGTTTGGTAACGAATGACGTAGATCATTGTATTGAATCGAATATCCATAATTATATCATTTGCATTCTCTATCCCTCTTTGCTTATTGCTTGTATATTCGTGCTTATTGTTTAAATTAATCTATCTAGTTATTACGTATTTGATTTTAGATTAATTTTTCGAAAAGATTTTAAAAATCAATTCACTCCTTTTTCGTTAGCTATTCTTGGGTTATCATATACCGGAACATATCGAATCTGACCAAGTATTCTAATTGTCCCATCAAACATCTTAATTTTGACATTACCAATACCAATCACAATTATTTTATAAGGCCCATTATTTATCATCATCACGGAACCTTTGTATTTGTTTCATATGAAGAAAACAAATTTCAATTTGAACACATAAAAAGTGCAAGCCAAATCAAGAATCAAATTCTCGTCAGATTTGAAGTCACCTTCAGTAATCACAAAAAGATCTCCATCATTGTCTTATTCTGCAAGATTGACATTACCGAAACTTTCTGGTTGTTCCTTATTATCTGTAGTAACAAACATGTTCCACCACTCATAGTAATCCATTTCCATGTGCTCCTTGTTGCAATGCCTCTGCCCCTTCCATGACCACCCGTCTTTCTCTTACAAACAACATGACCTTCGGCTCAGGCCTTAGAACCGATGATCAGACGTTTCATCTTCTCCTTAGAATAAAGCGCATCATATACCTCGCCAATGGTAAGAGTATCCCAACTATAGAGAATGGTATCTCTAAAAGTCACATATGAAGGCGGCAACAAACATAACAATATCAGTCCTAAGTCTTTTTCATCATATTTGACCTCCATAGTCTCCAAGTCAGCGATGATTTCCTTGAACACCAATAGATAATCTTCCAAAAATCCACATTCTGTCAAGCGATAAGAATACAAGCACTGATTCAAATACAACTTAATTGTCAAGCTCTTTTTCATACAAGTTGCTCCACACTCGATACCCGCGGGTCCCTCCCCGAATGGGGTGGGGATTACCCGTTTAATCAGGTATTCGAATGGGGAATTTTGCCCCGAAGCGGGTTCGGGTAATAGGCGACCCACCCCGCCCCCGCTCCGTTTAATAATTGTTTTTTTTTTATTTTAGAATTCTATATTTTAAATGAAAAATTTTATTAATTTTAATAGAAAATGGGAATTAGAAATTATTTGTTTCAATCTAATGAATTGGGGAAATAAAAAAAAATTATCAAAACTTTAAAAAAAAAAAACGGGGCGATAAACGGGGCAAGGGCCCCACCCCGCGCCCGCCTTAAACGGGTAACGGGGCAGGGAATTTCCCTTGCCCTGCCCCGTTGCCTCCCTACTTTTCTTATTTACCACGTTTTGAAAGACTTGATTAGAAAGATGAAAATGTATATGTGATAGAGTTTTTCGATACTTCCGTTACTTCTTATCCACATTAATTGTTGCGGGCATTCTATCTATCTCCAACAGAGTATCATCAAGATTCAATTGAGCAAGAACTGCTCCCATCTTGATCGGCACAAAGAAAATCTACTGTTGTGATCTAAAAACAGAATCTCAAATTTCATAGTTGTCATCCTTGAAACATTCGACATTATTCAAACCTCACTTTAATAACCAATTTGGACCTCCCAAAAATATCCAAAAACCTTCAACTCTAATACCACTTATTGGAAACAAAACAAGAAACCAGAATTGCTCTGATACCACTTGTTGAGAATCCAGCCAAATAATTAAAATGGAAATAATATGAGTAATATGAAAAATAATGGATCATACAAGAACACAAGATTATGTGGAAGAGGATAAAGATTTATTATGCCAAAAAATTAAAATTGTATTTACAAGATTTGATTCTCTCAATCTAAATCTAAGTAATTTTCTTAAATATCTAACGTATACAACAATGATCTAATTGTTATCTTGAATCTCTAAAAAGCTTACATCTTGTGAAGTATTTACAGGAGCCAAATCTTGGAGTTATGGATGAAGTAGAGTCCTTAATCTCAAAATCCTTATCCATTCCAAAGTCTTTTTCCCAATTAAACTCTCAATTCATGATAAAATTTGATCTCTTATCAAATCGAATTTCTAAACCAAAATTATATAGGCGTACTCCATGAATCAAACTACCAAGTTACATTGAATTTGAGTCAGAAAATAACACTATTGAACAAAAAAAATATATCATATCTTGTTACCATTTTATTATCACGGAGATTGTTGTGGCAACAAGTTGATCTGATAGACACGCATCATATTTTCTGTGTTTTACTTCCTCCACATAAAAATTTATGAACGAGATCTCCTCGACAACATGATAGAGCGTAGACCGAATTTGATTCTAATTTGGAAGCAAGTAAAAGGTTTAACACATATTCTATTAGTTAATTCTCGTTGCATATCAAATGGAATTGGCAAAACAACGGGGAAAACTCCACGTTCAATATTTTCATGCACACACACACAAAAAAAAAAAAACCGACTTGAATTCTAGCCTTTAAAGAAAGACATGAAATCCTAATTTAGTCTTTTAAACGAACACACACTCTATGAATGCTAATCTAATAAAAGAAAACTCTTACTCAAATAAAATTTAATAAAGTAATTAATTAATTTCCACTAAAATAAAATGAGTCCATTTTGACAAGAGAAAATTACTTAAAACCCTTATTTTCAAAATTATAATTCAAAAATTAGGGGATAAAGTTTACAATTCAAAAATCGGGTGGAAAATAAGATTATTAATTAATATTATAAAACTAAAAATTAATTTATATACACCCCACCCCACCCCACTCCACCTAATCCCTAAATCACCAGATTCTCTCTCTTCCTTCGACGGTGTAAAGGGGCGGTGGCGATGGTGGCGGGGGTGCCGATCTTGTGATGGGTGGTTGGTCGCAGTGATGATGGCGAATCTGGCGACGGCACCGACTGCTCATCTTCTCTCTTCCTCGTTGCTGAAGGAGCTTCTCGCCAGGTTGGAAGCTCTAATGCTACTCGCCGGGCTGTCACCAACGTCTCTTTTCATCTTTAATATCTATTGTTTCCTTGGTGCCAATATTTTTGAACCTTTTCCGTAAGGAGATCTGATAAAGCTTTTTTCCCCAACCTTTTCCGTGAGGATATTTGCAGAAAAGATGGTATATTTTTCTGCCACTATGCTATTATGGTAATCACAATCCATTTGGATTTTTTAGTGCAAGTGCTATCATCAAAATATTCTCACATTTTACAGAGATGAAGCAGATGTCCAGCTGATAAAGCTACTGCATATTTAAGTTTCTTTGGATGTTATAAATGGCTTGTTTGGCTTTGTCTTCCATTTTCCATCAAAAACAAGAAAATAATGTAAAACTGGATGTTCAAGCATTAGATGATCTCCGATGTAAAATACAAGTTGATTAAGAAAGTTCAATCAAATGTAACACATTTAAATGTCATCAACTCTTGATTCAAGAAATTCATTTATTTACCTACTGATATGCATCCTAAATTCATGGATTTGAGAAGCTAAAAGAAAGCCATAGCAAAGCTTAAAATGTATGGGAGATTAGAAAAAAACTCTTATTATAAAGAATTTTATTCTGGTAAAGTTCCATGAGAAGTCTTATTTCCTTCATGCAGTGTTCTTGGATGTTCACATGCCAAATATAATATTAATATTTAATCAATGATTATCAATAACTTGTGTTTAGTAGTCTACTTGGGACTGTTAAGGGATATATATCCCACATCAATAAATGATGTTGACACAGACCAATTAATAAATATATTGGACTACTCCTCTTAACAAGGTTGACCTTTTAAGATGGAATCACAAATCTTAACATAGTATCAGAGCCCATTATGCTCCAACGAGCGATTCGATCCCGTTAAGACTCTAAAATGAGCACGTGGATTTCAAGATTGGTCTGCTCAAATGAGCCACCATCTTGCGGGGCGTGTTAATGGATATATATATCCCACATCAATAAATGACGTTGACACAGACCAATTAATAAAGATATCGGGCTACTCCTCTTAACAAAGTTGACATTTTAAGATGAAACCTTAAATCTTAACAGGGACCCACAGGTTTCCTTCATGGTTAAGGATTAATATGTTGCTAATCATATGTAGACACACAAGTCTTTTTGATTCCTCATAATAACAGCCTAGTTTGATAGAGAATGTTGACATCAATTTTGTGTTAGGTAAATCTTGATTACAATTTCTGTCAATCGTCTTAAAAAAATTACTCTAGGACAAATGGAGGAAATTGAAATTCTTATCCCTTCCTTTTTTCCTTTGAAATCTATATTCATGATTATCAGGAATAAGTACAAATAAAATTTTGTTATATTAATAGAATATAATAGAAGGTTGATGTAAAAGCATTATGTTGATTGTAGCCTCTTGAGTGTTATAACATTAGAACAATATTTTTTTTAACCCCTAATGATATCCTTGGATTGTGGTGCTTGTTCGTAGTGTAAGCGAATTTGTTTGTGGTGACCATTTGTTACCAAATTTATGTTTATTGTGACTAATTGTAGTCAATTCTGTGTTAATTGTGATTGTGGTGCTTGTTCATGGTGTAAGCGAATTTGTTTGTGGTAACCATTTGTGACCAAATATGTGTTTATTGTGACTGGTTGTGACCAATTATGTGTTAATTGTGATTGGTTGTGACTTGATCACATACCGTCACAATTAAAATTGACTTGGTCACAGATAGTCATACTGATTACAAATTTGGTCACAATTGGTCACGGATAACACGTCAGTGACTTGATATTTTTAATTTTTGAAATTTTTTTGCAAGGTTGAGGTGTGGTAGGTCCATGGATTGGGGGTGTGATTTCTAGTTTTTAATATCTGGAAAAAAAAAATTAAAGGTAAGGTAGGGGTGGGATGATTTTCAAATTTGAATTTCTGAATTTTTTTTGGAATGTAAGGTGGGATGGGTCCGTGGGGTGGTGGGATTTTCATATTTGAATTTCTGAAAATTTGTGTAGGTGGGGATGGGCGTGAGGGTGGGTCCGTGGGGTGGTGTGATTTTCATATTTGATTTTTTGGAAACTTTTATGTGGGGTGGGGTAGGGTA
Source organism: Fraxinus excelsior (assembly GCA_019097785.1). Lineage (NCBI taxonomy): Eukaryota > Viridiplantae > Streptophyta > Magnoliopsida > Lamiales > Oleaceae > Fraxinus > Fraxinus excelsior. The sequence continues at coordinate 15,073,192 of CM032630.1, forward strand.
GGGGTGGGTGGAATGGGTCCATGGGGTGGTGTGATTTTCAAAGTTGAATTTTTGGAAAAAAAAATTTGGGGGTGGGTATATTATATATATTTAATTGAAATTAACACCTGAATTTTGAAATAATTTAACAAATTTGTTAATTTTAAAATGTGATTTTAATACGTATGATTTATGTATTGTTCCCTATTTTGACAACATAAATGAACTCAATGGGCCTTATGCGCTTTAGACTAGAGTTTTGCTTGGATGCTGGTTTCTTCATCCAATTTCACTATGATTGATTGAGTCAAATTATTCGACTGTATCATAAAATTGTAATAGTTTTCAACATAAAATAATGGCACCACTATTATACCAATTTCCTGATCCAATAAAATAAACAAATGAAAATTTAAAGGGAAAAATTCACAACTCAAGCTTTATCTATCCCAAAATCAGGTCCCAAAGTTTAGAATTGTAAAAATCAGGTTTTTCATGAATTAATTAATTATATTTCATAATTATTATATTAAACTAAATTATTACTGAAGTATAATATAATTAACTCACCCCACCCCCCTCCAACGACTACTCCAGTGATCGACGACTGTTTTCCGATCGCGCTTAATTTCGGTGACTTCTCCGGTGATCGTTTCATCGCCGCTTAATTCCGACGACTGTTCCAATTCCAATGTCACAACTTATTAAATTAATTGGTCATAGATTATTTCGAGGTCACAGATCAAAAAATTGAGTCATTCACAATTGACTTCATTGGTCACTGATTAAAAAAAAATTTGGTCATAGATTTTTTTTATGGAGGTCAGATTTTTAATTGTCACAATTTAAAAAATTATTCCATATTTGTTGGTTATATGTTATATTTTCAGTCACTGATTAACGAATTTTAAGATCATGGTTACTATATAGATGGTTATAGTCAACTAAATCATTGGTTACAGATACACGCCCCATCTCATCCCATCCCACCCACGACCATAGCAACGAATTAAAAAATTTTACAGGTCACAGCAAGAATTAATTTTTTTTACAGGTCACAGATTGAAAAAATCAAAACTTTTATTGGTTACAACTCGATTATAACTTAAAAAATTGTGAATGACAATCGGAATTTGTAGGTCACATGCTATTTATTTGTCAAGAATTAATCAATCATTGGTCACAGTCAACTAAATTATTGGTCACAGATACACCCCAATCTCATCTCATCTAGCCAAGATCATCGCCACGACCACCCCACCACCACACACACAACAAAAATCAGTCACCACCAAATCCAACAAAACCATCGCCTCAAATCTAAAAAAAAATTCCCAATTTCGTCAGCACAATTTCAACCAACACAAATCACAATCCACAACCTAAACATTACTAACTCAGAATTCGTGTCACACTTGCAGCCTAAGCTGTTGGATGAGAAACAGACGACTATTTACAAAAGAGCCATTGACAAAAATTATCACCTGAAGATGAAGGCCTCGCGATTCATATTCGGTGAGATAAATCATAAATTTTGCCATTTACTGTGGCTGTTGGGAGTGGACGTAGTTCATCATCGGCCGCAGCGACGTTGATCGACGCCGATCTCGGAGTGCCTCATGTGGCTAGGTGCCGTGAGTGGCCACAAGCTAGAGCATTCACACACGACGGCGACCCGAAACCAGTAAGATGAAATCCACTATCCACCAAATCTACGAGCGTGTGGATGACGGAAGATAGAGGATGGTTTGGGTTTAGGGTTGAAATCTGGTGGGGGTGGGTGGTTTGGTCACCTCCGGTGAGATGTGTGGCAAAGAGAGAAGGGACGAAAGAGAAGACAGAAGAGAGAGAAGTGGCAGAAGAGAGAGGAGGGTGTGGGTTTAGGGTTGAAATCTGGTGGGGTAGTATATATATTAATTTAATTTAAAATATCATTATTAATATTGTTAATTGTGAAATTAAAATCTGCTTTTTGATTAAATAAAGTATAAATCTGATTTTTAAAAATCCCAAACTTAACACCTCGTTTTACATAATTTCCACAAATTTAAATCTGTAAATTGAATTAATTTTACATCAAACTTGATCCCATGTTTGAAATCTATTTGTATATGGATGAAGCCTAGTTAGTAGTTAGCCCATTAATCCAATTAGACCGACTGGAAGTTTTTGGGCCGAGTTTCTTGCTGTTAGACAAAGAGAGGAAATAACGTTTTAAGTGTGCATTGCGAGCACTGAAGCAAGTGTTTAAAATGTCCCCCCCACCCCCCCCCCCCCACACACACACACACACACACAAACAAAAAATAATAATAATAATAAAAAAAAAGGCAACTTATTGAGATTATTTTCTATTGACTGAAATCAAAGTGGCTTAAAATGAAATAGCATAGATATTCTCGTGACGTTTGATTGTGTATAAACAATCGAATAATACTATTCATAATCAGTTACTTCAGTAGTCATTTAGCTTTCATGGTATGTTATGTTGCATAATTTTAATAATTATAAAAATTATAAAAAAATATTCGTATTTTGTGTGAATATAATGCAACCAATATTGCACCAAGTACCGGGCTCAGTCATGATCAATCGACACCACAAGATGAAAACCCAAACCTAAACCCCTTGCCAAAAACTGGTTGCTTCAAATGTCAAAACCCACAAAGGAACTTTGGATGAAAGAATAGTATAGCCAACAATTAGTCTCACAAAACCGAAACACAAGGGGGAGAGGAAACACAGTAGCACACAAGCTACAAGAATGGCAGGGAAGCACAAAGCTAAGAAAAGGTCACGCCACTCCTCTCACTCTTTCACGGCTAGTTTCTTTCTTTCACCGGCTAGTTGTAATGGTTAGATAACATATATATAGGTTAGGTATAGGACTTTAGGGTTTTGGTCCAATAAGAAATAACCGGGCCCAATAGTAGACAGTAGAGTGGGCTATCAACAACTAGAAGTCATCCAAGTCTCGATTGGACCATGAGCAGCACTAATTAATTAGGCTGCTTCAAATGACTCAACAGGATTATGGGATTAGTTTACCAAATTGTGGCGTCGATTATATAATCAGTCAATTGGCCGATGCCGACTGAATCAAAGAATGTGACTTTCATCATTGCCCAGTGAGGTCGTTTGACAACAAATTACCTAACAAATCTCCACCTTGGTGTCAAAGGACCTGCAAAGAAAGAAATTACTAAGCATTAGTAATAATCCAAGAAGGCTTAACCAATAAAATTGGAAATCATTTACCTCCACCGATGTTTAGAAGATCTTTGTAACTTCTAAACTTCACCAACGGTAACACCTTAGTACCCATGTCTGAAGGGTTATATTGTGTGTGTATTTTCTCAAGCCTTACAACTTCTTGAGACACAATATCTCTAATGAAATGTAGTCTAACATCAATATGCTTGGTGCGTTCGTGAAAAACAGGATTCTTACATAGATGTATGGAAGACTGACTATCTGAATATACTACCACATAATCATTTAGAACACACAGTTCATATAAAAGGCCTCTAAGCCATAAAGCTTCTTTAATAGCTTCAGTGATAGCAATGTATTCAGATTCTGTAGTGGATAGTGCAACTATGTGTTGTAACTGTGATTTCCAACTAACACAAGAGTTAGACAAAGTAAACACATAAGCAGAAGTGGATTTCCTATTATCTCTATCCCCAGCATAATCAGCATCAACATATCCCTTTAGTTTAACACCATCGTTATTAACACCAAACTTTGGACATACATTACAAGTATCCTTTAAATACCTTAACAACCATTTTAAGGCTTCCCAGTGATCGGGACCAGGATTAGACATATACCTACTAAGAGTGCTCACAGCGAAAGCTAAATCAGGTCTAGTACAAACCATCAAATACATAACAGAACCAATCACATTTGAATATGGAATTCTACTCATGTATTCTACTTCCTTTTCATCACAATGAGCTTGATCTTTAGATAGAATGAAATGACTAGCTAAAGGTAAAGTAACAGATTTGCACTCATGCATGCCAAATTTCTTTAGCACTTTAGAAATATATGATGATTGATGCAAAAACAAGATAGAATTTGACCTATCTCTTTCAATTTCCATACCTAGAATTCTTTTAGCCTTTCCTAGGTCTTTCATGTCAAACTCACCATTCAAACTTGTTTTTATATCACTTATCCATTTAAATGAAGAACCAACTAAGAGCATATCATCCACATAAAGCAATAAGAACACATAGTCATTACTTGCATCATTATGTTGGAAATAAAGGCAATGATCAAACTTACTACGTTGAAACCCTATAGATAGTACAAAAGAGTCAAAACGTTTATACCACTGTCTAGGCGATTGTTTTAAGCCATATAAGGATTTTTTCAGAGAACACACATAGTCAGGTTTTAATTTATCTTTAAAACCTCTTGGTTGATTCATAAAGATTTGCTCATCAAGTTCACCATATAAAAAAGCAGTTTTTACATCAAGTTGTTCAAGTTCCCAGTCAAAATGTGCAACCAAAGCAAGCATGACCCTAATAGTAGAGTACTTAACAACTGGTGAAAAAATCTCATTGTAATCAACCCCCTCCTTCTGAGTGTATCCCTTGGCCACTAATCTAGCCTTAAACCTTAAGAGTTCAGATGCGCTAATACCCTCCTTAACCTTAAAAACCCACTTACAGTCAACAGTAGATTTATTCTTAGGTTTTGGTACTAACTCCCAAGTTTGATTCTTCTCTAGAGAACTCATCTCATCTTTCATTGCCTTGAACCACTCTTCAGATTGGTCACTCTTCATCGCCTCCTCAAAGGTCTTTGGTTCCCTATCAGCCAGCTCCTCATAACTCGCATGAGCAAAAGCTAACTCGGATTCATAACCGAATCTTAAAGGTGCTCTAGTCTGTCTCCTCTCTCTATCCCTAGCTAAGTTATAGTCTGCTAGAGGGTTCTCTTCTTCAGGGTGTTCTTCTACTACTACTTCCTCTCTGTTCTCAACATCAGGTTGTTGTTCCCGAGTCTCCACCTCACTCTGTGTAACATTGACAGATGTGCTAGGTTTTTCTAACTTCATCTCCAGCTGACCACTCTCTTCACCTTGAATCTCCTCACTCACAGGTTCAGATTCAACTTTCAAACATGGCATTTCACTCTCATTGAATGTGACATCTCTACTCACAATGATTTTAACTCCCTTATGGCTCCTATCCCACAACCTATACCCCTTGACACCTTCTGGGTAACCTAGAAAAACACATTTCCTAGCTCTCGGTTCAAGCTTTCCCTCACTCTGATGAGAAAATGCAGTACAGCCAAAAGTTCTAAGCATGGAGTAATCACTTAATTTACCAAACCATTTTTCATGTGGAGTGTCACCATTCAATGCAGCAGATGGAGTCAAATTAATCAAATAACAAGCAGTCATAACAGCATCGCCCCAAAAGGACTTTGGGACTCCAGAACTTAACATCATGCAACGCACTTTATCAAATATAGTTCTATTCATCCTTTCCGCTACCCCATTCTGTTGGGGAGTGTAAGGAACCGTTTTATGCCTTGTTATTCCACTTTCCTTGCACATATTATCAAAATCAGTGTTACAAAACTCTAGGCCATTATCAGTTCTCAAAAACTTGATCTTCTTACCAGTTTGATTTTCAACTTGTCTTTTCCAATTATTAAATTTATCGAAAGTGTCGGATTTATCCTTCAAAAGATAAACCCACACTTTCCTAGTGTAGTCATCAATAATAGACAAGAAATACCTATTCCCACCTGGAGTAGGCGTATTGGATGGACCCCACAGGTCCGAATGCACATATTCAAGCATGCCTTTAGTTTTATGAACACTCGAGGAGAAAGTAGTTTTGTGATGTTTACCAAGCACACAATAGTCACAAAAAGGCAAATCAGACACACAGTCATTTCCAAAAGCACCCTTATCATTAAGAAGCTTAATCCCCTTAATACCCACATGTGCAAGTCTATTGTGCCATTTTTGTGTGTGATCAAACTTAGCGGAAGAGATAGAGGAGTTTAAGCCTCTCATCACTTCCCCAGTAGGTGTGTAAATATCATTTTTTCTAACACCCTTAATAGAGACAAGTGCACCCTTAATCAATTTCAAAATTTCATTTCGAATTTTACCAATGAAAACAGATTTCTCAAGTCGTCCTACTGAAATTAAGTTTCTAGACAATTCAGGGATATATCTAACATCTTTTAAAGTATACACAAAACCAGTATCAAACTTTAAAGTAATATCACCCATGCCAACAACACTGTAAGCAGAATTGTCACACAACACAACATGCCCATCATTTGATTCATGCAAATTTTCAAACCAATCTTTATGCGATGTCACATGAAAAGATGCACCAAAATCAAGAATCCACTCATGAAAACGAGAATTGGCAGTTAAGTTCAATTCAGCAGGAGAAACATCAGGACTTGTAATCAAATAGATTTCACCATCACAATCATCAGAAACAGAAGATAACACATTCACCTCATCTCGATCTTCCCCATTTTTCTTGTTTTTCTCTTTATAGCAATCCTTTATAAAATGCCCCGTGTTCCCACAGCCATAGCATTTTCTTTCCTTAGTCCTAGATTTGGACCTAGGTTTACCCTTGCCCTTCTTCCTATGTCCATTACTACTCGACTCGCCACGACTTTGGTAACTATCATGACTGTTTTGCCTAAACTGAGTTCTACCTCTCATCATGTGAATCTCACCGCTTTTCTTATCAAGTTTTTCAGCTCTCATCTCCATCTCCTTACTTCTAAGGAAGTCAACGACAATTTCGGGTGTCAACGTGTCTCTACCATAGTTAATAGCATTTTTGACTTCACGATAAGTATCAGGTATAGCATTTAGCAAAATGATAGCCTTGAATGTTTCAGACACTGACTCACCACAGTTAACAATATCTTGAACAAGTTTGTTAAACACATCCAAATTGTCATCCAATTCTTTTGAAAAATCCATTTTGAAACTGAAAAAACGCTCAAGTAAGTAAAGCTTGTTAGGAGTAGATTTTAGTAAATACAGATCTTCCAACTTTTTCCAAAGTTCTTCAGTGGTTTTCAGTTTACCCACTTTTCTTAAAACATCGTCAGCCAAGTGCAAAGTAATAGAGGTGTAAGCGAGCTCATCAGCCTCTTCTTTTTGTTCTTTTGAAAAATCAGCGGGAAAACTGCCATCAATTGCTTTTGAAACTTTTTGTTGAACCAAAATATCCCTCATTTTCTGTTGCCAAATAGAAAAATCACATTTTCCAGTAAAAGTCCCCAAATCAAAATTGCGCGTTGTCATTTTCAAACAAGAAACACAAAGTCACAATTAAGCCACACAAAGCAGACATAGGTTCACAATTATACACCGTTTTAGATTCTCAGGGTTTCGTAAGATTCACGATCTTAGATCAAGGGAATTTCCAAACGGGTAAGGTCTAGGTATTCTAGAGACTTATCAAAAGCAACCAGAGAGATAACAACAAAACAGTTTCACTCACAGTATATCAGAAAATCGATAATATGCTGCAATTAATAAAAAAGAACAAATTTCAATCACGTAACGAACGAAAAGAGCAATTACTTCCTAATTTCTAGCACAAGCAATGGATACCCCTTCACCGTAACCCCAATCCTAATGTCACCCCACACGATGACGCGCTAGTGCTGAAAATTAACGAGAGGATTAGCCAATTTACCAAAGCGGACTTGTCTGAGTCCGTAATTATCGAGAGTTGCGAATTTACTGCTTTAGGCCGCAATTTATGGCCTAAAGTAATTCAGTAAAGTGTTGTACAGTTGCAGTCCCGAATCCGTATCGATCACCGAAGGGCAGAATCGTCCAATATTTCTTGTAAAACCTAAAACACTGAAACAATGCTATCGTACGTTCAGGAATAAGAAATAAATAGACTGCACAAAAAATTCTGGCCGGAAACCACTGTAGCAGCGCCGCCGTCGGAAGCCACCCGCCGTCGATCGCCGCCGCCGGAGAGGACCCGAACCACCACCGGAAGCGCCTTCCCCTGCTGGTCACAGATCCAGCCTCAGCTTTCCCGTCAGGTGAGTATTTTGGCCGGAATTGAAGAAAGTAGCCGCCGATTTCTTGAAGAAATCGCGCCTCGCAATTTGGACGACCTCCCCACCGTCGACCAGCAGCTCCGCCACCTGCAGAGCTCGATTATGGTCTCGGGTTTTCTGGGCAGTGGCTGGTTTGGCCGAAAAATGGACTTGCAGGTCCGGTTTTGAGAGGACCCCTCGAGTTCTCCTTTTTTTTTTCTTTTCTTTGGTTTCTTTAGCTTTTTGATCCAACCAAGAGGCTCTGATACCAAATGTGAATATAATGCAACCAATATTGCACCAAGTACCGGGCTCAGTTACGATCAATCGACACCACAAGATGAAAACCCAAACCTAAACCCCTTGCCAAAAACTGGTTGCTTCAAATGTCAAAACCCACAAAGGAACTTTGGATGAAAGAATAGTATAGCCAACAATCAGTCTCACAAAATCGAAACACAAGGGGGAGAGGAAACACAGTAGCACACAAGCTACAAGAATGGCAGGGAAGCACAAAGCCAAAAAAAGGTCACGCCACTCCTCTCACTCTTTCACGGCTAGTTTCTTTCTTTCACCGGCTAGTTGTAATGGTTAGATAACATATATATAGGTTAGGTATAGGACTTTAGGGTTTTGGTCCAATAAGAAATAATCGGGCCCAGTAGTAGACAGTAGAGTGGGCTATCAACAACTAGAAGCCATCCAAGTTTCGATTGGGCCATGAGCAGCACTAATTAATTAGGCTGCTTCAAATGGCCCAACAAGGTTATGGGATTAGTTTACCAAATTGTGGCGTCGATTATATAATCAGTCAATTGGCCGATGCCGACTGAATCAAAGAATGTGACTTTCATCATTGTCCAGAGAGGTCGTTTGACAATAAATTGCCTAACATTTTGTAATTACTAAAATATAACGTAAGATGCCTACTGCAATCATTGATTATACATAGCACTATTCTAAATAATCTGGTCGCCATTGACAAATAAATTAATCGACTTAAATACTATACTATACAATTCCATTCTTTCTTTTTTAATTTTTATGTTGTCATGGTGGATTGGTTTGACATTGATCAACAACATTCATAATCGCACGTTTTTAGGTCTCAGTTAACATTATTATCTGTAATCTCTTTTCTTACCTTTGGACTAATTAATTATTAGTCAAATGATATCTTAGATATCCTGAGATCTTGTGCATTGAAATTGAATGATGAATGACCATATTAACAAATTATATATTTGTTAATGGATTAAGCATTTTCCAATATATCGAGCTGCAAACGAACACTCGAGTCTCTATGTGTTCACGAAGTCGTGGTCTTATATCATGTTCAATTGAACATTAATGACATGTTTGGAAGTTGGAACACACAATCTTAATATAGTACGAACAAAATCAGCTACACGACGACTCATGAACTACCAGACTTATGAAGAGCAAAACTGGTAATCCATTTCGAGGCTGGTTTCGTTTGGGGGCCACAATTCTGGTCTCATTTGAGGGAGTATTGACCTTAAGATTTGATTAATTGACGTTTGGAGAGACAGAAATCCATTCAAAAGATCCGTCAATACATCAATAATATTAATTTGGGGGCCATAAACTTATATTAATTGTGTACGTGATTAGACCCGCAAATCCATCCAAATCTCAAAAATCATCATTCCACTGTTTTAATGACTGATTTGATGGAATTAGTGTAATAATATGTCGAATAATTCTTGATTTATACCTTAGTGTCAAGGTGAGATGATTGTTGTTCTATAAAAATGATATTAGTGCATGTTGTTGACTACTTTTTCTTTACTATGATCTTTTACTTGCTTTAGACTTAAGTGACTCATGTTGACATAATCTACCACAAAGTAAAAAAAAAAAAAAAAATTAAATCGGATTCTTTTCTATTTAGAAAGAATAAAAATATATTTCATCGGCGTTGACGCTGTAACGTGATGAGCTAGCATAAACGGAATTCGATGCAACATGCAAAACGATCACAACGAAATACTCCACTTCATTTCAAGTCAATTAATGGAGGAAATTAATTTAAGAGAGTGCTAGCTATCATGCTAATGTGAGCTTATCGTTTATTTAGATAAGTTCTGGTTGCTCGTTGAAGAGAATTATCTTGCTTGGACTTCGATGTTCACTTTTTGCCAAGCTGATCATGTTGCTCGTTGATGCTAAACGAAGCACATTCATGTGATATGCTTTATTTTACTGACGTTAGCAAGAGTTCTTTTGTCCAATCTAGAGTAGAGTTCAATAAAAGCTACCGTTACTTATTTTTAACTTGGGTTTTACATCTAAGCTTTGCCCTTGTCGAGAATCAGATGGCGTCTCGTAGTTGATCTTGACCTCTACTTACCTTTATAACTTGAATTTGGACTTGGAGAATTCTTACATGCCATTTTAAGTGTTTGTGTGGCACATCAAGTTTAAATTGTCACTAGGAAAATTGCACCACCCAAATGGACAAGTTGTCATATATGAGAATTTTGGTGGGCTGCCAATAGGTATGGCAGACATCAGAATAATTAAAGCCTCTTTTGAGGATGCAATTTGGACTTGTATATATATATATATATATATATATATATATATATGCCCATACCTTTAGAAAATCTTTGAATTAATTAAGGAATCTAATCTTACTAATTAAATAGGTTTAGTTAATTTCAGTGAATGTCCAACTGTGGTACATTGGACTATCTTGACCTAAATGGTGTGACATTTCCCAAAATAGTATAGAGACTTAATGTGGAAAACGGACAAACATTTGCAAAAATGCTTTCCACCTAGGATCTTAAAATTCTTCCACCTGCATGAGTGTGTTATTCTCTTCTTTAATTAGACACAAAATTCACTCTTATGTCACATTTTATTGTTAATTTTTAAGTTCGAAATTTGTAGACTAATGGTTGATGATTGTTATAGAAACTTTTTTATGATATTCGATTCCATGATGATTGATAGTCCCTCGTAGATGGCTTCCATTGAGTTCTTAGAGGCAATGAAAACATGACTTTTGCATCGTGATTTTGATAGTGCAAAACAAAATTAATTATTTGTCGCTTTTAGAATCGAGTTGCTAGTTAGAAACAAAACTGATCGAATACAATCTTTAGTTAGTGTTGCACTCTATCTTGAGAAAATATTCAACCACACAATTGTTGGGTTTGTGACCCAAATTCGATTGGTTTTTTTTTTTTTTTAGAAAAATATTATTTCATTTATTCCATGAGGTTTTTTTTAATACCATTTCCATCTTCAAGAATATTGTTAGGGTTTGATATGTCCTCTGTATATAGTTGGTTCTTCTTTACAAGCTGATAGATTACAGAAGTTAGAATAATTGTGAGAAACACAATCATTTTAATTCTTTCTATATTATAGTTAAATAAAATCTTCAATTCTTTTATGAAATTAAATTCTTGTCTTGGAGTTTATCTTGTTGTTATGATCAATACTTCATATCGTGTTATATAACCTCGTTTCGCCCCCAACAACAACAACCACCTTTGTCGCATACCTAAGTCATACTTTGTTGCTACATTAACTGAGGCTTATATGTAGATTGCACTAATTTGGAAATTTCGATACACGGTTTCCAAATTAACATATATTTGAGCTTTTATCAATCGTTTGGATGTATCCATCACTTGTTATATCATTCCCCACAATGTCCTACACACTAACTTTTAATTATGTTAAGTGTCTAATGTTTCTTGACAAATCCCAACCCGTGTCAATTTATTACGTTGTTTGTCGAGAAATATTGAAGTCCCAAGTTTTGCAATTATCAAATTACAAAATTTGTTGATATTTTCTATCAAACGGGGAAGAAAGTCAACTAAAACTATTTGGAATGTTTATTTACCTTATCTAGAACATCAAATCACTAATAATGCTAAATAGACCCATACCCATCAGCTGGGCAAATGATTTAATTGAAGGGTTTTGTAGTGGCCATGTCACTCCAAGGGCCGCATCGTCCAGGGCCCACGTGGCTCAGGACGAATAGCAAAACCCTTAATTGAATCACATAATTTTTTTTATAATATTGTTCCGTCAAGAAGTTGAATTATTTGAGGTGCCAATGAGGCAAAACAAAGAGTCATCAATACATCGATTAAATTTAAAGATATTAATCAATATATAAAGTTTTGTACTACTCTTCTTAATAGGTTGATCAACTTTTAACATGATATTAGAGTTCTTTAAATTCAAACTAACATTTTTTTTTTGTTGACGTAGAGACCTGCAGTGGCTACCCTTGAATGCGCATTGGGTAAACATTAACCCGAAAACCACGTAGGAGATGTAAACCACACTAGGAAGTTGTCAGTCCGTAGTTATGGAGAATATAGGAGTTAGTGTGTGTGTGTGGTGTATTACGCGGTGACAGCTTAGAATTTCCCAGAAAGGAAACAGCTTGAGATTTCCATTTCCATAAACTGAAAATGATACGCTACTGCATATGCATTCACTTATTGAATTTTTTGGAGTTTCACATGCATAAAGAGTAGAGTTTGTCAGAAAAGTAGGCAAAAAGAATTAATCTTATATATAATCAAGAATCTTTATATATATCAATGCCAGAAAATTTTATTCAACAACTCATGCTACATATAAGTGGGAGATTTGGTTGTCCCTCGCGTCAATTTGATATAATTGTACTTTGAAAGATATGCGGGATTAGCAACTCGAATATCGATAAAGTTTTATTGTACTTCGGAGATTTGTAAAGAAACCAGCTAATTACTTGTTAAAGTGTGACAACATGCACTCTTTTTATAATTTATCTACTAAGAAATCAATTTCGATTCTAATTTGTACATCTTCAACTACATAATAGTATTTATTTAGTGATATGATTTAGAAAAATTCAAATAATACTAAAAACAACACGTTGAATAAAGTTTCCACTACTTGTAATTTAAGGTTCTGCAATTATACTATACCGTTAGGGAGGGCAGCATACTCACAATAGGGGGAGTGGAGGAATTTTATGGCATTTTTTTATTCACGTGGAGCTCACTCCCATGTGAGTATAGTTCAACCAGGTTGTCAACTTCATTTTGGTAAAGAAGTTTAATTTTAATCCAATTTGTTAGGTTCCAAGCTTTGGGTTGGGGTTACACATATTAATTCACTTGGTCATACTCAATTAGTTGGAGTAAAACAACTATTGTTGACAAAGAATTGTAAGTAAAACAAATTTTATATTTTTACTTGTTATTTATTTATTGGTTTGCTTAAATTAAAATGATTTTTAAATATTAAAACATGTATAAAAAACGTGTTCAACTGATGTAATCCAAATAATGTAAGCTAGTCAGTTAGGACTGACTAGGTACTACAGGTTAACATATTCTTGGCTGCGGTTTTCTAAGGTTTCCAAATCCTAAACGAGGTGTATTATTTATCTACCTTATAACAGTAAATACATGAACATATACTTACCATATTGGATATGATTGATTGGTCAAATAATTTAAAAAAAGAAAAGAAAAGATTGTTTTAACAAATAAACAAATTTATTAATTTAATTATTGATCATATCAAACATATTCTATATTATTCTTATCGTACAAAACTTTCATATTTTATGTAAGACACATTCGTGCCTTGGAGAAGTCTCTACATAAGTAGAGAAAATCTTTTAGGGATGTTCGATTGCTTTGAGAAAATTTGTCTTCGTCGGGTGAACCTACAGCAACAAGTTTTTAAATCCTCTACCATTTTCAATGAGTTCTGACCAGTTGATATTACATTGAAGTACCTTCAAAGCAAAAATCATGTTCTTTGACAATAATTGAGCGTAAATGATATAATCATATTCAAAGATCATGCTACTTGTTGTGAGTTAAGATTGATTAATAGTGCAATGGTGATAAAGTCAAGACCATATGTGCAACTGTAATAAATCCTAGTGATTAAATGAGTCAAAAAATTTAATGGCCAACTTGAAATTTTGCTCAAACATCCGAGTAAATTATCTGAATCGAAACATGTACCCAATTTGAAATTTGAAAACAGATAAAAATATTTTGTAATTATTTCCTATTCCCCTAAATAGGCAGATCTTTGCCAACTCATGCATCTGACATTGGAAAAAAAATACATATATATCCCAAAATGGACAAAACTTTGCCTACTCAATTTTACGTACATTTAAATGATATTCGTCATGTGCCAATCTAGATCGAATTGCTATGTAAATATGTTTACTTAAGACAGGCAATCCAATCCATGCAAGATTTAAGATATTCTCTGTCACACAGATTTAATGTAAGGTCCAAGTATTTATTAATTACTCTTTTCTTGTATGAAAATTTCAATTTTTCAGATCATTGGAAACAAATATTTTACATTAAAATTAATTATTTCCATATATAGTAATGTGCACTTCTGAAAGAATTTTGAATTTAGAAATTGTTACTCTCTGGAAAAACTAAGAGGAAATGTTTGTGCTATGTGGACATGCCCCCTCTATTTCATATTTTACATATTTATGTGAGAGATCTAAGAATCTTTGGTCAGAAATCAAGTTGCCTATTAAGGAGACTGGTTATTGTTTGTAAAACCTAGATGAAGGATATAATACAACGTGATGAAGTATCACAACTACATCAACTAGTCGTGTTGGCTTAGTAGATAGAGTTGTCCGACAAATGAAGGTGTTGACGCAACAAATGAACAATTTCTAGCAAGATGACTCAAAAGTCGTGGAAAAATAGTTTACAAGTTGAAGGCGGAGGAGAACTCCACATGGCATAATATTTATCATTCAAATTTTAACTACATATTTAACTAAATAAGACCTACAACTTTTACCTTTTCAATTATAATTTCTTAACTTTTATCAAAATCTGTTAAAACTTTTATCAACAACTCAGTCAAATGATCCCTAAATTCTCATATCTCAACGGCTAAGCAATAATGTCGACAATATCAAGTCTTAAAATCTATGTTTGCTACATTCTTTTTTGTCCTAGTATGGTATGTCTAATCATGTTACGACTTTTTGTTATACGTTGCAACATTCTATTTCCAATTAAACACCACTTACAATGTCACGTCTTTTTTCAAAGTTAATGCTTGTTTGGCACACGTTTTCAATAACAACCAAACACATTTTCTAAGATTCCCGAGTACTACTAACTTATTGACTATTTATTTTTATCTATTTAGCCCCTGTTTGTTTCCAATTATTTCAACAAGAAAATGATTTATTTGACCTTTTTTTTCAAAAAAGTGGGGCCCACTATGACACAAAGTAGTCAACTGTTGCGGTTCATTTACTGTAGCAACGGTAAAAATTCTGCTTAAAAGTAGAAACAAACATGGGCTTATAATATAAACTCATAATCCACACACAATCATGCAGTTTTTTCCTGTCAAGTATTACCATTTTCGCTTATTTTCCAGTTACATGAATATCATAACGTTCTGGGAACTATTTAGAAGATAAATTATGATAATCCAATTTATTTGCTGCACAAGTTTTAATTTGGAAAGAAAAAATTGTAACTTTAAGGACTTTGGAACTGAGGTTAGACATTACCTCAATCTCGTCACCTGCTTTGCCTGAAGAAGAGGCTGCAAGATCTCTAAGGTGGGACATGCTCCTTCACCACCTTCATTTCAAACAAATCTCCATTTTCTCCTCTCCGTGTCATTTTCCATCAAGTTTGATTCTATGGACTCTTCCATCAAGTTTGACAATCAGTTTCCATGATGAATTATGACCCGTGTTTGACGGCTACGGATTCGCAATAAAAGAAAAGAAAGAAGAAGAATAAACTAGGTTTGTTTTCGTGATGTGATTATAATGTGATGTGAATAATTAAAAATATATTAACTCTAATTATGTAATTTTATTTAAGGCTATTTGAGTAAATAAGAAAAAAAAAATCAAAATTTGTAGTGTACCTAATAATTTTTGTGGCGGTAATATAATTACCCATCACAAAATTAGAAACAATTCCCTGCTAAAGGACATTTTTGTCCTTTCATTGTGAGAGGCACCCCATGTGTTGATGAAAGATGGTGGTGTGGTCACACATATAGCCACTCATTGACGAATAATTTTGGGGGTAAATTTGGATAGTCTCGTTCGTTAATCGTAAAATATAATTTTATTTCATCTAGACATCAAGGCTCCGATTGATACATCTTATTTTTTATGAATTTTTCATTTTCCAATTTTTGTAGTGTTTGATAGACAAATTTTTTCTGGAAAAATGTTTTTCAACTTTCCAAATTTTTCACATTTTTGAACAAAACAAATTCTTGATGTTTTGGTTAGTAAATATTTTCCAAGTTTTTTTTTTCTGCAATTGGAAAAAATTCTAGATACAATGGTAAAAAAATTATCACTTTTATTGAAAATTTTCATGCAAAACAAAGTTAAACGAATGATATTCGGTATTGTAATTTTTCTTTTCAATTTTTATTTTTTTGCAATTGAAACAAATCTAGACCCAATGGTAGAAAAAATTATCACTTTTATGAACAATTTTTTAAAAAAAAAAAAAAAAACGAAGCCAAACGAATACTAAACTTTCAACATTTTCCACGAAAAATTATATCAATCAAATACAATTAATTACAATTCTCAGTAAAACAATTTCTATGAAAATTAATTCTTTGTAAAACATTTTCTTTCCATCTATTTTTCACATTTCCAACCAAACGGATCCTAACAATTTATGTAGAAGTGAGTTCACTTCCATATCGTCTCGTTACTATAGATAAATAAAATTATTAAATGAAAAATCACTCTAAATTAGTCAATAAAAATATTAAAGTTTGGTGATTCATTTTAAAAGGTCAATCTTATATATCTCTTATAAGTTTGTCCATATTTTTATCTTTATTTAATGTGGAATTTTACTTTAAACATGTTTTCATAAGATGGTGACTCATTTGAGCAAATTAATTTTGAAATCCATGTATTTATTTTTTGAGTTTTAATCGGATTGAATTGTTCGTTGGAGATTGATGAACTCTGATACCATATTAAAACTTAAATGTCAATTTTAAAAGGTCGATCGTAGTAGTCCAAACACCATAGGTTGGTTTATATTTTTCATTTTTATTCGATGTGAAATTTTATCGCTTAAAATGTCCCGCAGGATAATAGCGCGTTTGAGTAGATTAATCTTCAAATCCACATTGAATAAAGATGAAAATATATACCAACTTACAAGTGATTATGCTACTTATCTTATGGTCCATTTGACATAGCTTTTGTTTCCTATAGAAGTGTTTTTGGAAAAAAAGTTACATTTATTTTTGTTTGAAAACTAATTTAAAGTATTTCCTATTCCGAAAGTATTTTTAGAGAAATTATATTGATTCAATTTTCTCTAAAAGATCTTTTAATTACCAAAAGTACTTTCACAAAATTAGTCAAACTAGTTCAAAATTAGCTTTTGGATTTCAATAGCTCATTTTGACTTTTCAAAAGTCATCTCAAACGGTCCTGAACAAAATTGACTTTTTAAAATGAAAACCTAAGTCTTACTTCCTCTATCTCATTTATAAACGTTGATTTTTTTTTTTTTAACACAGATTAAGAAATCTGATTTAATGTTATTGATAAAGTATTTTTTGCCAAAACCTTTCCTAATTTATCCTTGTTTAATTATCAACAACTAGTAGTAAATTATTATTGAAAATATTAAATAAATTGAATTATTTAATTTTCAATTCTCACATTCATAAATTATTTTGATCATATTCATTGGGAATCATAAAGAAATTGGATAATTTCAAGAAGTAGTTATATTTATACAATTTCAAGATTAAATGGAGAAAAATAATTATAATTAAGTAAATTAAATAAGGATATATTGGTAAATGAACAAAATAAAACATTCTCGACAAAGAATGATGATTATATAATTGAGACGAGAAAATGAGGAAAGCCAGTCTATAGAAACGAGACAATGGAGTAAAAAAAAGACAGTGTTGCTACACTGCCAGAAATTTTTTAACATGCAAACTGACAGAATACTCACACTAGGGGAGGGCCCACAATTTTTTGGAAATTTTTTATTACAACGGGTCCCACGACAATGTGAGTATCTGTCAAAATCGGTGTCAATATTTTTCTGGTAAAACAGCTTTATTCAAAAAAAGATCCTTGTAAAAATAACCCCATATTGGAAATTGCAGCTCTGGGGACTACCAATCTTCCCTCAGTGACTACTCTTGAAACCACAAGGAAACATTACTTGTATTACAATTCCAAAAAGAGAGAGAAAATAAAAAATATCCTCCGGCAGTAAACATTTTTTAGTTTTTAATATATTTTATAATTTGTTACATGGCAATTTTCAATCATATATTAATACAATAAATTATTTTATATATATATTATATTATATTTTTTAACCACATGTTCTCCTTAAACTCACTTTTCAAAAAAAAAATTTCTATGAAAATGGTTGTCAAACAGGCTCTAAATTTAGAACAAAAAAAAAGTCAATTGAAAGTAAAAATAAAAAAATAAAAATCTTACATCACCTCTTCTATTAATAGTCCCATCGAGAAACAAATTAGCGATATTGATATACACAAGTGTGTGAGAGTACCTCTTAAGAAATTGATCCATATTCGGATATTCCATATACGTACATACAATTCAAGAAAAGCCAACAGAAATCTCCCCCCGGCCACTACCCCGCCGCTCAATATGTGCAATCCAAACACCTCCCAAACTCTCATTGATCATCAAGATCACAAACACTTCACGGCGGCGCCACCGCAACAAGCCCACCTCTATCTTGATCTAATATCCTTCAATCCCCAAAAACCCACCAAAGAAAAATCGTCCCTCGCGCCAACTCCCTCAGAGATTTTAAACGAAACTAAACAACTCTTCAGCCTTGCTTTTCCTATAGCATTAACTGCACTTATTTTCTATTCTCGCTCTATACTTTCGATGCTTTTTCTAGGCCACCTTGGTGACACTGAACTGGCAGCAGGCTCTTTAGCCATAGCCTTCGCTAATATAACCGGTTATTCAGTGCTATCGGGTCTTGCACTAGGAATGGAACCACTTTGCTCGCAAGCCTTCGGCGCTCAAAGACCCAAGCTCCTTTCTTTAACATTGCAAAGGTCTATTATTTTTCTTCTGGTTTCTTCTATACCAATTACGTTTCTTTGGATCAATATTTCCAAGATTCTTCTGTATTTACATCAAGATCCCAACATCACACGCTTGGCTTGCACGTATCTTGTTTTTTCAATTCCTGATCTCATAACCAATTCGTTTGTTCATCCCATACGGATTTACCTTCGGGCGCAAGGTATCACTCAACCGCTCACAATGGCTTCACTTGCTGGAACAGCTGTGCATTTGCCCATCAATTACTTGTTCGTTTTCCGGCTCAAGTTCGGCGTGGCTGGTGTTGCAGCTGCCTCAGCCGCTTCAAATGTTATCGTGTTATTGACGGTAATTTTTTACGTCTGGGCTCGTGGATTGCACGTGCCAACATGGACGAAGCCGAGTTGGAAGTGTTTGACTGGCTGGGCTCCGCTTGTTCAGCTGGCTGGGCCGAGCTGTGTTTCGGTTTGTCTAGAGTGGTGGTGGTATGAGATTATGATTGTGTTGTGTGGACTTTTAGTGGACCCCAAGGCAACCGTGGCATCCATGGGCATTTTGATTCAAACTACATCTTTGCTTTACGTGTTTCCCTCATCACTCGGGTTTGCAGTGTCGACTAGGGTTGGAAATGAACTCGGTGCCAACCGGCCAGACAAAGCCCGGGTCTCGGCAATTGTGTCAATCTTCGTAGCCGGTTTAATGGGCTTATCCGCTATGATGTTTGCAATATCGGTTAGAAATTTGTGGGCTCGAATGTTCACAGATGATCTCAACATTATACGGTTGACATCTGCCGCTCTGCCAATCCTAGGGTTATGTGAGCTCGGAAACTGTCCACAGACTGTTGGATGTGGGATCGTACGTGGGACAGCTCGACCGTCGACTGCGGCTAATGTGAACCTTGGTGCATTCTATCTAGTTGGGATGCCGGTGGCAATTGGGCTAGGTTTCTTGCTTGGTGTTGGATTTTGTGGACTTTGGATTGGGTTGCTATCTGCCCAAGTTTGTTGCGCTGGTCTAATGTTATATGCGGTTGGGACCACAAACTGGGAGTACCAAGCCATGAGGGCTCAGGTTCTTACATGTACAGGATGTGGTGAAACAGCATTGCCTAGTGAATCTGATCATGAGAATGATAGGGAACCCTTGATCTGTGTTACAGTGACATCATGATGAAGATCATAGAAATTTGGATTTATGTGACCCTGATGTTATTTTCATTTTTAACAATTTTCCAATTTTCATTTTTTCTGATTCAAATCAATCTTGATTGTGAATCAATGATTTTTTCTTTTTCTTTTTGGGTTTGTAAAGACCAAAAAAAAAAATCCCAAAAACTAGTAAATGAGAAATCTTGCTTGAAATTGATTTGTCTCTTAACATGCAACAGCCTTGGGGTGGTTGAAAACAGATGTTATGGTAAAAAGTACTTAAAACAAAAGAGGAAACATAAGTGTGAGTGTGACAGCATGAGTTTGATGCCCATTTGAAGACATTTGCATCTGTCCTCGCAATTCCACTCACTAGTTTGGGATCGTGTTTGACTCATTCTTGTATCTTTAATTGATGAATAGGAATGGGTTTCTATTTGCTTGCAACTAGTAAAGTAATGAGAATGACCATTTGTTCATGGAGTCACTCAAAAAGTCTTTTAATTAATCTAAATTAATATTGAGAAATCAATGATTCGTAAAGATTAATAGTTGGTGTTAGATGAGATTGGATATCGAAAGGTGTGGCGTTAGTATTGATGTTGCTAGTGAGGTCATAGAGGTACAATCTTTCGATCCGAGACTAAGCGAATATGCCGAGAATACTTTTGCCTTTTGGATACAATTTGGAGATTGTGAAGATATGAACGTTTCGAGCTGGAGATAAAATAATAAGTTCACAAAATCTTTTTCAAGTATCGAGTACGAAAATGACCAAATGTTGGAGAAACGCTACAATTAATCTATAATGATGAAGATTATAACGCATAAAATGTAGTTCTCTAACTTGTATATTTTTAATTGTACTCTACATCCCGGAATAGGGTAAGTGCGTTTTTGTTGCACCATGAGCTAGAGGTTAGGTCTACCCCTCCCAAATTTGTATTTTGCTTTATTTACATTATTAATACAATAAACCCTTGAAGTGGTTTAAAAAAAATGCTCGAAAGTTATCATCTCCCCGCAGAAAATTAATCATGAGTTTATTTTTATTTTTATTTTCTTTTTTCAGGGGTTTTCGTTTAAAAAACCTGTGGGGTGTTCCATTTGCATCCCAGGAGTTGGATAAGAAACAGGGGAGGCTTTAAATGGAAAGAAAAGGGAAAAATTCCATTGAAGTGGCAGAAAACAAGTGTAACTTTGGTCATCTAACGAGGGAAGTCATCCTCTGCTTTCAATACAACAATTTGAGCCCCATTATTTTTGAAGAATACATTTAGAAATAATAGATCGATGTAGAATGTATGGTTAAAAATTAAGAATTTTTTTAAAAAATTTGCTTGTAATATTATTTTATTAAAAAAAATATGTGATTAAAAAAAAGATAGAAAAAAAAATATTTTGAAAATCACGGAGATTAAACAATGGCTAAAAAGAGCTCTGAGTGGAACCTGTCATTGATTTTTGGGGGCGACACCCATCAAATCATGTTCAAGAGAAGAGGCTTCTTAAATTTGCTCCCTATTGAATTTTTTTTATACTCAGGTGTCCATCTTCGACGACTACGCGATCTGCCAAAGTGTCGAGCGAGTCAACATATGTTGCACATTGTCTTTTAAGAGAACTTCTGTCTTCCAGAAGAAAGTCTGCCTTCTAGAGTCCTACAAATCGAACCCACGACATCTGAACTGCCAACAACTAAAAACCTCGTCCTTTTCCAATTGGGATGTGGCCCAGGGGGCTATATGTTCCTGATAATTTTACTTGTATGTGCGGCTAGCTAGAATGTTTTTAAACTGGATCGATGCAAATGATTTTAGAATTGGTTACCAAATTATGTTACATGTACAGTGCATTTCTCCCTGGTGATGTATAAGGCAAAATGCCATGTACAAGTGGAATAATCCTTGTACAACTGTCGTGAAATTTGAACTGGATTTATAACTAAACTTATCGACTGATCCAAACAGGTCATTGATTTTGGTGGGATCGAAACCTAGTCTTCTATAGGTTGTCAATTACATTGGTTACCAAAACCATTACCAACAGAAGAAGAATTAAGTTATTTTGAAATTTTCTATTTGTACATCAAAAGATGTACATAAGGGTCTACACCTCCCCCCCCCCCCCTCATGGGGTGGGACCCGCTTGTATAATGGGTCCCACCCCCATGTGATGATGGTGTACACCCTTAGGCATACCCTAATGTATTACTAGCAAAGCTCAATTATTTTGTGTTTTGAAACATATTCATTACAAAAAATAAAATAAAAATAAAATTCGAATAATTTATCTATAAAAAAATGAAATTATAGTGAATAAAACCCGTGATAAATGACAAAATCAAATATTGTGTAATGATACAAATAAAACTAGAATTTTATTAAGGCAAAAAAAAAAAACTCAGGTGTTCGAGTTTCGTCCGACTAATTCTGAGGAGTGGCAGCCTTCCTCCTGATTCGCTACCCAAGTGAATTCAAATACGATTACAACTTATACACATTGGAACCGGACATTTGAGAAGCGGTTCTCCTCACTTATTTTATTAGACTTGAAGTAGCAGATTTGGGCAATTTCCTTCATCTATGTCAACAGTCACTTGATAAAGCATACAGTGCAGCGGCAAATCCTTTTACACTCCTGGTCCTGTGTCATTAGTGTCAACTTTATCCCTCCAAGATGGTGAGTCTTTACCAAATTTTACCCTTTACAAGTTAAAATCATAATTGGAGCTGTCACATATTTCACTTTTAGTAGGCCATACATTGGTTTCAAGTGAACAAGATATCTTGGTTCATGCACTGCCCAAATAGTGCTCATTTGTAGGCTGAAAATAATTCTTAGGTGCTTGAAAGCCACAATCTCCCATGTTCTATCTCTTAAACTTTCTCCTGATTTCACGCTATTAGCGTTGATGGTAATTGGGTTAGTTGTCTAGATGATTGTCGAATCATGAGTGGTTTTCGTAGATTTCTTGTTCCTAATAACACCTATTTGACCTCTACCAAGCAAAGGGTTGTCTTCCATTCAAAATATTGAGGTTTAGCAAATGCTTAAATTAAAGTAAAATTCTTTATTAATAATATTAGTGCTATCTACGTACCAAAAACGTTAAAATTAAAATACATTCTTCGCGAGAAATGATTTTAATTTATCAACTTAAGAAGGAATAATATTTAAACGACACTTGATGGCGGAACTATAATCCAAAATTCAATTCAATTATGTGAGAAACATAATAACATATATATCAATTATGAGAGACATTGTGGTCTACCTAAAATTTCTAATAATACTTCTATTGACTATTTGTATAGCATTAATGAATAAATCAACTTTTTTCTTAGTTTTTAAAGCATGCATATTGAACCATAAGGCAAATATTGGTATTTATATGAAGCCAATCCTAGGTGGATCTAATCCCATAATCCCCACACATACCTCTCCAAATAAGTGAAGGGCCATGGTTTCCACAACATGAAAGAAAATAGAAGAAAAACAGACAAACCCCATTCTAGGCCATCATTCTTCTCACATGGATCAGCTAATAGACACACACAAAATACACAAGGTTGTCCCATTATGATCTAAACCTTTTTTTCTAATCTTTTTTCTTCAAGAATTGATGCCATATCTTGAGTTCAACAACCATCCAACAAGGCCATGAAAATCCAACCTATACCATCATGCCTGTCTATGTAACAAAGAACTAAACAATATGCCACCATCCATTCTATATGTTGTGAAAATGGGCATTATGGCAATAACATTAGCACTTTGTCCACCTTCTAAGCAACAACAAGGCATTTCCAAGTAGACTTTGGATATTATTTTGGGATGAAGGTGTGCATGAGTGACGCTTTGAGTTCCATGATTTGCTCAACCTAATATTACTTTATTTCTCCAATTGCTATCATATGTTTCCTCAAGAGGAGCCTGTATTCCCTTTTTACACATGAATTTTTGCTTCATGCCATAATTTTCTACTAGCTAGTTAGGCTTCATTGATGACTCCTACCATCAACTTCTGCAGCCTCTTGAGTGGGCACACGAGGACCCACCAAGAATGAAGCATCTTATTAAAAATATTGTATGGGGCATGACCTAATATATTTCTTACTCTTAGGCCCCGTTTGATTGTCAAAGTTTTCTAGGAAAGTAGGAAAATCTTTTCCATTTTCCAACTTTAATAGTGTTTGATTGGCGAAATTTTCCCGGAAAAATATTTTCCAGCTTTCTAAATTTCTTACTCTTATTCGAAATATGGTAGATATTTGGTACATGACCAAGTAAAATCTACAAGAGAGTATTCGAAGATTTTTCCTAAAAGGCAAACTTGGCTAAGTCTGGAGAAAAATTAAGTGTTGTCCGGGTGCTTGACAATCTAGAATCGACCGAGTCTTAATTTTATTTCTTTTTCTAGAAACATATCCAATATTCTTTTATTCAATACCAAAAACACCATTGGAAAACCCTCATGTTTCGTGGGGGCTATTTACTATAACCCTAGTGCAATCAAAATTGTAATCTACTCCCTCAGTTATCATAAAGTGATTATTAGGTCCCAATGAGTAAAATAAGCACTACATATTAAAATAAAATCACAAAACGCAAAATAAAGGAATACGTCACCCCTTCCATGTCCTTCTCGGTTCGTCCTCCTAATCTTGATTTGAGAGCCAAAGCAATATCAATCGTTCTTAGTCTTTGAATGGTCCCATGTGTACACAAATTAAATCACAATTACATCATTTCTGCTAGGTGGAGAACATTCACCCTCAACTCACTTGACTGATCTTTGCCCAATGAAAATTATGATCCGTGCATGGTATCAAGTAGTGGTGGAAACGGGTTGAACGACTCGTTGGTTGACGAGCCAAAGCACGAGCCAAGCAGACTGACTCGTTAGGTGAGCGACTCGTAGACTCGTCCAAGGCGAATTGTTTTTTTTTTTTTTTTTTTTTAAAAATGTTTCTCTTTAAAAAAATTGACGAGCTCGCGAGCCGAAACTCAGCTCGACACACAAGCCACGAGCTCACGGGCCAAGCCTAGCTCGGCCCACGAGTAATGAGTCAAGCAAAAGCTTGCCTGGTTATAAACGAGCCATGAGCTCAGCTCGGCTCGGCTCGTGACAAGCATGAGCCGAGCTCGTGTGCATACATGCCAAGCCGCCGAGCCAGTTCTGCTCGGCCCATTGCTACCATTAGTATCAAATTTTTTATGCTGAAAAACATCGGAGGCATGAATGTGACTCGAAAATTTGAGACGATAAGTTTATGGATAAAATCTTTTTCACAATTTTAAACAGACCAATTGTTGTTGATTCGATAATTGCTAGTGGACGATGTTGACAAGAAATAAAGTGATAAATATAGTCTTCTATTTCGTAATAGCTACTCTAACAATATAAAACATAGTGGTCGCACATATTCAATACCGTGAACAAGTATTATAGTGTAGAATGTCAACCATGATAATTGTCCTATACTCCTATTTGTAATAACCAATTAAAATTTATTTCAATTCGAAAGTCTTGAAATGCCATTTAGTCGATTTTGATTAAGGTTTTTAATTAGTGTAATAAAAATAATTAAAGAAAATAAAAAGTAATGTTTGAGAAAAATTAAATGATTTATGATTTCGCCTAATTTTAGTCTAATAAATCTTGTAATTTGCATTTTGACATTCTACCTATTCTCAATTGATGGCGATGATAGGTGAAGGTTGCCGGTGGGTGCTCGTGTTTAGTGGATGGTGTTAGTTAAAAATAAAAAATAAACAGAAAGTAAGAGTTACATAGGATAACACAACATTTTATTAATGTCCAATGTTGATTTTTTAATAAAAAGTAGCACATAGTACACGTGTTACCCTTATAAAACATTTAATTTTTAGTATAAGGTGTAACATAATTTTAAAAATATTGATTTTTAATAAATTAAAAAAATACATATGCTAACCCGACATGTTATCCATGCAAAATATTAAATTTTTTTTTTTTTTAATATGAAGTAGGATGGTAATTCAATACAATATGTTACCAATGTAAAATTGATGTTTTTCAAATGAAATTTGAAATATTGATTTTAAATGAAAATGAAGTAATTCTTTTGATATTATAAAAGGAAGTAAATTGTAAAATATTGATTTTTAATGAAAACAAGATATTTTTTTAATAATTAAAAAAGATGGTATTTTTGAAGTTTCAAAGAAGATGAGGGTAATTGTCAAAATTGCCTTTCATATCTATATCATTATAACTAGTGAGAAGCACGTGTAATAGTATAGTTGGCTATATGATAGCGTAAATATATAAAAAAAAATTATTTATTTTAAGCATCAGTTACATCAAATTTAAAACACTTGAAATAATGACAAGTGACAAAAATAATATTAAGAGATTTGATTCAAAGCTTATTTTCTAAACTGTCATTGAAGGTCTCTCTTTTCTTTTTAAAAAAAGACATGGCATAGATGATTAGATGTTGATGCCCTGTTAAATAGATAATGAAGTTCAATCTAGCCCTTATTTTTCTACCTATTGAGGTAAGGCATTATGTCTCATTCATCTCGTGCTTATAGAATCTTTAATTACATGTATCAGTTACATCAATATTTAATTTATTTACAAAGACTTTATGCAAGACGTATGTAGTTAATACTGATTAATTAATGATAATACAGTGCAGAATTTAAGATAAATCAAGGGTCTCTATCAGTATTAAAATCACAACACAATGAAAACTTCCATCATAGAGGCAAAAAATGACAAACGATAACCTAACTTCATAAATTTCATCGAATATCTTGTTAACATGTTCTAATGATACCGTACATTAAATCAAATTTTTTTTTAAAAAAACAAAATAATCCACTTCATAAAAAATGTTTGTCTATCAGCACTGCATGATGTAGGAGGATTTTTTCTGAAAATCATTGAATTCCTTCAATATCTATTTTGATGCAATAAATTTACCTTTCTTAACCTTAAAAACTGAAGAAAAATGAAATCGAGAGAAATTGGTGTAAGTATGGGAGTTGAGGGTGGGTAGAAAAGAAAAATTAACGATCATGATTTTAAGTTTAATAATTTAAGATAAAAACTGAAGAAAAATGAAATTGAGAGAAATGAATGTGAGTATGGGGGTTGAGGGTAGGTAGAAAAGAAAAAATAACGATTATGATTTTACGTTTAATAATTTAAGATAATTTTTATATTTAAACTTAATCGACATTATATTTATTATTATCACGCTTTAAGTTTTTGAAAAAAAAAATTTAAATTGATCCAAATGGAAATTCATATCGTGAAATATCGAATCAAACGTTGTAGGAAAAAAAAGACATTGGAATGGGGTTGAGATTGAAAAGAAACATAAATAATCACGACTTTACATTTCACAATTAATGTAAAATTATTTTTGATATTTAAAATTTATCGATCATATATTTATCATGGCCGCACTTCAAGATTTCCAACAAATTTTAAATCGGTTAAAATGCATATTTGTAACTTAAAATACTGAATCAAACGTAAAAGATCGGCTTAATTTAAGATAAAATCTGAAGAAAAATGAAATTAAGAGAAATTAGTATTAATATGGGAGTTGATGGTGGATAGAAAAGAAAAATTAACGATTATGATTTTACGTTTAATAATTTGAGATAATTTTTATATTTAAACTTAATCAACAATATATTTATTATTATCACGTTGTAAGTTTTTTTTATAAAAATTTAAATCGATCCAAATGGATATTCATATCGCGAAATATCGAATCAAGCGTTGTAGAAAAAATAAAGTTCGAAAAAAACACATTGGAATGATGTTGAGATTGAAAAGAAATCTAAACAATCACGATTTTACGTTTCATAATCAATGTAAAATTATTTTTGATATTTAAAATTAATCAACCATATATTTATCATGGCTACACTTCAACATTTCCAATAAATTTTAAATCGCTTAAAATGAATATTAGTAACCTAAAATAGTGAATCAAACGTTAAAAGAAAATAAAATAAAATCGGTTTAGACGGCTTAGTCGAGCCCAGCCGAGCCGAAAAGCTATTCGACTCGCGGCTTGTGAACAGTAAATCACATCACACTCTTTTGAGATTGAAAAGAAACATAAACAATCACGACTTTACGTTTCACAATCAATGTAAAATTATTTTTGATATTTAAAATTTATCAATCATATATTTATCATGGTCACACTTCAACATTTCCAACAAATTTTAAATCGCTTAAAACGCATATTTGTAACCTAAAATACTGAATCAAACGTTAATAATAAAAAAATCGGCTTAGTCGAGCCATCGGCTCTGCTGACCTCGCGGCTTGTAAACAGTAAATCATATCCCACTATTTTATATATAGTTAGAAAATAAAATTTCAAAATATACTATGTGATTTATATTATTCATTAAATACTGTGTGATTTGGTAAATATTTTAAGAAATACTATATACCAAATATAGTTTCCAAACAGTCTTATGTAATTGACATTTACAAAAAAAAAAAAAAAAATAGCATTCTTTCAATACTCATTTTCAACCACGGAATTTTCAATAAAATAATATTACACGTAAAACTAAAAAATTTCCTTATTTAACCACATTTTCCATCACATCACTATTTAAAAGGTATTCTTTCCTTAAAAAATGTGCATCAAGCATGAGCTTAATATATCTTCAAAATCAATACATAATTCAAAAAAGCAGAATGAGCAAATCGTATCTCGGGTTGGTCTGTGGAGATAATCATCCTCTCTTTGTTTTCTTCTATATCTATCCATCAAGAAGAAGGCTATGTTGCAGAAACGTGTATTATGTGATGTGTCCGTGTTAGTGACATTGTTTCGTAAATTTTATATTTCGTATAAGGTTCTATATAAAAGTATGAATCTAGTAATGTGAACAATAAGAATAAATGTGAGTAATTAAATGTATATTACTCAGTCAATCCACAATCAAAACTGTATGAGAATCAAGTATCAGAATTCAGTATCGTCTAAGAACAAATGCAGATTTAAAATTTCCAACAATTTTGCTTTATTCAGAGACATAAATTAAAATTAGAAGTTCAATAGACCTATGTTATTTCGAAATGTTTGATTTTACAATGCAGCAATTTATTACATGGATTGCATTTTGGGATATGTCCTTAGATTCAAAATGAATTCAAGTGTTACATATAACACAATCATATATACTTCCCATAAAACTTTACAAAGTCAAGAATTATGAATAGAAATACCTCGGGAAGTATGAATAAAAAATCAAAGCATTATGAATGGAAATCACTTGTAAAATAATTGGTGTGTGATGATATTTTGGATTTCTTGAGAGGATTCTATATGGAGAAGATTAGGAATGAATATGAAGAGATGCAAATTTAGGGATTTGGTGCTAAACTTGTCACGTTAATGGTGTGTTTGTTGGGTCATAATTTAAGGAAGCATTTGTTGGATTAAATTTAGCATCGTATAAGATAGTTGTATTATCTGGCTAACTTTTAATATTTCTATTTTACTATCAAAAAACAGTATTTATAGTAAAAAGAAAGTTAAAAAGTATAATCTAAATATTTATTTTAAAATATGTACGTGGCATAATTTCCTCTAATTTAAATGTAGAGCAAATTGTGTGGACTGATGGGCTTGCAACCGGAAATCTTGCTACCCAGCCCCAATGGAATACCTGGGGACCAACAGTTGGGCCAACTTGTGAGGATACCAATTAGCTTAAGAACTTAGTCCACGGTTTTGAATTGGGTGGGCCTTCTGTATTAGGCCACGATTTAATAGGCTTGGGATACGTGTACATCATTGTAAACCTAATGTTGTACAAATAGGTAACAGGGAAGAAAGAGAGAGAAAAAAAAGAGTATAAAAGAAAAATTATTCAATTATTATAATATATCTCTTTCGTATCATCTATTTTTACGTCTTTACATATACTATGATATATAAACAGCATTACTCTATACAATGGGATAGACCTTATCACCAACTCCAATTCATTATTGGCCAACATAATAATTTAGGGACTAATGTGGATCAAATTAAAAATTCAAGAAACTAATTTGCAGCAGATAAAAAGTAGGGATTGAATTAGAGCAACCAGAAACAATAGGGATTGATTTACAGCAAACAGAAAAAATTAGGGACTAATTTACGACATAAATGTTGTTGTCAAGTTTGCAGCACTCAAAAAATTCAGGAACTAATTTACATTATTCTTAAATTTCAGGGGAAAGTTTGCAATAATCGGAATGTTTAGGGGACTATTTGGAAAAATCTATAAAGTCTAGGAACAAATTTGCAGGATATAGAAAATGTCAGTGGGCAATTTGGAAAATCTAGATAATTCATGGAGAACTCGCAACACACTAGACGTTGTAAGGGCAAAATGAAGAAAATTGAAAATTGATTTAACTGTATCCAAGAAATCTCGATAACTATAAGGGTCTATTTTGGTAATTTATGATTTCAACAGCCACCCAATTAAAGTGGGACCAATCTTCTGTTTGACTTGGGTTAAGATTTGGAGTTCCATCTTAAAAGGTCAATCTTATTAAGAGGAGTAACCAAATCCTTTATAAGTTAATTTATGTTTTCATCTTTAGCAAGATGGTGGCTCGTTTGAGCAGACAAATCTTGAAATCTGTGTGCTCAAAGTTTTTTTAGTGTTAATCGGATCAAATTGTTTATTGGAATTTAATGGATTCTGATACCATATTAAGATTTGAGATTTCATCTTAAAATGTCAATCTTATTAAAATGAATAACACAATCTTTTATAAGTTGGTTTATGTTTTCATCTTTATTCGATATGAAATTTTATCCCTTAACAATTTAGAGAATCTAGCGTCCAAAGAATTGACACAAGCATACGAATAAAGCAAGAGGCACAGTTCATGGATTTTATGAGTTGAAGATTATACAAGTAGAAGTCAATCCGTAACATCCGTCCAATACAGAGGCATTACAAGTAGCAGCAACAATTATGAGTTTAATGTGCCTTTTTTATCTATGACCCAGTGCAGGGGCGGACCCAGCACCTGGCCAGCCCCGCGGCTGCCCGTGCTGGGTTCGTCGGGATTTTCAAATGCCGTTGAGAAGGGGAAGCAGGGAAGAAGGTCGACGGGTAATTTTTTTCTTTTTCTTTTGTTCTGGACTAACTGTAAGAGAAGGGAAGCAGCACTTGGGCCTTGTTTTCAAACTATAAGACCCAATTAATTGGACCAATTTACAACCCATAACTACAAACAAAATCCCCAATTGAATCCAATTGAAAGTTACTACCCAACCAACAAACCGGAGCTGAGGTCTGAAGATGAGGGCTAATGGGCGATCTGCTGAGTCGCTGACTGCTGCCGCGCTTGTGCTTTTGCATGTGCATGTGCCCGTCTGATCTCGGACTCTAGTCTTTCGGTCCAGGAGTCCAGCTCCAGCTCCAGCAGACAGAGTCACAGAATGTGAGTTTTTTTTTTTTTTTTTTTTTTGTTTTTGTTACTTTCCTAGTTTCGTTGTGTTAGTTATGTTGTTGTCTTGTTGACTATTGTGATTTGTGATTGTGAATGTTGACATTTTGTGAATTTGTGATGAGAATTGAGAGGTTGTTGGTGGGACTTGGGAGTGGTCGAGTGGGGTGGTTTGGTTTTAGTTTGGAAATTGGAATTGGATAGGGTTCCAAATTCTTTGCAACTTGCAAGTCAAAATATGTATTTTAGTAAATAAAGTGCAACTAGCATAAAATAAATGTGGATGTGATTGATCCTTTAAAATATTAAATTGTAAGTAAATAGAGAATCTGTTTATTCTTTTGAAAACTATTCCATTCAATTTTTAATCAATTTTAATTGAAAAATAATTTGGGGAATTATGCAGATTATTGATCGATTTTTTCAACTGAAACGAAAGTCCATACCTAGTTCTTCTTTGTCTAGTTGTGCATCTAGTCCCGCCACTGATTCTAGTCGAGCACAAGAGTTATTAAATAACACAAAGAAGTCCCGGCCTCAATTTAATGTGGATGATCTTGTATCTGATCCAGGGAAACGCTCCCCTATCGACTTATATGATCCTAATGTCAGAGATGATGTTAGGATGACATACTTGGAAAAAGGTCCTTATCAACCATATTGACATGACTTTCCAAGAAGAAGGATAGGGAATGATAATAGGTGTTTTCGGAAAGAGTGGTTCTCTGAATTTCATTGGTTGGAGTACAGTATAGAAAATGATGCGGCGTATTATTTGCATTGCTACTTGCATTTCGTATTTAAATCCAAGAGATTCATTTGCATCTTTTGATAGGGATAAATTGCTACGTCTTGCCTAGTTGTATCCTTTGGACTTCAATAATGAAGAGCTTTTATTGCTTCGACCTGAACTTGACAAGTTCCTTATGTTTGTGAGAATGAATGAAGCCTTCTTTAACCTCAATAGCATTTCTTGTGTTGCTCAGAAGTTGGTTGAAACAAGAAGCTCTTGTTATTTTCCATTGGTTTATAGGCTGATTACATTGGTTTTGATATTACATGTGGCAACTGCAAGTGTTGAAAGAGTATTCTCTGCTATGAATCTAATCAAGAGTGACTTGCGCAACAAAATGGGAGACTATTGGTTGAATGAGAATTTGGTGGTGTACGTGGAGAAAGAGATTTTTGAAAAAATTGAGAATGAAGCAATATTGCAACGTTTTCAAAGCATGAGATCCCGTAGAATACAGTTGTCTAAGATCACAGTTAAATAGTAGGTTGTATTGTGGCGTGCTGTCGTAGGTACCCAAAAATAATCCTTAAACCTCTAAAACTAATGTAGTAGTGGAAGTAAGGGTCGATTGTATTGAACTGCAAACAATTGTAAATTTAACAATGAAAATAAATTATACTAACCTTGGTTTTATCCACCTTCGGAAATTGATCATAGATGCAAGGATAATTCAATTCATATTCACCGTTGAATAATTTTTAATATTTCTCCTTAATTTTATTTAGT
This sequence comes from Fraxinus excelsior, assembly GCA_019097785.1. Classification (NCBI taxonomy): domain Eukaryota; kingdom Viridiplantae; phylum Streptophyta; class Magnoliopsida; order Lamiales; family Oleaceae; genus Fraxinus; species Fraxinus excelsior. The sequence continues at coordinate 15,106,536 of CM032630.1, forward strand.
TAGAAACCAGCTCTTCTAATTCGCTGATAATTATTAAATAACCCCAGACCAGCGCTCAAGATTCAATTTAATAATAGAACTTACAATAGAGAAATCGATGAACTAGATAACTAAACACCACGGTTGCATTCAATCCATTTAAACATTCTTCTTAAGATTCAATAACCTCTATCTCCAGAAAATCATCAAATCCTAGTGCTTCACAATTAAATAATCAAACAATTACGGATTTGATATTTAACAAAGCGGTAGATTGCAACGAATAATAAACTAGTAGACCTCCTAGTAATTAAACATAACAATCATAGAAATAAGTGCAGAAAAATATTCAATACTCAAAACATGAATTAAATTAAGAAAAACCATTTAGATCTCACAATATGTGGTTGAGGAGGCTTCAATCTCCTTCGACCAAGTGTAAAAGTTTAGTTACAATTCATGAATCTAAGAGAAAAATAGAGAAGAATAATGTTAGAGAGGCTCCGCTAGATTACCTTCCGTCTCTCTCGGTCGTTTTAGGACGAAAGTAAATTTTATCACAATTTAAAGCAAGCTTACAACACGAAATTGAAGTGCATTGAAATAAACTTGATCATTGATTACTTGAAAGATGAACATTATAATAGACGAAAGTAAGAAATTATAATGGCTGGTGCATAGGACGAATACTAAAAAACTTGAAAATGTTTAAAAGACTAATATCCTTTATAATAGATTTTGGAACAAAAATCCAACTGAAGGGAGTAAACGTTTAAAGTCTCTAGAATTATACCAAAATTTTCTAATTTCTAACTATTTTACAATTAAAATAAAATATTTACAATGTGCGGTCGAAGTTGGGTAAATTGCGGCTGCGATAGGGTCACGGGGCTTAAGTAAAGCTGTTGCTCGTGACATTCTCCCCCATTTGCTTTAGCAACGTCCTCGGAGCCATTGATTATTCTCTTTGTTGTTGCATCCGCTCCATTTGACCAAGTACTCTTGAAGATATTTCCTAGAAACTCGAGTAGTTCGATGCCCAAGAATCTTTTCAGTAACCTTCGTTTATGATCTTTTCAATTTAAACACATGTCGCTTCAGATCTGCAGACTTTTTGTACTATTTTTGATTGATGTTTGCAGTATGAGGGAGTGATAGTTGTTGGCCAGTAGTAATCTCAAAAGGATTCTTATTAGGAGAAGAGCTCTCTTGAACATTGAAACATATCCAAACGTTTTACGCAACTTTCATGCGAAGTAGAGAAAATGTGCCGAGAATCCTGATCGATGACGGTGTCCTTAGGCAGTTCTCAGTATTTGACAATATGTTTGAAGAAGAGTTGAGCTATCTCTTCGGCTGATACATACTTGGGCGCTGTGGTGAAAGTTGCATCTTTAGATAAATGGTCCACCTGACGATGATAGTGCCACAATCCACAACTTTTGGCAATCCACCAATGTAGTCCATCGATTAAGGGCTCCAGTAAGCCTGTCTTTTTCTGATGATATGACATATCTTGCTGACGAACAAGACAAGTTTTCACATAAGTTGAGTCCCTTCTTCCTTGGCTACTTACTTTGCTAGCTCTTTCTGTGCTTCGGTTTACCTTGTGACCACGATGGGAATGCTTGCTTGATTAAGAAGAAGTTCATCTTTCCAATAAGAAGCTTGGGTCTCAATCAATAGAAGCTTTCTTGTCATCCCGCCTTTGAGGCTAGTGGTATGCACATTGTAGTAGTGCAGAAGTGCGCTCCATGATAGTCCCACTTCCCAACACTTCTCCCTCTTATTTTCGAAACTCTTCAGGCTCCGGCTGAATCATATAGTATGGTGCCTTGGTGGGAGGTTTGGCACCTGGAACAAGTCCAATCCCACGATCAATTGCCCTCCTTGTTGGCATTTTTCTTGGTAACTCATCCGGCATGATGTCATCGAATTCCTTAAGCCATGTGATAGGTTTTGGAATAGAGCCGGATGTCTCTTTGATCTGCTCTACTCAAAGAGTGCACAAAAATGAGGGTTCATTCCTCTTGAAACCCTTAATAAATTACATGGTCGAGATACCCTTCTCGCCTATTTTCCCAACTTGTGTGTGGATAATGCATGGTTTACTATCCATCATTATTAACGAGTTGGAATATAGCTACACTCCTGTCTTTGTATCCTGAAAATATTCCAATCCCAGAATGAGCTTGAAATCATCCATCCGAACTGTCGACAAATATGTCCTTCATTCGAAATGACCTACTTTGATTGACACGGATTTCGCTATTCCAGTTATTGGTTGCGCAACAGAGTTGATTACCTTGATTTTCCCATTACCTTCTTCCAGAACAAGTCCGAGCCGCTCTACTTCGATACTTGCAAAGTAGTTGTGGGTAGCGCCAGTATCCACCATAGCCCTTATTGGCCTTCCATTGATCTTCACATCAATGTACATTATGCCTTTAGCTATGCAAATGCTAGCCTTCGATTATTCAATCTTCGGCTCTTTCAAGGAAACTCCATCCCTTTTAGTAGCTCAGTGCGATAGTGTATTGCATCAATGCGAGAATGCACCAACTAGATCCTCATCCCCTTCGGAGTCAGTGTCGCTATGAGAGCTAGCTTGTGGGGTATTTTGTTTTGAACTCGAGCCACCAATTGCTAGTTGACAGTATTTTTGAGGAAACTTCGCCACCCGATGTGGTCCTTCACATAAAAAACACTTCGATTTAGGATGATATCCGATATGCCCTCCTTTTCTTTTTCATGGTTCCAGTTATTATTGGTATTGTCGTTATAGTTTTCTTAACAGTTGTTTTGATAGTTTCCCTACGAGTTACTCCGGCGGTTGCCTTGATAGACTTCTCCCCTATTCCGAGAGTAACGCTCTCCTCCATTTGAGTTCGAGCTGGGTCTGTAAGGTCTCTTTCCACCTTCAACAGATTGGCTATTTCCCGAAGGTCGATCCTCTCTCGATTTCAGTTGATAGTCACTTAAACATTCATCACCTCCCATAGCCGCGTTCGAATTAGTGACCTTTTATCTCTAAAGTTTCGTGCGTGGCCACGGTTTCAACCCTTCCATGAAGGTGAACAGCTTGTCCTTTTCCGAAATATCTTAAATATTTAGCATATGTCATGAAAAGGCTTTCACATACTCCCTGATGGAGTTTGCGTGTTTCAGTTTTCGTAAGGCCTGACGTGCCTCATATTCCATATTCTCTGGGAAAAACTGAGATCTGATTGCTTTTTTGAGAAGATCCCAAGAATCCATTCGAACCCTGTTGGCCTGAATATCAGCATACTTTGTTTGCCACCATAGCTTTGCATCTCCACATAGATACATGGTAGCTGTTGTGACCTTTCTTGCTTCGTCTTTGATGGAAGCTGCAAGAAAGTATTGTTCCATGTCAAACAAAAAGTTCTCAACTTCTTTTGCATCGCGTGCCCCTCCGCAGGTACACATTTCTGGAATTCTGAGCCTATGTACAGGCTCTTGTGTGGTGGCTTGCCCATTGCCAACCATTCGTTGAACCACTAGTAACTGAGCTCTCAACCCTCCCATCTCATTCTGCAGATAAGGTATGATAGCAACAGTTTCAGTCATAGTTGCGCAAGCGTCTTGGCTTTCATCCAGTTGGTTGCGTAATTCCCGAATTTTCGTCTCTACCACCTCGAGCTTTTCTCTGAGGCCCTCCATGGCAAAACACAACCTATTGTTTGTCACCTCAAGCGCATCCAAACGATGTTTCGTATTCCTCATTTGAACATCTATCACCTCTGTGATGTTCAAGGCTATTGGATCTTGATCCATAGCTTTCTTATCGAGGGTCTTGAGCCGCAGCTCTGATACCAACTTTCACGAGTAACCTTTCTTCTTAACACAGAAAAGGACACCGTGTGGCAGTAGTCTGCTCCGCTAGACTACCTTTCACATTCTCTCGGTCGTTTCAGGACAAAAGTAAATTTGATCACAATTTAAAGAAAGCTTACAACACGAAATTGAAATGCATTGAAATAAATTTGATCATTGATTGTTTGAAAGCTGAACATTATAATAGACGAAAGCAAGAAATAACAATGGTTAGTGCAGGGGCGAATACTAGAAAGCTTGAAAATGTTTGAAAGATTAATACCCCCTATAATAGATTTCGGAACAAAAATCCAACTGACGGGAGTACACGTTTAAAGTCTTTAGAATCATACTAAAATTTTCTAATTTTTAATTATTTTACAATTGAAATAAAATATTTACAATATGCGGTTGAAGTTGGGCAAACTACAACTATGATAGGGTCACAAGACTTAAGTAAAGCTGCTGTCCGTGACACCCGGTGTACGTGTAGCAAAGCTCTTTTCCTTTTGTGCTTTAGTTGGATGTCTTATCTCTTAAGTTTGTATTTCTTTATTTGATCCTAATTTTTAACAAAAATTGTCTTGAAAAAATCTTAAAAATTGGCATATTTGTCCATTGAACGACTAAGCTCTTGTCTGACAACAATTATTTAGGAAAATAGCACTTGTTTCTAAAATACATTTTTCTCCTTTTCAACTTACATTCTTAAATAAAATATTACACACAAACCTATTTTTTTCTTATTTTTTAATTACACATTTTTCATCAATCTATTATTCCAAAATACATTCTACACCAAAAAAAATGGAACTCAAATAGGCCCATTGATTTTTAGGAGAATACGTGGTTAAAAAATGGAAAAAAAATTGGGTTTACGTGCGAAAATCCAAATTCATAATATTTCTTGTACTCATTGTATGTTGGTCGAAATAAGATTTTCCTTTTGTGCTTTAACTAGATGTCTTACATCTTATGTTTTTATTTCTTTATTTAATAGTAATTTTTAAGGAAAAATTGGGAAAAAATCTTAAAAATTAGCATATTTGTCCATTGTACAACTAAGCTCATATTGGACAACAATTAATTCGGAAAATAGCCCTTGTTTGACCATTTTTCTCTATCTTTTTTTAAACACGCATTCTTTCATAAAATAATATTACACGTAAATTCAACTTTTTTCCTTATTTTTTAACCATACATTCTCCATCAATCTACTATTTCAAATTGTATTCTACACCAAAAAATGGGGCTCAAACAAACCCATAATGTTTTGAATAATAATTTTTAAGAGAATGTGTGGTTTAAAAATAGAAAAAAAATCTGAATTTATGTGTAAAATATTTTAGTGTATAAGTATGTAGATTTTTGTTTTTTTTCAAATAACAATTGTCAAACGTAGGCTAAAATAGTACACAACTGAATTAGCATAATAGATTTAGTAATAAACCTTAACTTGTATTAGTAAGTTTTTTGTAACTTACTTTTTATTATTGATTCGACTTCTATGATTTTGATTGAACATGTCAGTGACTAAAAATAGAAATTTAGTAGATTAATGACTAGAACATATGAAAAATAAAGTTTACTTTTCTTGATTGGAGTTTTTTTATGCGACTTGGAGAGTACATCATATCTCGTCACATCATCAACAATTCTTCTTTTTTCAAATGTGTGCCACAATCCTAGTTGAAGATTTTTAGTTGTTGTCAAGGTCTGTTTCCCAGGTCATCATTTTGCCTAGAGTAATGTTATGCATCCTCACTGGGGTTACAAACACAGTATATGTGGCGTTAATGTGTCATTAAATGATAGATGAAATTAAATAAATCATTTAGTTTCACATTTCATTTCACATATCATTTAGAGTCACCTAGACTAGGGTTGTAACCTCAGTGAGGATGAATAACATTACTCTTTTACCTATACCATAACTAAAACCTAGATCAGGATTGGTTATTCTTGTAAGACATCATTATTGTTTTTTAATTGGCCGATCATGATGTGCTTATGTCAATGCTTGCTACGTCGATTTGGAAGTGATCATGGAAGTAGCAACAACATCACTTAGTTAGGATAGTCATAATGATGTTTCGAATGATGGAGAAAGTTGGTTGAGCTGAGCTTTTTTTTCTTTATTTGATCTTTGGGATGAGTGTTCCCCACTTGGTTCACTGAATTGATTGGGGGTGATCCAATGATGGGCAAACTCATTAGGGTGTGTTTGGTTTGGTTTGTTTTTTTTTTTTTAATTGTTTTCAGTTTTTAAAATACTAAAAACGTGTTTGGTCTAATTTTCTTAAAATGCATTTTCGAAAATAAGGTTAAACTCATAATATAAAACTCAAAATGTATTTTTCATGATTTGAGTGTTTTCGGTGAAAAATTAAGAAAACATTCAAATCATGAAAAATATGCGTTTAAATAAAATTTTATTTAAATAAAATCTTAAAAAAAATATAAAATATACAAGTCTAACAAATAAAATTTACAAATTTTAAAAACTAAAATTCAAATAAATAAAATTAATAAATTCTAAATGATGAAAAAATAAAGATTGTGAGAAAATAAAATTCTAAAAAAATATAAAAATTTCTAAAAAATTAAAAATAGTCTAAACTCTGAACGATTATTTCCATAAACTTTTTAAAGAAATAACACAAGTAAAAATATTATAAATCAATTCTCAAGATACAAGATTGAAAATGAACTCAAAATTGAATATTAAAACACACTCTAAATGAGCCCTAAACTTTTGACCTTTTGATAAATTTCTGAATAGTGTTTCTGTTGACCTAAAAAAATGAACTAACAGATGTCGGGCCGCCCACTTGTGCGTGCGTGAGGTAGATCCAACACGTAATGACAAATCAACAGTCGAGATCACTCTATAGGGGACACGGGAAAATTTCAACGACACGAGATGTTTTCATTGGGGTTCCGACGAGATATTCAGGATACGATTGGATAAGAAGAACCGATCGCTATGAACTTAATTTGAAGTTGTTGTAAATCAATATGAGAGAGTAAAATATATTACTTTAAGTATTTAAAGTTGCATTAGCCTTCATTTGTTACATGGTGGGGGTATTTATAGTGTTACAAACGGAATAGTGACCCTTAGATGAAATTACACGTGGCCTTATCTCCTCGATTTGGGCATCAAATCCTAGCTATCATGTTGACTTTCCTAGCTTTATTAAGCATTTAATGCTTTACACCATATTGACAAGACAAAACATGAATACATTTTTTACAAGGGTCATATCAATCATTCAAATAAGATTTCTGTAATAAGTTCAATATTTCCGCACGTGGGCCATCACTAGCTGGTGGAGCCTTGGATCATAGTCGCTTCGGCACTTACTTAGTAGCTGCTGATTCAAATGGCTCCTGATGGTTCTTAGCTAGCACGGCCACATGACAGTGCCCGTAGCAAGTCATAACAATCTCCCAAGTCCATGTGTGATTATTTATATCATGCGTGAACTTTAGTGATATACAAAGTATCTTCTTGGGCAAGGTGCCATAAAAAGTTTTTAAAATTTCTGATTCATCATACTAGTCCCCCAAGTCTAGACAAAGATATTTATACTGTGCGTGGAATTAATAATTTATTTAGAACTGGCTCACTTTGCAATAAATAACATTAGGCTACCGAGACTGTCTATTTAAAGATAGCTGGATTTGTTTTAAATCTAAGGCAGAGAAAACTTGAACTGCCAAGGCTGATTCACTTTGAGAATAACTGAATTTATTTTGAAGTTAAGGCAGAGAAAAGCTGAACTACCGAGGTTGATTCATTTCGAGAATAGCTTAATGTACTTTGAAGCTGAGGCAGAGAAAAGCTGAATTGCCGAGGCTGATTCATTTTGAGAATAGCTAAATGTACTTTGAAGCTGAGACGGAGAGTTGCTGAACTGTCGAGGCTAATTCATTTTGAGAATAGCTGAATTTACTTTGAAGCTGAGGCAGAGAATTGCTGAACTACTGAAATTGATTCAATAAACTGATTGACCTTGATATTGGTGCATATGATTTGACTGTTTCGCACATTACCAAGGCGAGACAGCTGAAGCAGTACAACTTTCAATACACGTAACCGTCACATTAAATGTGTAATGATGGCCACTCATTTTTGCGATAAGTGTTAATGCGCCGAGGCAGACACGTGACAATCACGAATCGATCTGAGTCATTGGTAAAACAAATCGTTTGAATTCTACGGCTCATATGTGACACAAAATTGGGCGGTTCGAACTCAATGTGCCTAGATCCAACGACCAGGATTGTTTCTCTTTTTATATAAAAGGCAAAACTTGTGTCATCTTGAAATTTTACTTTTGCGAAAATCATTCGCATTCCCTCAAGTATTCCAACCTTCAAAAATCTTCCGGCGTCCTCTTGTTTTCCTGCGAGCGTTCTTAGATCTTTGCTCGTTCCTTCCTAGGTATTTTCTTATGAAATCCTTTTCACAATCTTTTGTCAATTTTTGTAATTTTTCACCACTTTTCTACATTCATTAATGGATTTCGAGGTGCTAGGGCAATTACAATGGCTCAGCGCTTTGCCATTTACTGGCGAAAGTTCGCCTATGTTGAGGTGGTATAAAGGGTTGAGAAGTTTTACCTAGAACTCGACGCGTCTGAGCTGAGGGCAGATTTACGAATAAGGTGCATCAGACCCTTGTTGACAAAGCTGCTAAAGATGAAGTCCCTGCTGAAGAGGCTCCGGATCAAGCAGCAACTAAAGCCCCTACTAGTAAGGCTTTGGCTCTCCAGCCACCTAAATAGTAGCCTAGGTTATTTTGATCTTGTAATACCTCTGGCCTCCAAATGTAATTTAACTTTTTGCTTAATGAATGGATTTTTTTTGTCTTTACAAGTCTTACTGCTTGTTATTTCATTATTCTTATCCCAAGTAACATGGCCTTAACAAACAATCGAATAACTCGAATGAACCACTTGAGTAGCAACTTAACTGTTTATTCGTCAATGACTTCAGCATTCTTCCCTCTAAAATTGTAATTTAAATAAGTTTACTTCGTATTTGGATAACTTAACCAAAGGATTTTAACTTAGTTTTTGGGAGCATTTTGTCCTCCTCTTCATGGTATTTTTAGATGACGTTCAGCCTCGTCAAAGAAGACTTGTGATGTACGCCTAAAAATTCAAAAGAGGCAATCCCTTTGGGATCCTCTCCTCTCCTTCGAGGTGCCCACGCTTCCTTATATGGTAGATGATTCATCCATGTAAAGGCTTTCCCTTAGCGTTCAGCTTCGCCAAGGTAAGACTTATGATGTACGTCTTGGAGTACAAATGAGATGATCCGTTTAGGATCTGACCCTCTTCTCCGAGGTGCCCATGCTTCCTTACATGGTAGATGATCCGTCCATGTAAAGACTTCTCCCTTGGCGTTCACCTTCGCCAAGGCTAGGCATGTGATGTACGCCTCGGAGTTCAAACGAGGTGATCCCTTTGGGATCTGACCCTCTCCTCCGAGGTGCCCACGCTTCCTTACATGGTGGATTGATCATATATATAAAGGCTTATTCATTGGCGCTCAACTTCGTTAAGGCAAGGCATGTAATGTACATCTCGGAGTTCAAACAAGGTGATTCCTTTGGAATCTGATCCTCTTCTCCGAGGTACCCACACATCCTCACATGGTGGATGACTCATCCATGTAAATGCTTCCCCCTTGGCATTCAGCTTCGCCAAGGCCAAGCATGTGATGTACGCTTTGAAGTTCAAACGAGGCAATCCCTTTGGGATTTGATCCATTCATCCGAGGTGCCCACGTTTATTTACAAAAACAAAATTCTTTGAGACAAATGTTTATTTATTTGCAAAGGCTGGGTAAAAGCTTCCTACTATGGATTACATTCATTGATAATATATTCTCAAATAATCGACATTCCATGGATGAGGCTGAACCTTCACATCCATGTTTTTTAATCCAATAGTTAGGCCCTAAGATGCCTACCCTTGGTTATTTTGAGGACAAGAACATTCTCCGAAGCACCAAGTCATTTATCCGAAAGGACCTCTTCTTGACCCTGGCGTTGTAGTATTGAGTCACCTTCCTTTGATACACAACCAATTTCAGTTGAGAGTCATCTCTTTTTTCCTTGAGAAAATTGAGCTCACACCTTCTAAGCTCATCGTTCGACGTCTCACTGAAATGCAATCTTCGAGGAGAGAGTAACCCAACCTCTACAAGGCTCATTGCCTCGGCACCATAGGCCATCGAAAATGGAGTTTCTCCAGTTTGAGTCCTGTTTGTAGTTCGGATTGCCTATAGTACCTACGGTAAATCATCAACCCTAGCCCCTTTGGCTGTGTCGAGCTTCCTTTTCAAAGTGTGCTTTATAGTTTTGTTCACAGCTTCGACTTGTCCATTGGCCTGGGGTGGTGGGGACTAGAGAAGTATTTTCTAATCCCCAATTCCTCACAAAGGCCCCTTATCTTTTTGTTGTCAAACTGTCTTCCATGATCTGAGACAATCCAGTGGGAAATTCCAAATCGGCATATGATGTTCTTCCACAAGAACTTGGAAGTATTAGCTTCGGTAATCTTCGCCAGAGGTTCAGCTTCTACCCATTTCGTGAAATAATCAACTGCGACAACGGTAAAACTAGCACTTCCTCTTTCCTTAGGCAGGGGACCTTTGAGATCCACGTCCCACTTGCTGAAGGACCAAGAGCTGGATATAGCAGTTAGCTCATGGGATGGTTGTCCTTGAACACGAGAGAAACGTTGGCATTTGTCGCATTTTGTACAAATTGAACGGCATCATTTTTTAAGGTGGACCAATAATATCCTTGCACAAGCGCTTTACGTACTAATGCAAGTCCTTCTGAGTGGTTGCCACAAACACCTTCATGGATTTCGCAGAGTATGTAGGTGACTTCCTCTTCTTCCACACATCGAAGTAGGGGGGAGGAGAACCCTCGCTTATATAGAATATTATTAAATGGGTGAACCTCTTCCTTAGTTTGTAAGCCTCCTCCTTGTTATCGGGTAAAGTCTAATCTTTAAGATAAGCTGGGAGGGGTTGCATCCGGTTCGGGTCCCTTCTACCTACATCACTTATTCTGCAGAGATAGAGGGACTCTGGAGGTGCTCAATTGGTACTATCGCTAATAGCTCGGAATCCTTGCTACTCGCCAACTCTGACGGAAGCGTCGACGTAGGTGTTTTCAAAACGTGGGATCTGAGCCAACTCAAACTTCTCAAACGTTGGAAGCAAGTCCGTCACCAATTTGAGGTAACCAGCCATGGCTTTGTCCCTGGCTACGAAGTTGCCGTTAACCTGGCCAACAACAAGTTGGGAGTCACTGTTGATGAACAACTTCCTCACTTACATTTCCCTTGCTAGCCTGAGGCTGGCAAGCAACGGCTCATACTCGATCGCATTGTTGGTGGCCTTAAATTCGAACCATACTACACAATTCAACTTGTGGTCCTCAGGGCTCACTAGTACCACTACTGTCACTGAACCCGCGTCTTTGGTCGACCCGTCCACGAATAATTTCCACATGGTAGGCTCGAAAGGCTCCATAGTTTGTCCACTTCATGAACATTGGAAAATCCTGCCATGAAGTCTGCTAGGGCCTGGCCTCCATTTTTCGTTATGTTTTTTTCACTAAAATCAATTTGAAGACCCACTTTGGATTTAAGGCCTCCATGATGAAACCATTCTTAATTAATTTATGTACCTCTTCCTTCAGGGCCTCATATCGCTCCGAATTCAGAGCTCTTCTATTTTGTCTATGCGGGGTAACCTTAGGATCAATTTTCAAATGGTGGTAACTGACTCCAGGGTCAATACCTACCATATCCTCGTGCCTCCAAATGAAAACATCCCGATTCTCACATAGGAATTTCTTAAGTCTCTCATTTACTTCTGGCAATAGGCCCTTCCCACCTGTAGTATCTTGGTGGGATCCAGTGGGTCCATCGGGAAGCTCTCCAGCTCCTCCATTGGGGTTGTTTGGGACTCAATTTCAATGATGCGAGGGTCGATCTCATCGAATACATGTGTTTCCTTGGGAATGTCTATCATGTCCATGTCGTCCGTTACCATGTGGACATCCCTAGGCTCAGCCTTTCTAACAGAGTCTTAGTAGCATTCCTGAGCCCTTCTCTGGTCGCCCTTCACCATTTCTACCCCATATTCAGTAAGGAATTTCATACATAAGTGGTAGATGTATGTGACGGCTCCCAGATCTTTTAGTGCAGGCCTTCCTAACACTCTATGGTAGGAGGACCTACTATCAACTATCAAAAACTCCATGAAGTTTAAACTCAATTGATGTGGCTCTCCCATCTCCATCGCGAGTATAATTTTGCCTCTTGGTATTATGCTATCTCTAGTGAAGCCATACAAGGGGGTGGCGATGGGAGTCAACTCATGATCCAAAATCATTTTGTCAAACGTGGCTCCGAATAGCATGTTAATCGAGCTACCATTGTCTACCAACATTCGTTTTATGCCAATTCGAGCTATCTCGATCCTCACAACAAGGGCATCACAATGGGAATAATGGACACCTTCTAAATCTTTTTCAGTGAACACAATGGGAGGCGATTGATTTGTTCGAAAATTGTTGTTCACGATATAACTGGTTAGTGGAGGGTCTTTTACCTCCCTAGCATAGTTCCTTTGGGAGTTCCTTGTTTCTCCTTTGAAATAAAAGCCTCTGAAGATTGTATCAATTTTATGGATGGAGGCATTTTTCGCTCGGGTTTGATGGCCTCTTCGCCGTCGTTGTCCCTTTCTTGTTCTATCCTCTTCGCGTTTCCTCCTCCGTCGGGGAGATTTTCTACTGAGGTTGGAGGCCTCCGCTGCCCTATTTATGTGATCAATCAACTCTTCATTGATAATTTTCCATATCATCATTTCCAGCAGGGCGTCGTAGGTAGTTGGGTCATATTTAGGCCCCTTTTAATGCTGACAGGGCCTCGCAGTCAGTAACTTGAACGCAGTATGTCATTTCATTAGTAAAGCGGGATAAGAAACTCTTCAGAGTTTCCCCATGCTGTTGCCTCATGTTTTGTAGACGTTGAATTTAGGCTTTCCCTTCTTTATTTACAGCAAATCTTTTTAGGAAAGTGCTTTTGAATTCCGACCAACTTCTGATACTCCCACGTGGTAACCTACTGTACCAAATTTCAGCTCCTCCACTGAGAGTCAAGTGGAACCTCTACATTTCACGGATGGGGTGGCACTTCTCGGGCTCATGTGTGTTTTGTAACCATTCAAATCTTTGCTAGGTTGCCTCTCACATCGTACTTTGGCATTTTGGGCATCACATAATTTTCGACACCTGGGCGTTTCTTAGCTCTTTCGAAAAGGGTAGATTCTCGTCGTCATCCTAATCACACGATCGTCGGGTTCGTCTGAGTCATAGTTGTCATATGCCTTATACCTGAGTGGCAATGCAGATGGGCCTGCCTGATTTGCCAAATCCTCATCCTTCCTTTAACACCTATGCCAAGTCGGGGGGGAGGGGGGGCATGTTCTTGCCTTTTCTCCGGTTGTCAAGTCTCAGGAGGTGGTGGCTGAGGCTGTTCCGAGGCGCAAGAATTTCATGATGCTGCCTATGCCTTGGTTCCGTCAGACTAATTCGGTCGAACACATTGCTGGATCTCCCAGGCCAGTTATCTAGCTCATATTTTGGGATGAAGTTGTCTTCCATATTGAATGGGGTCTCGGCAAGTCGGCCAGAAGCATAGTTGGAAAAAATATCAACTTCCACTTCCTTTCAATGGGGCTAACTCCCCTAGCATGCCAATGAGGACGAGCTCTCTGACTTTGCACCTGTCTTCTTGCTGGTTTGTTCCTGGGACGCAAATGGAGGGATCGGATGCCCTTATTAGCCTTGCATCTGCCTTAATAGCTCCTACATTGCTAGGTTCTGGTTGGTAATGCTTCTTATGTTGGCTGCCATAGTGGCCATTTCTTTAGTAAGTTGAGTTGTCATCCTCCTTCCACCTCGTCAGTGATGGTGGTGAGGTCAACACCGACCCACTTGGGTGACCGTGGCAGGAACTTCATCATCGCTCTTCCTCACACGTCTGGAAAGAGTGTCCCCATCCGAGCTCATTTCTTTCCAAGCCTTTAGGGGCTTCCTCTTATTCATTTTCAAGAACGAATCCTCTTTTAAGGGGGATGCCAAAACTATTTTCTTGTAAAGCATTTTTCCACGGAGTTGCTTGTGGTTTTAGTGTAGCTTCCTACATACGACGTCAATATGTTGACCCCAAAAAATGAACTCAACAGATGTCGGGCCCACTGTGCGTGCGTGAGCTAGATCTAACACGTAATGGCAAATCAACGATCTAGATCACTCTAAAGGGTACGTGAGAAATGCTCAACGACACAAGATGTTTCCGTTCGGGTTCTTACGAGATATCCGAGATACGATTGGATACTAAGAACCGATCGCCATGAACTTAATTTGAAATTGTTGTGAATCAGTACGAGAGAGTAAAATAGATTGCTTTAAGTATTTAAAGTTGCATTAGCCTTCATTTGTTACATAGTGGGAGTATTTATAGTGTTACAAACGGAATGATGACTCTTAGATAAAATTACACGTGACCTCATCTCCTCGGTTGGGATATCAAATCCTAGCTATCATGTTGACTTTCCTAGCTTTATTAAGCATTTAATGCTCTTACACTCTATTGACAAGACAAGAATTCATACACTTATTACAAGGGTCACATCAATCATTCAAATAAATTTTTTATAATAAGTTCAATATCCCCGCACGTGGACCGTGACTAGCTGGTGGAGCCTCAAATCATGGTCACTTAGGCATGTCCACTTCGGATTAGTAGCTGGCCTCAGAAATTACTTCCAGGGCCTCATCTTCTATGGCTGACGACACGATACGAGTGGATCCATAACTTGACTAGTTTGGCCACGTGGCACTGCCCGTAGCAAGTGATAACAGTTTCAAAATATTAAAATTAATACGAAAGAGTTATAGGGAGATTATTAAAAATGGCCGATCAACATTTAATGTTTAAGGTTTTTGCTAAAAAGTCAATTTTACCCTTAATGAAATATGTCTTTTATTGCAAAATGAGTCCTCAAGTTTAGAATAGTTTTATTTTTTCTATTTCTATTCTTCTTCACTAGATGTTTCATCAGAATCTAATTTTTCTTCAAAAATTTCTTCATCAGTTTCTATTTTTTCAAAGTCGACTTCTTCACATTAATCTCTAATTTGTTCAAAATCTGTAATTAGTACTCTAACTTTCTTTTTTGGACATTCAGTGCTTATATGTCCTTCTTCATTACAATTCCAACATTTACATCGTTTTTTATCTAATGGTTTTTTATTATAAGATTTATATTTTCTTTTGAAATATTTTCTTTTTGGTTTAAAATATTTCTTTTTAAACTTTTTATATTTTTTATGCTTTATTTTTCTTTTTCTTTTATAATCATAACATCCCCAATTTCCTGGTACTTCAATGTTTTGACAACAAATTCTATCTTGTATAAATCCTGATGGTCTATAAACCATTTGATTGTTACACATTAAACTTATTTCATCGTTTATAGTTTTTATTATAAATCCTAAAGTATAGGCTTCTGTATTTCTTCCAATTTGTCTTTCTTTAATTTTATTTTGAAAATAATTATTCCATGGCGGTGGTAATTTTCTAACAAAAACTTCCTTATAATAATTTTTATCGATTCCACTTCCAAACATTATATAATAATATTAACTATATTCACAACAATATTCACTAAGATAACACATATTACAAATTTGTAAATGTTCCATTCTATTTTTAGCATCTTCTATTTCTTGTGCTTTAACTATAGTACTTTCATTTACCCAATTTTCTCTTACAAATTTTCTATAAATTCTTGTAACAACTCTATTTATACCCTCACTTATGGTAATTCCAAATCCTGCTTCAATACTATCTTTCCAAATTCCTTTTGTTATATCTTCTAATCCTCCGTACCAATTAACTACATTTCATTTAAAAGTTGCTAATAAATATTCAGTTCTATTTTTATTATCGGTATTACTGCGATTATAATTAAAGTGTGCTATCATATTAGTACTACATTCATTAATAGCTTTTCTAATATCTAATTCACAATCTAGGTATAAATATGATCATATAATTTTCATTTGACCTGATTCTCTTAATACTGGTTTAAATTGATCTCTATACATTTTCTCTTTTCCAATTTTAAAATCAAGTTTAGTATTAACATATCATCTAGAATTTATTTCAGCTTCATATCTAGCCATACTAGTTTCTCCAAAATCTTCTTCTTTAATTGCTCGTGGTCCTCATGTTCTTCAAACCATATGATTTTTAGTTATTTCTTCACAAATTTTTAAATTTTCTAAATCGAATATTATGTTTTCCATATCTTCACTCATTATTCCTCTATTAATTTTTCTTCTTCTTTGGTAAGATTTTCTTCTTGTTTTCTAAGGTCAATTAATAATCTTTCTATATCATCTTTTAATCTTTCATCAAGTTCTATTAGTTTTTCATACTTTTCAATTTTCTTTCTTACTTCTTTAAGTTCTTCAGTATAATCTGGTTTAAATGACTTTTCTTTATTTAGATTTTCTATTATTCTATTTAAAAGATTTTCTATTCTTAAGAAATTATTTTGTAACTTTTCTTTTTCCTCTTCATAACTTATTTCAACTCTAGTAATTTTTTCTTTAATTATTTTTATGCCTTTTTCAATTAAATTGATTTTATCATTCATACTCATCCTTTAAATTTTTTACAAGGTGGTTTAATATTTTCAAATCTTAATTTATCTAATAAAATATCTATTTTATAATTAATAATATCTAATTTTTCCTCTAAAGTTGTAATTTTATTAATACTATTTTTCTGTGCAATTTTTGATATTTGATTTTGTATTTCTTCAAGTTTAGCTTCATCTAACACTTCTAAATTATTAATTTGTTCTTTGATTTTCTTAAATTGTTTAGATATATTTTTACTTAAAACTTCTAATCTTTCCTTAGCTATTTCATCTTTTGGATCTATGTTATTAATTCCATCTATAGTTTCTATATCTTTAGTCTTTATTTGTCCTAATTGTTGCCATAAAAATGCATTAGTCCAATTTGTAGTCATATTTAATAATCTATCTGTATTTCCCCATGAACTTAAATGTTGAAACATAGTTGTATTACATCCTCTAGTTTGATAACTTCCTATTGGTAGTCTTATATTTTCTATTTCTTGTTTATCAAATCTTATTTTGTTGGTAAACTCATATTAATCTGGTAGGTTTAAAGGATTTATTACTATATTATTCATCATTTGTTCTATTTCTCTCCTTAATTGTTCTTCTCTTCTTAATTCTCTTGTAATTTCATTTCTTATTAATTCTCTTTTAATTTTATTCCAATTAAAAATTTCTCTTTCAATTTCTCTTCTATTACTTCTGGTTATTATTTGTTCTTCTAAAATTTTTATTTTATTATCACAAAATTCTTTAGTTATTTCAGACATATTTTATTCTTTAATAGTTGTGTATTCTTAGATATTCTTTTAATTTAACAAGATCTAGTTTATTGTTAATCATAGCTATATAAAATTTTAATGTTAGATTAAATTTTAATTTCTTATATTCTTGTGGTAATCTGTTCGAGATTGGTTTTCTCATTTATAAGTTTTTCATGTGATTCTTTAAATTATATTTATGAATATTTTTAATTCTTTTATTCATCATCATCAAAACTAAGCTCAAAATCATATAATTCAGCAACATTATTATAATTATCATATTGCTCTATATTTTCAAATGTTCTTTCACTATTTTCACTATCTAACCAGAAAAATATAATCATTTTTATTATTTCTTTAGGTAATATTTCTTTTAACCCAAAATAAGCAATTGTAAGACATTTTTGATAATATTTAGAATCTTTTTTTTTTATGAAATTTATTCCTTTAGTATAACTATCATAAGTTTCTGGAATATCTATTATGTGACTATAATCAATACTATTAGTATATCTAAAATGTACAATTCTATAATACAATTCGTAATTTTCCATTATGAAAAGTTCTTCAAAGTATACAATCCTATAATAATTCTTATATAATAATTTTCAAACAAATCTTTAGACAATAAATTTCTTCGTAGCTTAAAATAAAGGCTTTACCACGCTTCGCAAAATAGCAAGAATGTTATATGTTCCTGGTCATCTTCACCACAAGAGTTGGCTAAAGTCCAACAACATCACAGCAAAACGGACACATAGGCACTCAAAACTCTCAAACCGACTCACTATGTAGAACAATACTCAAAGCGTAATAAAATATTTATTTCAAACTCAAAGACTTTATTGATTTGATGATAGCTTGAAAGCTATTATACAAAGATTTTTACAAAGATTGATACTCCGAATAGTGGTTTCTACTCTTTCAAGAAAGTGGTTACAAAGATCATTTTGAGAGAATATATCTTTTCTATGGATTTTTTCTGGTCCTCCTCTTCAAGTAAGAAGAGTCTTAATTTATAGAGATGCTTGCACTTCACCGAAAAGCTTCTAGCCAATCGAAATTTTACAACACAAAAGCAAAAGTACAATAATTTTTTCAAAGTAGTTGAAATAATCAAAGCACTTGTCTGCTACTTTTATTCCAGTGTCGGCAACTTTATTCCAGCTTTAACAGTTTTCCTCTCTTTCTTTAATGCTACATGGTGCTGTCTTTTGATGTTGCTTTCTTATCGTCCTTTATTTGTGGACGTATCTCATCAATCTGCAAGCTTCTTTTATGCATTCCTCACTTACAAGGAATTGATCGTTCAGGATTTCACAAATCTTATCCTCAAGGATTTTTGATTCTTTGTCTCCTCTACAGATAAGGATCCAATTATTACTCATTCCATACACCATGTATTTTTCTCCATTGAAAAATTGCATGGTTGAGCAAACTGATTTGATTCCAAGGGCTCACTTGTAAATCATCAATTTTCTGTTTATAGTGGGCATCTCTTTAAAAATCTGAATCTCCTTGAGTGGATTTCCATTATTTTTTCGAATAGTAATAAGATGATGTTCTCCATACCATTTTTGCTCTTTATACTCAGGACTGATAGTATAGAATCTCAATTCAACTGGTTGTTTATCACTATATTTTTTGACACAGTTAACAAATTCTCTATCAAATTGTTCAATTTCTTTTAGATCTGCTCCTGGGAAGAGTCGATCTAAGAATCCAAATGTTGCCAATTTTCGAACAATAATAGGATCTGCACCTTGAACTGCGCTAATCCTTGGATAAATCGCCGTTGGAAGGGCTGTTAAGTAAAGAGAACTTCCTTCTCTGAAATTATATATCCATTCTGAAAATTCATAATACTTCTTCTCCATAGGATGTAAATTGGTTCTAACATGATGAGTTGTAATTATTCCCTTTGGTGATTTGAGGTCACCGGTAGATGATTTTTTATTTTCTTGGAATTCACTGATAACAGTAGGCTGTTCCAATGGGCCTTTTGATAAGGATGTTTCACCTAAAAGGTGAGTGGCTCCTTTTCCACTTGTAATTTTTTTCAACAATTTGTCAATACTGACGGGTGATTGTTATGGACCCTTTTTTATGACTTTTTCCTCTTGCGAGGTAAGAGAGTCATTTCTCTTAAATTTCGAATCTTCACTTGAGGTGGATGTATTAATCTCCCGAAATGGGATGTGACTAACCTTTCGACTGTATTCACTTTTTTCTAAATGAGGGTACTCCTGGCTGCAAGTTACAAAAAAATCTACATATTCTGTCAATTTTTCAACTATTTTTCCTTTATTATTGTTTAATTTCTCAATCTTTTTTCCACTCTCAACAACCTTGTTTGATAAATCACAAAAAGTTTGTTGAATATTAAGATGATCCTCTTGGACAGTAAGATAATCTGCATTAAAATCTGTTAGAAGATTTTGTAATTCCTTTGTAAATGCTTCAATCTTTTCCATATTCATGATTCCTGCTCAAGAAATCAGCAGATAAATTATATTTTCCTTTAATATATTCAAATTTAAAACTATAAAAAGATAATAACAATTGCCATCTATGCAATCTTCTATGTTGAGGTGAATTTGGTAATTTATTATTTACAAGTCCATTAAGTTGAGGATTATCAGTTTGAACAATATATTCTTTAGGTAACAAAAACATTTTAAATTTATTTATTCCTTTAACAACTGCTAATAATTCTTTTTCATTGGTTGAATAATTTACTTCAACATTATTAAATGTTCCACTAGTATATCTACAAATTTCATTTAAATTAGTTTTTAATAAAGCATTCCAATATAAATCTGATGTGTCTGTCTGTATAATTAATTTATCATTTTCATCAGAAAGTCTAAGTTTAGGTAAATTTTTACAATTTTCTTTTAAATTTTTAACACAAAGAGTATGTAATTCATTCCATCCTAACTTATTTGATTTTCTTAATAGTTTCTGCAATTTATTTCTTTTTTCTGCAAGTTTTTCTATAAATCTTCAGCATAATTAAGACATCCTAAAAATTTCTGAATTTGCTGCTTATTTTCTAATTTATCAGGAAACAAAATTATTTTTTCTGAAATATGATGTTGTAATTTTATTCCATCACTATTTATTATCATTCCTAAAAACTCAATTTCATTTTTGCTACTTCTGCTTTTTTCTGACTAAGTATTATACTTTCTTTTGAGCAAAGTATAACAAAGCTTCTAAGATATTTAAGATGATCTTCATATGTTTCTGAACAAACAAGTATGTCATCAACATAAATAATAAGAAAATTATAAGTTTTAAAAACTTCATCCATTCTTCTTTGATAAATTTGTGGTGCATTTTTTAATCCAAATGGCATTACTATCCATTCATAATGTCCTTGAGGGGTACTAAATGCTGTTAATGGTATACTATTTTCTTCTAGTTTGATTTGCCAAAATTCAGATTTACAATCAAATTTTGAATAGTATTTTTTATTCTTAGCTATGTTTATTAAGACTTCTTTATTTGATAGATAATATCTATCAAATTTAGTATTTTTATTAAGTTCTTTATAATTTACTACCATCCTAGGTTTTTCTCTTTTTATTTCTGCATGATTTCTAACCATAAAAGCTGAGCTACTATGAGGACTATTACTTCTTCTTATGAGTTTTTGATTAAGAAGTTTTTGAATTTGTACTTGAAATTATTCTTTGTCTTTTTTATTATATAGTATATGTTTGACTCTAATAATGATTGTTGGTTCAAGTAATTCTATTTTAGCTGTTATTTTTTATTTTTCCCATTTTTCAAGTGGATTATCACATACTGAGCTGACTGAACTCTGAATGGTTTAAATTCTCTAGCAATTTTTAGTAAATGTCCACATGGGGTTCTTAATTGAATAGTATAAATATTTTGACTATATTGACTAAACTATTATAAAAAGTCATTTCCTAGAATAATATCACAATCATTTATATTATATTGGTAAACATTTTTTACGGTTACTATTTTAGATCCTATGATAACTTCTATATTTTCATTTTTGTATTTTAATGATTCTTTTGCTCCAATTATTCCTTGTAGAGTTAATTGTTGTTTGTTTTCTATCCATTTTGGTAATAAGAATTCTTTAAAGACA
Source organism: Fraxinus excelsior (assembly GCA_019097785.1). Lineage (NCBI taxonomy): Eukaryota > Viridiplantae > Streptophyta > Magnoliopsida > Lamiales > Oleaceae > Fraxinus > Fraxinus excelsior. The sequence continues at coordinate 15,128,004 of CM032630.1, forward strand.
GTTATTTCAGCTCCTGCATCTATTAAATCACAAGTAGTTATTTTTTATTCGAATACAGTTATTTGTATATATACACTTATTGTGAATTTTATTTCTTTACTCATTTTTCTTTAGGGCAATATGTAGTTATTTCTTGATGTATAATAAGAATTCATTCCTTGTCTATTCTATAATTATCTAGACTATCTAAGAATGAATTTCCTAATAATATTGGATGTTCATCAAAATTCATATTATTATCTATATAACATTCTATGTTTAATAATAAACTTCCAAGTTTAATTTGAACTTGTCCTATTATATCACAAGAATTTATTTTTCTTTCAAAATCTCTATAACTATAGGGTTCTACTTTTTTTTTTTAATTCCTTCATCTATAATAGAGCAAATATGATTCTGACTTGCTCCAATGTTAATAAGTATTCTACTTTCATTTATCCATTTATTTCCATTAAAAAAATTTCCTTTTATTCCATAGACACTACTATTTTTATTTTGTTTTATTTTTGAAATACTATATCTTGCGGTACTACTACTTCCAATAATTATCTTATTTTCTTTATAAGTTATTTGTTTTGGTATTAAAGGTTGATCAATACTTATAGCATCATCATGTCCTATCTCAAAATTTTATATTTCCTCTATATCTTGTTCTCTAGGTAGAATTGCTTCTCCTATATCTCTGAATTCTTCATCGATTTCTATAAAAGGTTTTTCCTTATATATGTTTCCATAATTACTATTTGTATAACAATATAATCCTTGATATAATATAGTAAAGACTTTATTATCGTCTTTTAGTATTTTATTAGGCATCTTAAAATGTAGACTAAGACAATCATCTAAATTTTTATCATTTATATGCACACAATATCTTGGATAACAAGTAAATTTTAATTTTTTATAGGCTAAATTCTCTTTAACTATTCCTAAATTTTCATTTTCTGCGGTTATACATCTTTCATCTTGTAAATTAAGTATTATATGACTATTAATTCCTTCTTTAAAACACGATTTTATTATTATTTGTACTCCAACAAGGTAGACATAAGATATTTTACTTCTTTTTTCTTGTTTTAATTTTCCTAAGAATTCATTTATATTTCTTTTTGTTATTAAATTTAGGTGTATGTTTTACATTTATGGCTTTTTCTATTTCGTGATATTCATTAATAATTGACTTTTTTCTTTTAAAGGCTGAACCTAAAATATTAAATAATCTATTTTCTCATGGAGGCTTAAGATATAATTCTGCTTTATTAATTTTTCTAAATTTTTCCCAATCAAAATTTTCTTTTAAGGCATATCATTCTATCCCTTTATAAACTTCAGTTTCTATATTCTCAGTATTTTCAATTTCCATGATCTTTATGGCTCTGATACCATTTTACGGGGGGTTTTATGCAAAAATACAATTATTAGCAAAAATATAAACAAAATTAGTTAAAATCAATATCGAATGTTTTGGACTCAATTAAGGTGGATATAGTTGATGGTGAAAGAATCAAGTTTTAATTCCAAAAGAATTTGTCGAATCCTAAATTAAAAGTTTTTAAGGACTAAAATCAGGGGCGGACCCAGCACCCGGCCAGCCCCAGCGGCCGCCCGTGCTGGGTTCACCGGGATTTTCAGGTGCCGCCGGGAAGGGGAAGCAGAGAAGAAGGCCAGCGGGTAATTTTTTTTTTCTTTTGTTCTGGACTAACTATAAGAGAAGGGAAGCAACACTTGGGCCTTGTTTTCAAACTATAAGGCCTAACTAATTGGGCCAATTTACAACCCATAACTACAAATAAAATCCCCAATTGAATCCAATTGAAAGTTACAACCCAACCAACAAACCGGAGCTGAGGTCTGAGGAGGAGGGCGAATGGGCGATCTGCTGAGTCGCTGAATGCTGCCGCGCTGAGTGCTTGTGCTTGTGCCTGTGCCTGTGCATGTGCCTGTGCCCGTCTGATCTCTGATTCTCCGACCAGCAGGTCAAGTTGGCGTCGGTCTCGGACTCTAGTCTTTCGGTCTAGGAGTCCAGCTCCAGCTCCAGCAGACAGAGTCACAGAATGTGAGTTTTTTTTTGTTACTTTCCTAGTTTCCTTGTGTTAGTTGTGTTGTTGTCTTGTTGACTATTGTGATTTGTGATTGTGAATGTTGACATTTTGTGAATCTGTGATGAGAATTGAAAGGCTGTTGGTAGGACTTGGGAGTGGCCGAGTGGGGCGGCTGCCACCGTGGTCTGTGGAAGTGAGGATTCATAATTCATTCCATTGAGAATTTGAGATGAGGCTCTTTGGTTTTAGTTTGGAAATTGGAATTGGATAGGGTTCCAAATTCTTTGCAACTTGCAAGTCAAAATATGTATTTTAGTAAATAAAGTGCAACTAGCATAAAATAAATGTGGATGTGATTGATCCTTTAAAATATTAAATTGTAAGTAAATGGAGAATCTGTTTACTCTTTTGAAGACTATTCCATTCAATTTTTAATCAATTTTAATTGAAAAATAATTTGGGGAATTATGCAGATTATTGATCGATTTTTTCAACCGAAACGAAAGTCCATACCTAGTTCTTCTTTGTCTAGTTGTGCATCTAGTCCCGCCACTGATTCTAGTCGAGCACAAGAGTTATTAAATAACACAAAGAAGTCCCGGCCTCAATTTAATGTGGATGATCTTGTATCTGATCAAGGGAAACGCTCCCCTATCGACTCATATGATCCTAATGTCAGAGATGATGTTAGGATGACATACTTGGAGAAAGGTCCTTATCAACCATATGGACATGACTTTCCAAGAAGAAGGATAGGGAATGATAATAGGTGTTTTCGGAAAGAGTGGTTCTCTGAATTTCATTGGTTGGAGTACAGTATAGAAAATGATGCGGCGTATTATTTGCATTGCTACTTGCATTTCGTATTTAAATCCAAGAGATTCATTTGCATCTTTTGATAGGGATAAATTGCTACGTCTTGCCTAGTTGTATCCTTTGGACTTCAATAATGAAGAGCTTTTATTGCTTCGACCTGAACTTGACAAGTTCCTTATGTTTGTGAGAATAAATGAAGCATTCTTTAACCTCAATAGCATTTCTTGTGTTGCTCAGAAGTTGGTTGAAACAAGAAGCTCTTGTTATTTTTCATTGGTTTATAGGCTGATTACATTGGTTTTGATATTACCTGTGGCAACTGCAAGTGTTGAAAGAGTATTCTCTGCTATGAATCTAACCAAGAGTGACTTGCACAACAAAATGGGAGACTATTGGTTGAATGAGAATTTGGTGGTGTACGTGGAGAAAGAGATTTTTGAAAAAATTGAGAATGAAGCAATATTGCAACGTTTTCAAAGCATGAGATCCCGTAGAATGCAGTTGTCTAAGATCACAGTTAAATAGTAGGTTGTATTGCGTATTTCTTTAGTACTTTTGGTTGTATTGAACTACGTTTTTTTAGTATTTTTTGTTGTATTAAACTACGTTTTCATATATATATATATATATATATATACATACTTTTTACGTTTTAGTGCATTTACATATATATTGAATAATTTTTAATATTATATAATTAAATATTAATAAACGACATCGCTCTTATGATCGCTGATGATGAACGTTGACTGGTCAACGTTGACTAGTCAACGTCCGCCCTGGCTGAACTTAGATCCTGAGTTCGCCATTGACTAAAATGAAGTTTATTTTATATTAGAATGAATTGTTTTGAAACTTTTTATAAGGGCATTTTCGAAATTTTAAAATTTTAAAATAGTAAAAGGCCATTCCTGAATTATGGCTTCAATTTTAGGCTATTTTTAGGTATTTCCCCAAGAGTTATACTCGTTACATGTAAGGGCTCACGCGAAATGTAGCGAAGCTTCTAGGTAACTACTGGGATTTGATGTTAATCTCAACAGCTAAAAATAAAATTTTCTATACAGAAAATAACAAATCTCCAAGAATTTGTTAGCTGTTTCGTTTCTTTCTCACCAAGTATTTTTTTTCTTGGGAAATACTTATAAATAGCCTAAAAAACAAGGCCATTTATTCATTTTGGCCTTTGACTATTTTAAAGCTTTAAAATTCTTAAAATACCCTCAATATAAATGGTTTCAAAACAAGTCATTCAACTATAAAATAAATTCTATTTTAATCCTTAAAAAAAATTTAATTTAGGATTCGACACACCCTTTTCGAATTAAAATTTAAAACTTTCACTATCAACTCTTTCCACCTTAATTAAGTCCAAAATATTCGATATTGATTTTAACTAATTTTGTATTTTTGCTAATAATTGTATTTTTATAAAACCCCCCTCAAATGGTATCAGAGCCCTAGAGATCATGGAAATTGAAAATACTGAGGATATAGAAACTGAAGTTTATGAAGGGATAGAAGGATATGCCTTAAAAGGAAAATTTGATTGGGAAAAATTTAGAAAAATAAATAAAGCAGAATTAAATCTTAAGCTTCCAGGAGAAAATAGATTATTCAGTATGGTAGGATCAGCCTTTAAAAAAAAAAGCTAGTTATAAATGAATATCACGAAATAGAAAAAGCCATAGATGTAAAACACACACATGGAAAAATAAAATTAAATTTAATAACAAAAAGAAATATTAATGAATTCCTAGGAAAATTAAAACAAGAAAAAAGAAATAAGATATCTTATGTCTACCTTGCTAGAGTACAAATAATAATAAAATCATGCTTTAAAGAATGTGGTTCAAACGGACTCTTAATTTAATAAGATGAAAGATGTATAAACGTAGAAAATGGAAATTTAGGAATACTTAAAAGGAAACCTAACCTATAAAAATTAAAAATTTACTTGTTATCTCCAAGATATTGTGTACATATAAATGATAAAAATTTAAATTTTTTTTTTTTTTTTTTTTTTTTTTTTTTTTAATAAAATACTAAATAAATTTTTTTTTTTTTTTTTTTTTTTAAAATTTATACAAAAGGATTATATGTATACAATAGTAAATTATGGAAACATATATATAGAAAACCCGTTTATAGAAATCGATGAAGAATTTAGAGAGATATGAGATTCAATTCTACCTAGAGAACAAAAATATAGAAGAAAAGTATAAATTTTGAGATAGGACATGATGATGCTATAAGTATTGATAAACTTTTAATACCAAAACAAATAACTATAAAGAAAATAATGATAATTATTGGAGTAAGTAGTACTTCAAGACAAAATATTTCAAAAATAAAAACAAAATAAAAAATAGTAATGTGTTATGGAATAAAAGGAAAATTCTTTATGGAATAAATGGATAAATGAAAGTAGAATACTTATTGATACTGGAGCAAGTCAAAATCATATTTGCTCTCTAATAGATGAAGGATTAAAAAAGAAAAATAGAACCCATAGTTATAGAGTTTTGAAAGAAAAATAACTCTTGTATATAATAGGACAAGCTTCAAATTAAACTTGAAGTTTTATTGATTAAACACAGAAAATGTTTATATAGATAATAATATGAATTTTGATGAACATCCAATTTTATAGGAAATTCTTTCTTAGATAGTTTAGATAATTATAAAATAGACAAAAGAAGGGATTCTTATTATACATCAAAGGATAACTCTTTATTAGTCATAAAAGAAAAATGAGTAGAGAAATAAAATTTCCAATAAGTGTATATATAAAAAAATTTGTTAATATGTGACCGGTAATTTGATAATTATTTGTGATTTAATAGATACAGGAGCTGAAATAACTGTATTTAAAGAATTACGTACTACAAAATGGATAGAGAACAAACAACAATTAAACTTTAAAAGAATAATTGGGAGCAAAAAATCATTAAAATACAAAAATGAAAAATAGAATTTTTTAAAAATTAAAAAATCGTCACTATTCATGCTGTAAAAAATGTTTTACCAATATAATATAAATGATTGTGATATTATTCTAGGAAATGACTTTTTAAAACAGTTTAGTCAATATAGTAAAAATATTTATATTATTCAATAAGAAAACCCATGTGGACATTTACTAAAAATTGCTAGAGAATTTAAAACAAGCGCTTAATGTCAAATAGCCTTTGTGCTTTGCTAATAAAAAAAAAAAATTTATACCAAAATTACTCAATACTCAACAGAACAATTAACTCTTGACCAAATTAAAATCTTTTTAGCCAAAAATTATAGTTTATGATAATCCACTTGAAAAATGGGAAAAAATCAAAAATTACAGCTAAAATAGAATTACTTGAAACTACAATCATTATTAGAGTCAAACTTATGCTTTATAATCAAGAGATAAAGAAGAGTTTCCAAAATACAAATTCAGGAACTTCTTGATCAAAAACTTATAAGAAAAAAGTAATAGCCTCATAGTAGCCTAACTTTTATGGTTAGAAAATATAGCGAAATAAAAAGAGGAAAACCTATGAATGATAGTAAATTATAAAGAAACTTGATATATACTATTGACGGATATCTTCTACCATACAAGAAATTTAAACTACTAGAATAAAAATATATCAATGTTGTCTAAATGGTTCTTTGGTAGCTGCAGAATAGTCTACCACCTTAACCTTTTTACGCACGCTACGCAGGACCACATTGGGATAGTTTGCACACTATGGATTAAAATGCACCCACAGCATTTAAGCAAGAATGGCACTGAAGTTTTTATTTTTTTTTTGTTTATGTTGAGGACCTATTGGTTTGTTCAACATATAAGGATCCATCTTAAACACTCTTTAGAAGTTTTTGCTATACTTGCTCAAAAAGGTATAATACTTAGTCAAAAAAGGCAAAAATGCAAAAAAAAAAAAAAAAAAAAAAAAAAAAAAAAACAATTTGTTGTTCAAATTGATAATACTCAACTTAATGGACCAGTAAATAATAAAATTACCAAATTCCACCTCAACATAGAAGATTGCATAGTGGCAAGTGGTATATTATCATTTTGAATAAATTTTAAATTTGAATATATTAAAGGAAAGATAACTTATTTGCTGATTTTCTTGAGCAGGAATCATAAATATGGAAAAGATTGAAGCATTTAGTAAGGAATTACAAAATCTTTTAACAGATTTTAATGCAGATTATCCTCGCTGTCCAGAAGATTCATCTGAATATTCGACAAAATTTTGTGTGATTTATCAAAACAAGGTTGTTGAAAGGTGGAAAGATTGAGAAATTAACAATAATAAAGAAAAAAATAGTTGAAAAATTGACAAATGTTTAACTTTTTTATACCTTGCAGCCAGGAATACCCTCCTTTACAAAAAGGTGAATAAAATCGAAAGGCTAGTCACATCTCATTTCGGGAGATTAATACATCCACCTCAAATGGAGAATTCAAAAATTTAAGAGAAATGACTCTCTTACCTCGCAAGAAGGAAAAATCATAAAAATGGTCCACAACAATCCCGTCATATTGACAATTGTTGGAAAAAAATTTACAAGTGGAAAGGAGCCACTCACCTTTTAGGTAAAACATCCTTATCAAAAGGCCATTTGGAACAACCTACTGTTCAAGTGAATTCCAAAAATAAAAATCATCCACAGGTGACCTTAAATCACCAAAGGGAATAATTACAACTCATCATGTTAGGACCAATTTACATCCTATGGAGAAATGGTATTACGAATTCTCAGAATGGATATATTATAATTTTAGAGAAGGAAGTTCTCTTTACTTAACAGCCCTTCCAACGACGATTTATCCAAGGATTAGTGCAGTTCAAGGTGCTGATCCTATTATTGTTCGAAAATTAGCAACATTTGGATTCTTAGATCGACTCTTCCCAGGAGCAGATCTAAAAGAAATTGAACAATTTGACAGAAAATTTGTTAACTGTGTCAAAAAGTATAGTGATAAACAACCAGTTGAATTGAAATTCTATACTATCAGTCCTGAGTATAAAGAACCAGAATGGTATGGAGAATATCATCTTGTCACTATTCGAAAAAATAATGGGAATCCACTCAAGGCGATTCAGATTTTTAAAGAGATGCCCACTATCAATAGAAAATGGATGATTTACAGGCGAGCCCTTGGAATTAAATCAGTTTGCTCAACCATGCAATTTTTTTATGGAGAAAAATACATGGTGTATGGAATGAGTAATAATTGAATCCTTATCTGTATAGGAGACAAAGAATCAAAAATTTTAGAGGATAAGATTTGTGAAATCTTGAACGATCAATTCCTTGGGAGTGAGGAATGCATAAAAGAAGCTTGCAGATTGATGGGACACGTCTACAAATAAAGGACGATAAGAAAGTCACATAACCAGACAGCACCATGTGATCATTAAAGAAAAAGGAGACAGCTGTTAAAAGCTGGAATAAAGTTGCCGACACTAGCAGACAAGTGCTTTAATTATTGCAACCACTTTGAAGAAATTATTGTACTTTTACTTTTGTGTTGTAAAATTTCGATTGGCTAGAAGCTTCTCGGTGAAGTGCAAGCCTATCTATAAATTAAGACTCTTCTTACTAGAAGAGGCATGACCAAAAAATCCACAAAAAAGAATATTCTCTCCAAATGATCTTTGTAACCACTTTCTTGAAAGAGTAGAAACCACTCTTCGGAGTATCAATCTCTGTAAAAATCTTTGTATATTAGCTTTCTAGCTATCATCAGATCAATAAAGTCTTTAAGTTTGAAATAAATATTTTATTACGCTTTGAGTATTGTTCTACAGAGTGAGTCTGTTTGAGAGTTTTGAGTGCCTATGTGTCCGTTTTGCTGTGATGCTGTTGGACTTTGGCCAATTCTTGTGACGAAGGTGACCAAGAACATATAACATTCTTGCTATTTGGCGAAACGTGGTAAGACCCTTATTTTAAGTTATGAAGATATTTATTGTCTGAAAATTTGTTTGGAAATTATTATATAAGAATTTTTATAGGATTGTATATTTTGAAGAACTTTTCATAATGGAAACTTACGAATTTTATTATAGAATTGTACCTTTTAGATATACTAATAGTATTGATTATAGTCACATAATAGATATCCTATAAACATATGATAGTTATACTAGAGGAATAAATTTTATAAAAAGAGACTTTAGATATTATCAAAAATGTCTTACAATTGCTTATTTTGGGTTAAAAGAAATAATAAAAATGATTATATTTTTCTGGTTAGATAGTGAAAATAGTGAAAGAACATTTGAAAATATAGAGCAATATGATAATTATAATAATGTTGCTGAATTATATGATTTTGATCTTAGTTTTGATGATAAAGAATAGAAGAGTTAAAATATTCATAATCACATAAAAAACTTATAAATGAGAAAACTCATCTCTAATAGATTACCACAAGAATATAAGAAATTAAAATTTAATATATCTATAATTAACAATGAACTAGATCATGTTAAACTAAAAGAATATTTAGAATACACAACTATTAAATAAGAATAAAATATGCCTGGAATAACTAAAAAAATTTGTGATAATAAAATAAAAATTTTAGAAGAACAAATAATAACTAGAAGTAATAGAAGAGAAATTGAAAAAGAAATTTTTAATTGGAATAAAATTAAAAGAGAATTAATAGGAAATGAAATTACAAGAGAATTAAGAAGAGAAGAACAAATAAGGAGAGAAATAGAACAAATGATAAATAATATAGTAATAAATCCTTTAAACCTACCAGATTAATATGAGTTTACCAACAAAAATAAGATTTGATAAACAAGAAATCGAAAATATAAGACTACCCATAGGAAGTTATCAAACTAGAGGATGAAATACTACTATATTTCAACCTTTAAGTTTATGGGGAAATACAGATGAATTTTTAAATATGACTACCAATTGGACTAATGCATTTTTATGACAACAATTAGGACAAATAAAAACTAAAGATATAGAAGCTATAGATGGAATTAATAACATAGATCCAAAAGATGAAATAGCTAAAGAAAGATTAGAAGTTTTAAGTAAAAATATGTCTAAACAGTTTAATAAAATCAAAGAACAAATTAATAAATTAGAAGTGATTGATGAAGCTAAACTTGAAGAAATACAAAACCAAATATAAAAAATTGCACAGAAAAATAGTATTAATAAAATTGCAATTTTAGAAGAAAAACTAGATATTATTAATTATAAAATAGATATTTTATTAGACAAATTAGGATTTGAAAATATTAAACCACCTTGTAAAAAATCTAGAGGATAAGTATGAATGATAAAATTAATTTAATTGAAAAATGTATAAAAATAATTGAAAAAAAAATTACTAGAGTTGAAATAAGCTATGAAGAGGTAAAAAAAAAATTACAAAATAATTTTTTAAGAATAGAAAATCTTTTAAATAGAATAATAGAAAATCTAAATAAAGAAAAACCTTTTAAACCAAATTATACTGAAGAACTTAAAGAAGTAAGAAATAAAATTGAAAAGTATGAAGAACTAATAGAACTTGATGAAGGATTAAAAGATGATATAGAAAGATTATTAATCGAACTTAGAAAACAAGAAGAAAATCTTACCAAAAAAGAAGAAAAAAGAGAAGAAAAATTAATTATTAAAGAATAATGAATGAAGAAATGGAAAACCTAATATTCGACTTAGAAGATTTAAAAATTTGTGAAGAAATAACTAAAAATCATATGGTTGGAAGAACAGGAGGACCACGAGGAATTAAAGAAGAAGATTTTGGAGAAGCTGGACAAACTAGTACAGCTAGATATGAAGCTGAAATAGATCCTAGAAGATATGTTAATACTAAACTTGATTTTAAAATTAGAAAAGATAAAATGTATAGAGATCAATTTAAACCAGTATTAAGAGAATCAGGACAAATGAAAATTACAGGATCATATTTATATCTAGATTGCGAATTAGATGTTAGAAAAACTATTAATGAATGGAACACTAATATGATAGCACACTTTAATTATAATCGAAGTAATACCGCTAATAAAAATAGAACTGAATATTTATTAGCAACTTTCAAAGGAAATGTAGCTAATTGGTATGGAGGATTAGAAGAAACAACAAAAGGAATTTGGAAAGATAATATTGAAGCAGGATTTGAAATTACCATAAATGAAGGAATAAATAGAGTTGCTACAATAATTTATAGAGAATTTGTAGGAGAAGATTGGGTAAATGAAAGCACAGAGCTAAAGCAGACGAAATAGAAGATGCTAAGAATAGAATATAACATTTACAAATTTGTAATATGTGTTATTTTAATGAATATTGTTGTGAATATAGTAAATATTATTATATAATGTATGGAAATGGAGTAGATAAAGATTATTATAAGGATGTTTTTATTAGAAAATTACCACCACCATGGAATAATTATTTTCAAAATAAGATTAGAGAAAAACAAATTGGAAGAAATGCAGAAGCCTATACTTTAGGACTTATAATAAGAACTATAAAAGATGAAATAAATTTAATATGTAGCAATCAAATGGTTTATAGACAATCAGGATTTGTACAAGATAGAATTTGTTGTCAAGACACTGAAGTACCAGGAAATTGGGGATGTTATGATTATAGAAAAGGGAAAAGAAAAATAAAACATAAAAAATATAAAAAATATAAAAAGTTTAAAAGAAAATATTTTAAACCAAAAAGGAAATATTTCAAAAGAAAATATAAATCTTATAATAAAAAATCATTAGATAAAAAACGATGTAAATGTTGGAATTGTAATGAAGAAGGACATATAAGCACTGAATGCCCAAAAAAGAAAGTTAGAGTACTAATTACCGATTTTGAACAAATTAGAGATGAATGTGAAGAAGTCAACTTTGAAGAAATAGAAACTGATGAAGAAATTTTTGAAGAAAAATCAGATTCAGATGAAATATATAGTGAAGAAGAATAGAAATAAAAAAAGAAAAAATAAAACTATTCTAAGTATGAGGACTAATTTGGCAATATAATACCTATTTCATTAACGGTAAAATTGACTTTTTAACAAAAATCTAAAATTTTAAAAGTTGACCTGCCATTTTTAATAATCCCCCTTCTTTCTTCCCGGTTACACATTTCAGATCGCAGAACTGAATAGGTTTTCCGCTCGATTGACTTTGCGGATTCACCATGTCTTCCCCTGCTGAGTAATTTCTTTTCTCTACTCTCTCGCTCTATATATATTCATATATATGTGTGTATGCCTATCAAATAATATAAGTCTTTGGTCACGTTTTGCAATTGATTGGTTTTGCTGCTATATACTTTTATGTTTCTTGATTTTTTATTTTTATTTTGGGTTATTGACTACCCTTTTGGTTAATTCTTTTTTTGGGTTTAGGAATTATGATTAACTGTCAGTTTTTTATAAAATGGTTAAGAATGAGTTTAATTTCTCCCCAACTTATTACTCTTAGTATAAGATTCTGATTGTGGACTTGAGAGATAGGCCTAACTTTGATAATTGAAATATCTTTATGTCTATGATATCAAACTGTGGTTCTTAAGAAGGAAGTTTTGGATATTCAGGGATGACCTGATGTAACAAGACTATGGTTTTAGGACGGGGAATGGAGAGAGAAAAATATCTATCCCAATCAAGTTGATGCTTACTAAGCCCTGTTTAGTGCGGATTAAAATCAAATTTTTAGTAAATTTTCATAGACATTGATGAAATGTGTGGTTGAAAGTGGTTAAAATTAATTGTTGACTTTGACTTAGATTAAAATTTAGATTTTAATTAATATAAAACAGAGGCTAAATCTTAATAAGCTTCCCTTCCCCAAATATGAAATTTTCTAGAACGTATTGTTCATCTCTCTTTAATGCTTCTGGATTACTAGTGTGGCCTCTGTTGATATAGGCATTCATGGTTTGATATATCCATAATCTACAGAGCATGATACCAACGCACCATGAAAACCTGATACGCAATGCTTCAAACATGTAGAACACAAGCATGTCCAGTAATTATCTCGATAATATACATTTATACATTGTATCTTTATTTAAATAAACTTTTGTTTTGAAAATGAAATTAATGCATTTTTATAGATGAATTGACGTTCAGTGACAATAGATATATTAAGATAACTTTGGGTTGCACTTTGAATTACTAGTACTAATTAAAAAAATATTAATATGCCCTTGTTTGAGCCCCATTTTTTGAAGAGAAAAAATTCGTTCTAAAATAGTGTTTTGAACTCATTTTAACTACACATTTTTTAATAAAATAATATTACACACCAATCCAAAACTTTTTCTTATTTTTTAAATACATATTTTCCATCAATACACCGTTCAAAAATTTGGCTCAAAGAAGCTCTATATATTAATCCAAAAGTACATGAACTCTTGCCCTTCACACTTTGGCTGTGTCCTTGCCACGTGTTGTGTCAGGGTTGTCCCTTATTAGAAAGTACATATATGATAAGACTTTCTACTACTTCACCACACTTGTCCTGGCGTCGATTTTCAGTACATGTGTGACTCTACTACTTTACCCCAATTTTCATGGTGTACGTGTGGGTCTCCACTACATTACCCTAGGGGAGTGTTTGTGCGTTAAAGTTCATAAATAACTTCATAGAGCTATGTTTCTGTTTCCGTTCTCTTGAACATTGAACCTTGCTTTTTCACTATATGATTTGTTCTCTTTACTCTCTTTCATATTTCTAATGGAAACTTACTTGAGAAACAGCTTTGCAATTCTTTTGTAGTTTGGCGAGTCCATTCATTTGGATATTGAAAGGTTTCAGTGGTCGATCTTTATTCCTATAAGATTTCTAGTATATGATTGACCGTATTTCTTTCTGGAATATGAATGTTTGATTCACCTGGTTTAAGTTTAATTACACCCCTTTATTGTTTTCTTTTTCAGGTTTTACAAGTCACTTCCACCGATAAGTAAAGCATATGGGACAGCATGTTTGTTGACGACCATTGCATGTCAAATTGGGTTGCTCCAGCTTGACCACATTGCATTGCTTCATGAGCTAGTGATCTTCCGTTTTCAGGTGAATTTTTAATTTTTGTTGAACCATTTTACAATAAATGCTTATGTGTGATTAATTCTAACATAAACAATTTGTACTTTATGACTCCTATTTAGTTCTCGTCACTCTGGGAAAGTTGATAAATACCATTATAGTTGTATATAATGATTTTATCTTATTAATTTATCTAAATCTTAAAAATGAAAAATAGTGATACATAAGTTGTATAAATGGTATAATTTGAAGGCTTACTTTTGCTAGATTGCCTTTGTGTTCTTTTTGTGAAGAACTTTATTGGAACAACCTAAACACGTATACTTGTGTTGTGACCCTCGCAACTGTTACAAAATTCTAAACAAAATACTCGTGTTAAAACCAAACTTCCAAGATAACCATTTGCTAACCAAGAAAAACAAAAATGAGAGCAACATGAAGACACCAAATATATGTGAATGGCCTGTGTTGTTGAGTGTCAAATGTCTTCCAATTTTTTTTTGTAGGAAAAATAATAAAAATCATTCTTGGATCATTAAGATGACGGAACCACGTCCACCAAAAAGTTTGTTTTTTTTCCTTCTCTCGTGTTGTTTGACAAAGCTATGCAAATCACTTCTGCACACGAAAAATTTCAGGTATTTTTATCGTGCAACATGGAATATTTTGCAGGAAAAGTTTGACTACCCACATTTACTGAATTAACTACTTTTAACTAGCTGCTCCAGATCAATTGACTACCCATTTCCATCGACTTTCATTTAACCAGACACATATAAGAACAATTTTTCCTTGTATCCTTTTGTTCACTTTTTGCTAGAACATTTTTCACATGATTTTCCTGGCAGCCAAACAAGTTTCTTAGGTACTTCACCAACAGTTAGAAAATTCTCTAAAATATAAAAATTTTGAGCAACCTCAAATTATTTGAGATACTTCGACAAAATAATGCAGAGTTCACAACCAGAAAGTCTCCCCTTTTCCACTATTTGTTGCCTGCGGCAGAGAATTCTTGGTGCTATTGCTGCCAATTTTAGCACAAGGACGTACTCCTACGTGTTGCATCTGTCAATATACGTGGTTGAAAAACTAATCTCTAATTGGTTTTTTGTAATATCTCTAGCTGTGGTCCTATTTTTTTTTTTTTATAACTATGGATATCCGGGCCAGTTTGCGCGCACCTCGATTAATCCCACGGGGCCCTAAAGTTTACGGCCAAATACTCACCTCAGTGGTCTGAAGGGACTCGAACTGGTGACCATTGAGGAGCAAACCCAAAGACTCACCAATTGAGCAACCCCTCAGGGTTTAGCCGTGGTCCTATTCATCATCATTAGAGCAAAAATTCCTCTTTTTTATTTTTTATTTTCTTTTTATGCTTCTCAACCACCATTGTATCATCATAACTAATAGGATTGAGAATTTATCTCTTGTGGCTAGATCATAGTGCATTGTATACCGGAGCCTCCCCTCTCAGTCTCATGGGGAAGCTAAATTGTCAGATTGAGCCCACTCAACTGTTCGCCTGTTTTTGTAGCATGTTTCGGTCCTCCACCGGCTGGTCCAAGTCCATGAATTGGGCCAGACCATTTGGCTTGAGCACACTAACTTCTGCCTGGATCTTGGGTTGCACCCGATTACAGAGTAGCTCTCTAATATTTGCTTCAGAATATTTTATTAGGGGAAGTCAAGACTAAAATGGTCGGTGTTACACCCTCGCTGATCCCTCCCATTTCAATGCCAGAAACTGCTCGCACACAAGTCCCTCTTGAGTTGGTCAAAATTGTTCATTTGTTCTAAGCAGTATTCCTTTCATTTTTGCATCTGCATATGGGGTTGTCGACCCTCTTCCTAGTAGAACCACACTAGTGACTTTCTGTCAAAGCTCATTTCTGCAGCCTCTAATTTCTCTATCCCAGTCATCAAACTCACTGCAATCTCAAGGCACTCAAAGAAGTAGCATTTATTTTTTATTTTTTTGAATTTCACCCTTACCCCAAAGGAGGCTCGAACCCAGGCCAATGACCTAGTAAGACTTTGCTTTACCACTTGATCTACGCCTTGGCATAGGTTTATCAAACATGTGATACGGTATTAAGGCACTTCTTGCAGTGTTAATACTACAAAATGCATATGCATGATTAAAATTTCGTGGAATACTATTTCTCTAGCTCCTCCTCTCTCTCTCTCTCTCTTCTAGAAACACACACAGACGAATGATTTTCTGTTTGCGGGAATATTTAGTCACTAGCATTCATTAATGTATTGCTTGGAAAAATTATATGAATGCATTTCATATGGACTTGATTTGTGCAAGTTGTACATTGTTTAATGGTTTTCATCCTTATTTTCAGGTGTGGCGCCTGATTACAAACTTCTTTTTTCTTGGCAATTTTTCAATCAATTTCGGGATTCGCCTCTTAATGATGTACGAGCAATACATTCTGATCCATACCAGTTAAACCAATTAAGATATTACTTCTGTGATATTATAAGCTTTGCCAGTGGCACTTAGGTATAGTTATGATATGCTATTGGATTAAGATTTTCCGTGCATCAATGCTCTGTGTAATTGACTTTTGTAGAGCAAGATATGGAGTCCAACTGGAAAATGGACCTTTCCAAAGACGCACAGCAGATTTCTTGTGGATGATGATTTTTGGAGCTTTGTCACTATTGGTATGTAAGATTCTCTCTCTCTGTGCGCCGGGGAGGCCATTTCATTCTCTCTCTCTCTCTCTCTCTCTCTCTCTCTATTTAAAGAGGATCAAAGGCAAATGCACCATTTACCATTTACAAGTTGGCTGAAATTGTCAAGTTCCACTCTTTCTTCTCAGTAAATTGGTTAACATGATAGGAACTTTATTTGGGAAGTGAATAGGTTAAACATATTACATATAAGCCTGTATTTGGTTCATCTTTATAAACACTCAAGCCCCTTTTTATCTACATATTTTGAGGGACCTTGCTTATACACCATTCATTTTTATCTCTTATAATTTAAACAATTTAGAAACACTTCCCGAACATATCATAAGATGTTTTACATTTCTTTCCTTTTCACTCAATCTCATCTTCCTCTCCATTATCCTCTTGCCTTTTCCGTTAATAATTTCCTTTGTTATATCAGTGTCTTCACCTCCAGTACAACAATTCACATCAAGATGTTTTGGCATAATTGCAATTTGTATGAATAGATGTGTTATATATAACAAGGTTGTTACCTGCATGTTTAGGTTCTATCTGCAATACCCTTCTTCAGGTCCTATTTCTTAGGGGTATCACTTGTTTTTATGCTTCTATATGTCTGGAGTAGAGAATATCCGAATGCCACCATCAATATATATGGCCTTGTGTCTCTTAAGGTAAATATTTTTCTGAATATTTTGGATTATGTGCCTGTTTATGGGATTTATGGGTTTTTAAGTATTTTTTTTTTTCCTTGCAGGCATTTTATTTACCATGGGCCATGCTCTGCTTGGATGTTATTTTTGGTTCTCCAATTGCGCCCGATCTTTTAGGAATTATTGCCGGGCATCTCTACTACTTCCTGACCGTGTTGCATCCAATGGCTGGTGGGAAAACCATACTGAAAACTCCAGTTTTGATGTATCCTTTTATTTGGTTTCTTCAGGGGACATATCATGCACACACACAAGCGGATTGCCTTTCCTCACTTTTTTTTTTAAATTCGATTCTGTCAATTTCTTTAACTGTTGCATCACAGACAAAAACTAGTTGTGCGATGGAGAATTGGAGCTCCGGCAAATTACTCTCCCCAGCCCGAAAGAACTTCTGGTGGGACATTCAGAGGAAGATCTTACCGACTTGCTCGATAAAGTTTCCTTATCTGTAACTCTCTTTAGGTGCCAATCTTGAAAATCACATTAATTTTGGTGCACATGTTGAAATAGCTGCTGACGACGAAATAGATGGAATGGTAGATGTGATCTATATTTGAGCATCCAAGTTTCAATATGGTGTACTCTTTCTTCCTCTACACATTTTCATAGTATTTTGTTCGATGGAATTTGTTGATAATACTGAGTTAATCAATACATACATACAAAATTAAAGTCTTTCGTTTGGATTAGTCTCTAGGGTTTTACTATTTGCAGGTCTTGGTAATATAATTCATATTATTTATAAATGTGGATTCTATCAAACAATAATGATCCTATACCTATTTGGTTTAGCTAAAAATGATGTATTTAGTAGATTTTGATTAAAAAAAATGATGAAATAGATATTTGAAAAGTCGTTAAAAGTTATGGGTTTCTATTAAATGTATGGTTAAAATTAAATGTCGATTTACTTAAATTTTTATCAACCTTTTAATATAAACAAATAAAAGGCAGAGTAAATTATATCAATCTAATTGGCTATTGGTGTAACACCCTTCAAAATTATAGAAACCTACTTTGACAATTGTTTTGCACAACATATTCCTTCTTTAATAATTTGGATGTCATTGGCTGGCAATAAATTAGAATAGAGCTAGAGAATTGGAAGGAAGCATGGTGAATCTAGTATAATATCTTCTACATAAATGCAAAACAATATCTATTACGTATGGAGCAGATCATCTTGGCAACAAGTGCAAGGAGAATACATGGACCAAATCTTGCTATAGCCAAGAAAAAAATTACAATATTTACGGGACACTTTTCAACTAGACTGACTCTCGTTAAACAAAATGAATCATATCATTTTGAGCACTATCAATGTATTGGTATATGTCTGATGCTACATGAGAAACCCAGTCCGCCGTAGTACCAAAAAAGAGTTCCCAAAACCAGAGATCCAATGCAAGTACTGAAGAAAGGATGAGCAATGCAAGAGTTTGGTATCGGTTTAATGGCCATCCCAACACTTCAGCTAGTGTTTTTAGAAAAGGAAACGATTTACTTGTCATATGCTTATTTGTGATTGACCAAGCAGTAATCCACTGCACCCGGGAGGGAACAAGGTCAAACTCCTCTCGCAAACGCCTTCCCAAATCTGGCATGTGCCCACCCCCATATAATATAGCGATCTTATTGTGCCCGTCACTTATTGCTCTGTCAAGCGCTTTTATAGCAGCTTTGTTACGCTCACCGATGATAACAGATCCCTCCTCCACGTCAGCTGTCACCTGTATGAACCTGGTGCACAAGTAGGATCTCGGTGTAAAACTTGAATTGGAAGGAAAAATAAATCTGTAACAGAGGCACGTCCTGTTTCCTCTCTTCATCACAGTTATCTAGCACCATCAGTACACAGTTCATGATACTAGACCATCTACGAAAGACGACCATAAAAATGTATATAAAGATTCATGTCATAAGATCTAACATTTATGGATCCTCAATATAACTAAAGATTATTTGGGAAATAGTTAATCATATCATAATCAAACAAATATCCGATTTAGTCTATGAAATTCCGAAGACCTCTCGTGTTAGTGTTCTAGACAAGTCGTGTTAGTGTTCTAGACAAAGTGTATCGATAGCATTTATTGGAAATTTTGCAGACTAGATTTATCTAGAAACAGAGAAAAAATGGGATGTGATAAGGTTAATACAAGGAATTCGATAATTTAGTTGATAGCCCCAGTAAAACCCGTGTGTACTTTTAAAACTAAGGAAGGTCTAAGAGTATTATACCATTGGAAGTGTAAAACCAGGACAGGTCCGAGTCCCACTAATCATGGTAACACTAAATTACAACTCCTAGGTGGAGTTTGGTGTCTATGCTTCACAGAAATCCTGCTAAGGGGGAATGTTGGCGTTCAACACATATCACGGTATGAGACACCAACATGCCTCGGACGTGTCTGCCAGCCATGTGACATGTCCTATTTTCTTCTATGAGCTTGTTTGAGCCCATTTTGTGTTCAAAAAGCATTTTGGAATAGTATTTTGATTGACAGTGTATGGTTAAAAAATAAGGAAATGTTTTGAATTTGTATGTAATATTATTTTATTGAATAATAAGGGGGAGAAAAATGTATTTTGAAAAAAATGGGGACCAAACAAAGGCATACGTTTTATTTATTTTCAACAAATGAGACACAACCCCAACACACTATCGTGCATACATGTGTTATGTGGCATGTCCCTACACGTTTTAGATTATTAAATTTTCAATGCATTTTCTGGGAATAAGACTTAGTTAATTACTGTTATTGTAAATTTTTGCCATCCTAGGGAAGATTTTAAGTATTAAACTGACATGAAAAAATGTCAATATAATGTGAGAGATTGCATAAAGTCCAAAGTAATTTTGATATAACAAAAAACTACTCAAAGTCGTGATATTTCACTTGCAAAATTTGAAGTTCAAACCAAAGAGTGAAAAAAACGTATCAAATTTGTTGAAAACTCAAAAGGTACAAAAAGAAAGGTATGATATTAATGTATTTTAAGTATTTTAATTGATATGTACTGCATAGTAGAGAAGTGTTGGAAACCTTGAGGGATAGCTCAATTGGTCAGGTCTTGGGTTTGCTCCCCAATGGTCACCAGTTCGGGTCCCCTCAGGGCCACTGAGGTGAGAAACGGCTGTAAACTTCGGGGTCCCGTGTGATTAGTCGAGGTGCGCGCAAGCTGACCCGGACATCCACGGTTATCAAAAAAAAAAAAAAATAGTAGAGAAGTGTTGGAACATCTTAGACCTATGTAACCATGATAAGGAATATAAAATTTTTTGGGTTAAAGCTATAAAAAAATCCCGATTGGCATGCCAATAGTGCTAGGAATGCTTTCCTTGAGAATAAAGAACATTCAATTCAACATACTCACAGCAATAAAATGAAAAGCATGTTGTATTCTTCAAATATGAAAATCCTTACTCAGATGTTAGCCTTTTTGCTAGGAAGACCTTCATTGCTGCACCAAAATCAAGCTTTGACAAGGCTTTTAATTCAGGATATTCTGCTGCTTGGCTTCCCACATCTGCACACAGACTTCCAATGATGACAAGACCAAGAAGAGGCATTGGCAGGACACGAGAAGCCCAAAGAAGTTTAGATCTCCAAGGACCAAGATCTTCTGGAATCGATGATTGCTTCAAAATGGCTTTGGTGGATCTAAGTGTCATATCTCTGGCAAATGAGAAGAAGCTCTCGCCTTTTTCAAGCTGCAATGGATAGGACAACATAATAAGATCTTCAAGAATAGTGAACATAAACAATTTTTCACCAACTAATAGTAACTGGATGAATATGGCTCCTAGAAAAGAACAGCTTTTTGGATCCCTAAAGGAAATTCCGGCATACGGCATAGTCTAATGATCCTTGAAGCAACCGTAGCCAGTATAGGGAAAATGGACAGCCAATAAATTCAACGCCTTGTAGAATGGCCTTTACAAGTTCTGCCCTCCCCGCATAGGATAACGAAAGTTTTTATGAGGACTAATAGCATGTACCTGAAGTGACTTGAAAGTTTCAAAGTCGAGATCAGCATGGTACCAATTCTCAGCCTGGTATTCGAGACAATCCAATTGGAAATCAAGCATCAGCAGTCTAGCCATTTGTCGCTGAATGCATCCAATAATGTTAAATCCACGTGCATAAGTGCCCTTAAGTTTCTTTTTAGCAGCCGGATTTGTTCTGCTTTCTAAACTTTCTCTGCTAGCAACCATTTCATAAAGAACACAGTCGTATAGCTCAAGCTCCTTTTGCAGTGTTGCAAAGTACCTGCAAAACAGAATACAATGCTTAGATGAGTGTTTATTTATGGTTTGACAAAACAAGAAAACTGGTTTTTCGAAAGGCCTGGGGCTGGCTGGAAGAAGCAAGTAGAATGTGGAAGAACCATAACCATACTTAAAATTGATGAGCGAAATTGAAAATCGATGTAAACATCTTCGATCTCTCTTTCTCATCCCACGTTTCTATCTGATTCCAATTTCTAAATATACACACATAAATAAGCAAAGAAACTAATTCACGCCAAATATAGAACGGATGACATTTCCTCTCTCATTTTCACCTTTCTGTACTTAATTTCTTCAGTCCATCCATGTACACAACAAATTATTATTGATAAAAACATAGATAAAATTGTAATCACTCCACATAGTCAGTTAATTGTGATAGGAAGGAAAAATAAAACTTTAAAATTCAATTATCAAAGAAAATCTTTGGAATTAGAGCCGGTAAGACTAACTCCTTATCGGCAATGTGAATTGTTGAGACCAAATCCACCTGCGCAGGCACAAAAACAAGAAACCCATGTTAAAATAAATGAAAAAGGGGCCTCCTTACATATCCCAAATGCACAAAAATGTTAAAAAGGAAAATCCACCCGAAGAAATGGTTGAAGAAGGGACCAAGGGAACTTCTTGCGGTAGCTAACAACAGCAGTCTGCAGCTGCCCATGGTCGCCTCTCTTGAACCTCATGAAATCTGCAAACGAATTGTTTTGCAGAAACAAATCGGTTGACTTGGAACTGTCATTATCGATGAAAGATTGCTTAGAAAAAATCTTGCACTTGGAGAATCTGAAGGTTCCAGGAGAATCAAAAGTGGGATTTGAAGGAAATGAAGATAATGGTAGTTTTGGGTATGTTATGGAGAGAGAATTATGAAGCATAGCTCCAAAAAAATGGGGATTTTTCTTCCGTCTCTGGTTCCGGTGGTTCTTGTATCACTGGTTATCCAGGAAACAAGAAGTAATACGCAATTTAGCTCTTTCCTCTATGCGAAAATTGAACATTCAGTCCTAACTTTAACTTCTATTTTGAAGTTATGCCTCCACCCTTTTTTTTTTCGAATTCCAAATTCTCAATATTTATCCTTTATCTAATGTCATTAAACTTTAGCCCCAGTGGGATGTAGATTGAAATCATATTAAAATTTCAAGTTATAGTCAACAATTAATTTTAATCATACATTTTGCAAAATTCACAATTTTTAACCACGCATTTTATCATCTTTTATTGAAATCTACTCCAAAACAAGGATTTAATTTGTCTTAGTCGAGTCTCTAAACTTTAATATAGTACAAAAGTCACCACTTTGTCACATTCCGTCTCTGACTCCCCCCTGACTAATAGTTATTACCCCTGACTAATAGTTATTACTTTGTTAATCTTCGTGATTTGTAATTAATCGTCCACAAATTTGCATATGTGAAACACATACATAGTGAATCTCGCTACTGAAGTGATTGACAACCATAAGTCGTTTGTGTCTCTTATCATTGAATGGGTACTAATGATGATATTATATGCAAGTATTGTCGTTGTACTTAGCAAAAGTTGTGTGTACTTATGTCGAGTTTACTGAAAGTTGGCCTTAAGCCCTATGATAAGTGTGTTTTAGCACACTTATTTAATACCTTAAAAAATCAATTATTGATTAAAATGAGTGAATTTCTACTCACAATTGTGTGACATTTGTTTTGTAGGTCAAAAATCACCTAAGAAAAAGAACAAAGCAAAATGAAGAAAAATGACCAAAAGCGTACAAAAAATGTGAAGTTGGGACCAAAGTGCACAAGTTAGAAAGTTGGAGGACATTGGGTTGCAAATTTTGGAGGGAAAAATTGATATAAAGATCAAAATTTGAGGACCATATTGTACATGATCAAAGTTGAGGGACCGATGTGCAACTATGTGGAGGACTAAGATGGACAAGAGAAAGAAAAAAAAGAAGAAAAAAGCCTGTGCGTGTGGTGCCCGCGCGAGAAGAGGTTTTTAATATACTGAGCCTAAAATTTTTATACCGTGCGCGCGCGCCGCTTTCCGGCTGGGCGAATTTTGCATGTTTCGCGTAAAATTCAAGAGTCTTTTTGCAATTTCACCATAGCCGATTTTGGCCTTTTAAATACCATTTTTCTCTTCAATTCTAGGGCAAGCAAGAGAGGAGAACACTTCAAGGGGATTTTTATTTTTCTTTCTTTTCTTTCTTTTTCTCTTTCAATTTCTTGGTATTTTGGGAGCAAATCAAAGAGCACAAGGAGATTCAACTAAGGATTTGGCAAAGTTTTGGTAGAAAATCAAGTTCAAGTTTCAAAAGGGGTTTTATCTATACCTTTGGTTTTTCTCATTTATTTTGCCATTTTTGTAATGAATGTTATGCATATTCTCCTTTGTTATCATATGTATAAAGTGGGCTAATTAATTGTGTTGGGATTTGTGGAATTAGTTTAACCAAGTCTTGATTAGTTTTTATATTTGCTATTTGAAATTAAGTTGCTTGTTCTCATGTGTTTTTATTATTGTATTTCATGCATTTTCATTTATGTGGCAAATGAATGAATGTGTTTAGTGATTTGTACATCGTTCGAGAGAAGATTGTACATTTTAGATCAAATAGTAGAAACCCTAGGTTTGTTTAGTGGATAAAGATATACCATTAGCCATAGGTGACCCAATCAGCTATTTTCACAATGATTGAATGCGATTGTTTAGTTATAATCGACATAAAGATATAGAAGGTTAAACCAATCAATTAGGGTTAATTTCACTCGAGAGAGGTAATTAACTAAAATTAGAGAATCGGGTCCAACATCGTGAATAAGTAATTTATTAATTGACTTGTGGAGAAATTAATTAGGCGACGGTTAAGCGAAACCACGAATCCCAACCACGTTTCCCTCCAAAATTTTCAAGTGTGTTATGTTTTTTTATATTTTGTAGATTTTAGTTATTCAAATCTATGTCTTTATTGTGTGTTTGTTCCATTAGTTGTTAGAATTAAAATTGATTAGAGTTGTGTAATCGAAAGTTTACATTCCTCGAGGGATCGACAACTCGGACTTAAAAAGTCCACTTTACTTTATTACTTGAACGCGACCTATGCACTCGCGGTATATTTTCAAGCGAACACCCTACTCTCGGTACTGGGTACACTTGGGTGCAATCCTTGTAAGACTTATTTAACAGCAAGGACCTAGACCTAGTGTCACGAGCTGCAGCTTTGCTTAAGTCCCGTGATCCTATCATTGTAAATAATTTATTTAAATAGATAGAAATTAGAAAATTTTAGTATGATTCTTCGGCCAAAAGACGTCTACTCTCTTCAGTTGGGTTTTTATTCCGAAATCTATTATAGGGGGTATTAGTCTTTCAAACATTTTTAAGGTTTCTAGTATTCGCCCCCTACACTAGCCATTGTAATTTTCTGCTTTCGTCTATTGTAATGTTCAGCTTTCTAGCAATCAATGATCAAGTTTATTTCAATGCATTTCAATTTCATGTTGCAAGCTTTCTTTAAATTGTGATCAAATTTACTTTCGTTCCGAAATAACCGAGAGAAGGCGGACGGTAGTCTAGCGGAGCAGACTACTGCCGTACTGTGTTCTCTTTCTGTCCTAAGATAAGGTTACCCGTGAAAGTTGGTATCAGAGCTGTGGCTCAAGATCTCGATAAGAAAGCTATGGAAATTGATCCAAATTCCTCGAACACCACAAAGGTGGTAGACGTTCAAAAGAGGAACACCAGGCAGCGTTTGGAGGTGCTTGAGGTGACAACCACTAGGTTTTGTTTTGTCATGGAGAACCTCGGAGAAAAGGTCGAGGTGGCAGAGAATTACGCACCAACTGGATGAAAGCCAAGAAGCTTGTGCAGCTATTACTAAAGCTGTTGGTATTATACCTGATCTGCAGGATAAGATGGGAGCGTTGAGAGTTCAGTTACTAGTGCTTCAATGCGCGGTTGGCAACGGACAAGCCATCGCACATGAGTTGGTGCATATGCTCATAATTCTAGAATTGTGTACCTACGGAGGGGCGCGCGATGCTAAAGAAGTTGAGAACTTCTTGTTCGATATGGAACAATACTTTCTTGTAGCTTTGATCAAGGACGAAGCGAGAAAGTTTACAACAGCTACCGTGTATCTAGGTGGAGATGCAAAGCTATGGTGGCGAATGAAGTATGTTGATATTCAGGCCAACAAGGTTCGAATTGATTCTTGGGATGTTCTAAGGAAGCTATCAGATCTCAGTTTTTCCCAAATAATGTGGAATGTGAGGCACGTCGAGCCTTACGAGAACTTAAACACACAAGCTCTATCAGGGAGTATGTAAAGGCCTTTTCAGGACATATGCTGAACATTCAAGATATGTCGAAAAAGGATAAGCTATTCACCTTCATGGAAGGGTTGAAACCGTGGACATGCACGGAACTTTAGATACAGAAGGTCACTGATTTGAGCGCAGCTATGAGAGCTGTTGAATGTGTGAGTGACTATCAACCGGAATCGAGTGATGATTGACCTTCGGGAAATAGTCAAACTGTTGAAGGTGGAAAGAGACCTTTTAGACCCACCTCGAACTCAAATGGGGGAGAGTGTTACTCTCGGAATAGGGGAGGAGCCTATCAAAGCAACCGCCAGAGTAACTCGCAGGGAAACTATCAAAGCAGCCGTTAAGGAAACTATAACGGCGGTACCAGTAATGACTGGAATCATGAAAAAGTAAAGGAGGGCAGATCTGATGTCGCTCCTAAATTGAAGTGCTTTCTATGTGAAGGACCTCATCGGGTGGTAAAGTGTCCTCAGAAACGGATGGTGAATGCATAATGTCAACTAGCAATTGGGGGCTCGAGTTCAAAACAAAATACCCCATAAGCTAGCTGTCGTGGAGACACCGACTCCGAAGGGGACGAGGATGTAGTTGGTGGATTCTCTCATTGGTGCAATACATTATCGCACCAAGCTACTAAAAGGGATAGAGTTCCCTTGAAAGAGTCGAAGATCGAAGAATCGAATGCTCGCACTTGTAATGCTAAAGGCCTAATGTACATTGATGTCAGGATCAATGGAAAGCCAATCAGGGCTATGGTGGACACCGGTGCCATGCACAGCTACCTCACAAATTCCGAAGTAAGGCGGCTCGAACTTGTTCTGGAAAAAGGTAAGGGGAAGGTCAAAGCAATCAACTCTGCTGCTCAACCAATAGCGGGAATAGCAAAATCTGTGCCGATCAAAGTAGGTTCCTTCGAAGGAAGAACAAATTTGTCGGTAGTTCAGATGGATGATTTCAAGCTTATTCTTGGATTGGAATATCTTCGGGATATAAGGACAGCAGTGTTGTCGCATTCTGACTCATTAATAATGATGGGTAGTAAACCATTCATTATTCCCACACAGGTTGGGGAAACTGGCGAGAAAGGCATCTCGGCTATGCAATATAGTAAGGGTTTCAAGAGGAATGAACCCTCACTTTTGTGCTCTCTTCGAGTAGAGGAAATCGAAGAGACAATCAGCTCTACTCCAAAACCTATCACCGGGTTTAAAGAATTCGAAGACATCATGCCGGATGAGTTACCAAGAAAGTTGCCAACAATGAGGGTAATTGATCGTGGGTTTGGACTTGTTCCGGGTGCCAAACCTCCCACCAAAGCACTATACCGTATGATTTAGTCGGAGCTTGAAGAGCTTCGAAAATAAGAGGGAGAAGTGTTGGGAAGTGGGACTATCGTGGAGCGCACTTCCACACTACCACGACAGACAGACTACTGACCTCAAAGGCGGGACGACATTGCAAGTTATGAGAAAACTTGCCTTGTTCGTCAGCAAGATGTGGCAAATCATCAGAAACATGTAGGTTTACTGGAGCCCCTTTCTATCCTGAATGGATCAGTCGAGAGTGGATTGACGAACTACATTAGTGGATTGCCAAGAGTTGGAGACTTTGGCACCATCATCGTCGGGATGGACCGTTTATCTAAAGATTCAACTTTCAGTACAGCACCCAAGTATGTATCAGCCAAAGAGACAGCTCAACTCTTCTTCAAGTATATTGTCAAATACTGGGGACCGCCTATCATCAATAATCGAGATTCTCGATTTATTGACATATTTTGGACCGAGTTGTTCAAACTTCTTGGTTCAATTTTGAGCATGAATTCTAGTATTCACCGAAGATCAGACGAACAAACAGAGCAGTTCAATTCTATGCTGAGAGACTATTTTCAGCACTTTACCTCTGTTTCACATGAAATTCGGGTGAAACTTTTGGATGTGACTTGGATGTGTCTCAATGCTCAAAAGAGTTCTTCTCCCAATAAGAGTCCTTTTGAAATTACTACTGGCCAACGACCGTTACTCCTCCATACTGCAAATACCGATCAGAGACAGTACAAAAAGTTTACAGATCCGAAGCAACCAGTGTTTGAAATGAAAATATCATAAACGAATGTTGCTGAAAAGACTATTGGCTACCAAACTATTCGAGCTTCTATGAAATATCTTCGAGAGTATTTGGTCAAATGGAGCGGATGCAACAACGAGAAGAATATTCAATGGCTCCGAGGACCTCGCCAAAACAAATAGAGGAGAATGTCACGGGCTGCAGCTTTGCTTAAGCCCCATGATCCTATCATTGTAAATAATTTATTTAAATAGATAGAAATTAGAAAATTTTAGTATGATTTTTCGGCCAAAAGACGTCTATTCCCGTCAGTTGGGTTTTTGTTCTGAAATCTATTATAGGGGGTATTAGTCTTTCAAACATTTTCAAGCTTTTTAGTGTTCGCCCCCTACACTAGCCATTGTAATTTCCTACTTTCGTCTATTGTAATGTTCAGCTTTCTAGCAATCAATGATCCAGTTTATTTCAATGCATTTCAATTTCATGTTGCAAGCTTTGTTTAAATTGTAATCAAATTTACTTTCGTCCCGAAACGACCGAGAGAAGTCGGAAGGTAGTCTAGCGGATCAGACTACTGCCGCACGGTGTTCCCTTTCTGTGCGAAGAAAAGGTTACCCATGAAACCTAGACCTAGTTCAGTTCTTTCTTTGAGACCATGCAAAGCATTCACTTGTTTGTGTTAAGATTGATTGTTCAAATTGACAAACAATTTATTGATAATTTATTCTTAGAAATGCTATATTTTTTAATTTGAAGTAATATTTTTCTTACCATATTTCTATATAGTAATTTCGCATGCAAGTCTATTAATGGAAGTGCTTGCTTAGCTAAGTTTTAAGTGCTTATATGCCTTGATTCTCAAAGAATGTATTGTAGGTTTAAAGAATATTTGACTAACTTATAAATGTTTAAAAGTTTTGCCAAACATACATGAAATAACACACAACCCTATTGCATATCTAGATATTAGAGTGGGTTAATTTAAGTGAATACTCATTGATTCGTCCTATTGACTAAGCACCAAATTTTATGGGGATTAAAATTAGATTTTTAATAAATTTTAATAAATTGATTTCTTTAATTGGTTGAAAAGTTGCGAATACATAAATTATGTAATTTAAATTAATTGTTAAATTTTACTTGTATTAAAATTTGAATTTGAATTTCTACCAGCAAAAATATTATTTCTATTTAACCTAATGAAAGTAGAGTTTATATTTATTTTATTCATGATTTGTGTGGTAGTTAATCTTTGAATTATCATCTCTACAAAATGCATTCTTCAGTTTGCCTATTTCTTTGCATTTCAAAGAACCTTTTTCACCCAGAAAGAAAATGCTATATTTTTCAATGCAAAACTGATTTCTTTAATTCCACTGCACAAAATCTGGAGCTGTGATACTACAACAAAACTACTGAACAGTCAGTAATTCATGAACCCAATGTTCTAAACGCAATGGTTAGTGTAACGTTCTCCTCCGTCCCTTCAGCCTAATTTTCCAAAAGATCAGGACAAACATAAATATTAATAGTTCATATCAGAAAAAATGCAACAACTATAGAATGTTATCAACCATTGATGAAAATTAGAAAAAGAAACATTGAAAAGTACACACGAAGAACAACAATAGCTCTCGTATAAGCCAATGACGAGCAATGACCACTGGCAAATCTAGCTGTAACACAGGTAAATTTATATCAGCCTTCTTCTGCATGTTAAAGTGAGTTACACTCTACTAATGAATAAAGGGAATAGAATCGATATGTGTTAAAGTTTTTATTCTTACATCATCCCTGGAAAATATGCCCAAGTATCTGTTTCCTAAATAATCAGCGGCTGATTTGGAGTTTTGAAATAGAGTAGAATTTAAACCTCCACCCGTGTCAGTAAAACCATAGCCTGGCATTCTCCGATTTCTTGTTCCCCATACTTCTAACCTTGAGTCACTCTGGCAAATCAAATCTTTGCCAACAACAGCTGAGTAAGTTGAGAAATTTACATCTGTTCCGCGAGATGGTAGCTACTTCATGACGAGATGCAATTGTTTATCTTGTCTACCTGAACCTGAAAAGAGCGCTGGATCTTTTATACTACTGGCAGTAAAATCTAATATTTTCTGCAAGAGCCAATAACAATCTGTAACCATATGGCTGCTGTCCAAACAGTTGGAGTCTCCATAGACTGCAACTCGTCCACCACCAACCTCCAAAGACCAAGAATAGGTGAATCCACCGGAAGAAAATTGTACCAATCAGCAAAGAATGCAAGACCTAGTCCAGTATTCATCACATCATCTCTCAGTTTTTTTTCTTCATTGAAGTATTCATCTTCGAGATCTACCAGCAGAAGTGTCCCATATCGCTGAGCATCAAAGCAAGTAAAAGGAGAACCAAGCGTTTCTACATAATATCCTGCATCGTAACAAGTTGTGTTAGGTTTTTAGTGTTGGGGATTATGTGGAAAAAATGACTAATTTGTAACGTGTTGTAAAATTCAAGGACGTAGGGTGCAATTTGTACAAGTTGGATTATGAGGTCTAGGGTTTGAGCATAAAAAGAGAAGAAACACGGCGCCGCATTTTCGCTAGCTTCTTGTCCAATTGGCGCTCGAGCGACAAAAATAGAAAGCATATCGCCCGCTTGTCGCTGAGTTCTTGCTCGAGCGACAGTGCGTCGCTCGCATGTCGCCAGCTTATCGCTCGATAGACAGGTTGATCCGAAAAACCCTAATTTGCTGTTTTGAAGTATTTTTTTCCGACCCATCCAACCTAATTACCCTCTCCTATAAATACCAAAGTCTATGCACGAAATTGGTGTGGTTGTTCATTGTGCTTCTTCTCTATAACACTTCCATATTATTCTTTGAAGATTCAAGAGCTTGTTCATGTATTGATACAACCATAGATTGCGGAAAAACATCAAGTCCATTGAATCCAAAACATCTACTTCCTGAAAACCTTTAGGAAGGTACTTTCTCAGTTGAATTTCAGAAGCTATTGGAGGTTAGAGATGTTGGACTACAAGTGCACGAAAAACACAAAAACAGAGATTTCTTGGAATTTCACTTGGAAGAGACAAATGCAGAAGATCGGGATCTGGTGGGTTCAGCGGATCTTGGAGGTTATAAGAATTAGATCGGAAAGTCTAGTGGAGTTGGTTAGGCAGCATCTTACTGTAAATTCGTATTGTCTATAATGGAGATAACTGGCTTGGTCCTAAAATTTTTACCCAATTGGGTTTCTCCGTCATCAATATTTGTGTTATTTATTACTTTTTTTTATTATAAACTGCGGCAATCAATTTAGGATAATTGGACTGTTTGTTAAACCATCTAAAAACAATTAAAATTGACTTGTTGCTTGTTAATTGTATAATTCTGCATGTAAAGTCAAACTTATTTAGTTAACCTCATAATGTCAATTGGTATCAGAGCCTAAATTCAAATCTTGACCTTAGATTTCTAGATGAGTAATTCATTATCCGTCCCGTCATATTTTGATGGCAATAATTATACTTATTGGAAGGTTAGAACGAGAGTTTTCCTAAAATCTACGGATAAGTGAATTTGGTTAAGCGTGGTTAATGGTTGGACTGCCCCTAGTTTTAGGGTTAATAATGAAGTTATCCACACTTCCATTGCTAATTGGATTAGAATAAACTTAGATGAATGTAACTGGAACAACAAAGCCTTACATGCCTTATTTATGACGGTATCCCCGGAAGAGTTTAGGAGAGTGTCTATGTGTGAGGTAGCCAAAGAGGTTTGGGATATTCTACAGACCACATATAAGGGAACTCAGGCTTTTAAAAACTCTAAGTTGTAGATGTTGACCACTAGGTTTGAAGAGATTATGATGAAAGAGGATGAGACATTTGATGAATTCTACGCGAGCTTAAATGACATAGTTAATTCTAGTTTTAACCTAGGTAAGAAAATACCTGATTAAAAAATTGTTAGAAAAATCTTTAAATCCTTACCCGAGCGATTTTAGCCTAAAATCACTATTATTGAGGAAAGTAAGGATATAAACTCTGTTAAGGTGGAAGAGCTAGTTGGATCTCTCCAAACTTATGAGCTGACATTAGCTAAATGTGCAAACGATAAGTCATTGACCTTAAAAGCCGTGAGGAATAGTCATAAAGAGTCATCAAATTTAGATTCTCCTAATGAATAAGAATTAGCATATTTCGCTAAAAAAGTTTCAAAAAAATGTTTGAGAATAAACAAAACCCTCAAGAGAAGCATAGAAGTGGTCCTAGTGAGTCTAGGAAGAGTTCTAAAACTGTGAGATGTCTTAATTATTGAGGTTTTGGCAACATTAGAAGTGAGCGTCCTAGCAGTAGGAAAATTCGGATAAGGCTATGAATGCTACTCTCATTGATGATGAGTCTAACTCGGATAGTCGGAGTGAGAAATCAGCTCGTAAGGAAAGTGAAAAATATATTGACTTTACTGCAAGAATTAAGAATGGATTGATAAGGTGAGTGAGAAGGCTGAGAACATAAGTAGCAGTGAGAATTCATAAGAAGATTCTTATAGTGAGGAAGATTATGATAGTGAGGGAAATATTTTTGAGGCTTATGATAGAATCTATGAGGCAAGTGTTAAGATTCTAACTAAAAATAAAGTCTTAAGTATGAGAGTCACGGAACTTGAGTCGGAGAAAGAAAAACTCGTAGCGCACATTCAGGAATCAGCCTCAACCCTGAGAGAGTTGAGATCCATGAATGAATCTTTAGATACATAGGTTAGGAATCTTACTAGTGAGCTTGAGAAAACTTTTAGGAGAGCTAATGAGCTGACGTTGAAAAGGACACCTTAGAAATCCAGGTTAAAAATCTTCTGAGTGACCTAGAGCATTCCAAGTCTCAACTTCTTGTATTTTCTAGTGATTATAGAAAACTAGATAATATTCTAGGAATGGATAAGCTTGCTGGAAATAAGGGAGGTTTAGGATATAATAAAAATGATTTTAATGTTGCTAATACATCCAAGATCACATTTGTCCCTGGTTTTGACAAACTTAAAAATGTGCCTAACCCCGAACCTAAAAATAAGGGATATGTAGGATAGAGACCTACTAGACAGTGTAGGACATGTCAACCTATGAATAGATATCAACGACCACATACCTTTGGTCCTAAGTTTATCCCTATATGTTTTCATTGCGGTGAGTTAGGACACATAAGACCTAGGTGTCATCATTTCTCGAACAAAAATAGAAACCAAAACTTAAATATAAATAAGAATTATGATTATGTTGGTTAGATTGACTTCCTTATTAATCATGTAAGTAAATTGGCCAAGTTAATGACACAGATGATTGGAAATATTCATGTCACTAGGTAAGTTTGATAAAGAAAAGTGATTTGAAAATTTTGAAATAAATCACGGTGCTCTTAAAGGTAAGAACATTTGTATACCTAACTAATTAGGTATTTTTGGTGCATGCTCATGCTTTATCATTATGTGACATTGATTTATACATGCATGCATCATATTTATTTATTTGTTTTCTATTTAGAAAACTCATGTATATTTTTTTTTGTGTGTTTGACATTTTTTTATGTGGTTGGTGCATTTATGCTTTAAAATAAAAATGCGAGAAATTATTTTTACAGCATAATATGTAATATAATTGAATTTGTTTGTTGTGATTAAGTATGAGTTTAATCAATGAGTCGTAACATAGTTTCCATTGTTGACTTAGGTTATTATGGAGTACTTAGTATATGTGTCTTCATGTACTATCTTCACTGCACACACTATGATATTATTAGTGGAACTCTACTGCGTGTGTGAGATTTGGAATGACAGTCACATGTTAGTAAGGTAACTTTGAATATGAATTGACCTTATTTATTAGACCTAAACTCAAATTTATCCTTGATAATAAAAAACTCAATATCTTATGTTATTCTTTGGATCCTATTTGATTTGAGCAATGAAGCTTGCAGGGCTTCTCATAACCTGGTGCTTATCGTTAACTGACTTGGATTAATCGACCTAAAGCTCACTACATGGGTCATTTTAGTTGCTTAATGAACAAGGGCCTGCACTTAAGATGAGAAAAATAATAATGTGCTTAAAATATTGAAAGATATAAAAACAAAATATGTTCAAAGTCGGGGGAGAAAAGAAAATATCCATACAAAGTAAGCTTTTCTTTATAGGTCCTAATGTGCTTTACATGATTTGACTTTCATAAGTAGATGAATACACTTATTGGCAGTGATATTTAATATTTCATTTCTCACAAAATTAATGTTTGGAGTTATACTTACAAATGATTAATGACACTTCACACACATGAGTCACTTATACAATTTACTATATGTTAATTTGAACTGAGTATGTGGGAAGGTTTATTGTACATTGATTATACATATGCATGCTAACAATTGTATTTTTTAGTAATTATATGTTAATGTTAAAAGTTTTTTATCCTTTCGTCATTTGTGACAAAAGGGGGAGAGATGTATAAATTTTTGTTGTTGAGTTGTAAAAGGGGGAGAATGAAGTAAATTTTAATTTTTTTTTTGAATTTTGATTTAGGAGTAGATTAATTGATTTCATTACATTCCATATCATAATGCTTGGTTGGTTGAGTTTTTGATGTTTTTGTGATGCTAATGTTTTTGTTGGTGTTTGGATTTGACATTAGTGTTACTCTCAATCTAGCTAGTTTATCATGTGTTTAATTGTTATATTTCATGTATCACGTGTTTTTATACTGAGTATTTGAGTTGGGAATTTCAGGAAACATGTTTAACAAGGAATGCAAGGGACATCAGTTTGATGAAACTTGGTAGTTTAGATTTTGTTTTTAGGTTTCCTTGACTTATCGTATAGTTTTGTCATAAAATGCCAAATGGGGAGTTTGTTAGGTTTTTAGTGTTAGCAATTATGTGGACAAAATGATTAATTTGTAACGTGTTGTAAAAATCAAGGACCTAGGGTGAAATTAGTATAAGTTGGGTTATGAGGTCTAGGGTTCGAGTATGAAAAGAGGAGAAACACAGCGCCGCATTTTCGCTAGCTTCTCGCCCAGTTGGCGCTCGAGTGATAAAAAACAAAAAGCATGTCGTCCACCTATCGCTGAGCTCTCGCTTGAGTGACAGTGTGTCGCTCTCTTATTGTCGGCTTATTGCTCAAGCAACAGGTCGATCCGAAAAACCCTAATTTGCTGTTTTGAAGTAATTTTTTTCTGGCTCATCCAACCTAATTACTCTCTCCTATAAATACCCAAGCCTATAAACGAAATTGGTGTGGTTATTCATTGTGCCTCTTTTCTATGTCAATCAAGGATGTCGTTCCTAACATCTAAGGAATCTCTTGAGATATAACCAGGTGGATATTTGATAATGTGAAATTGATCCTTGCAAATCTTGGTAGAGTAGGAACAACTTTTAGTATCAAGCCAAGGAAACAAGTACTTCTTCGAGGGAATCTCTTTCCTTGGGCTTGCGGGCTATAAATTTTAACAATTACTTTGCCCTCTATTTCACCAGAAAAATTTACCCAATTATTCCTTGATTTGCATGTGGAAAGTAAGAAAACCAGTCCATGGCCAAATAATATCTGTGTAGGTGAAATGAATGATGAGAAGATTGCTATCATCATTCGATGGATTCCATGCTAGTGGACTTTCATGGTATCCAGTTACACCCATACCATTCAAAATGGTTGCATTAAAGATAACTAGCATGGCACCTGCGTACATCGGTTGACAGCAAAAAAGCCAAGAGTAAGGACAATCAATGTAATCAAGGACACTAGGGAAAATGGTTGCTCCAAGTTCATAGTTCTTCAGAACTTCATAAGATTTTAGTCTGCCATTGCACTTTGATAAGTGTATTTTGTACACTTATTTGGACTTTTAAGTTATGGTATTTATTGGTTATTTTGATGAATTATGGATTCATTCTACGTGTATTGTGTTTGTTAGGTATAAATTGATAAAAATGGTGAAATTGAAGAAAAACGGTGAAAATGGCTCAATTGATCCAAAGTATGAGGATTAAAGTTAAAAATACTCAAAAATAGTGTCGAACCTCAAGATGATGATTAGAGAGTGATAGGGGTCAATTGGATGAGAAAAGAAGTTAAAGAGGTGAAATATAGTCAAAATATGCTCACATATTAATTTCCAGCCGAAAAAAGTTTTGCTCTAAATTCCCAACCTTAGATTGAGAATCATTTTTGGCATAGTGAATGTTCAAATTAAAAAAAAAATGATATTTCTAGAAAAAATTAGTCCTTTGAATTATCTTTCCAACGCACTTTGAATTATCTCATTCGGATATCGAGAAATAAAGATAATAAAAATATTGACAAATGCTCAGGACAGAACTAGGAGTCCACCTAACCTTCTTAGGACCGTCAGAAGCCAAAAATAGCCTTAGAGGTGTGTGCCTCACTTACAACTAGGCATACACCTAATTCATTCCCCGGGAAAGATTTTTGTTTCTTTTTTTCTTGATCAGGCTATGTATGGAATTGCATCTTTAACATCTTATATAGCCTAAACAAGGTCTAGAACATCAAGAACGATTATTCTATCATTGAAGTAACGCAGAACTAGAGCTTTAGAAAGTATTAACACAAGTAATTGAAGATTTAAGACTCAAATCGAAGGAAAAGTGCAAGAAATTGATTTGTAAAATTGGGAGATGTCTTCTCTTAACTTGAGTAATTTTGATATAATTATGTTAGGCTAAATTTCTCTTTGTATTGGTTGAATGATGAAACCTTTTGAACTATATTTCTATTTCAAGGTTTATCGTATTTTAGTTATTTCTTGCATTTGTGATTAAATATGCATGAATGTTGTGTTATTTGATTGCTTAGTTAACAATTAGATAATTTGTTGCTTGGTAGTGTTGGAAAACTCACAATAGGGTAAAACATTGTATATTTGACACATTGGCAATAGGTGTTAGGAATAACATTTATGGTGTGTGCCATTGTGTAATTGAATACATCTCATTGCATACGAAGTCTGACAATGAATAGAATTAGGTCTTGCTTAGGATATGTTTAATATATCTTAGAAAAGAATATTAGATATTAATGGATTATTGATTGTCATGAATACTTGAAGATCACTAAATTATATGATTTGAGAATATGAAATAGAGTCCATAGGTGGATTATGAAATCCAATACATTCATCCCATTATTTGATATAAACTAATCTTTACAACATTCTTAGCTTAGTTAGAATAATTACAAAACCAACTTGTCTTTTGTATTACAAACATCGAATTTGATACAAACAAGTAATCAATAGTTAACAATTATTCCTCGTAGGACGATAACTCAACTCACTAAATCTTTTACTTGTTAAAAATCGCGTAAGCTTGCAGGTTTTGTCCGAACAAATTTTTGGCGCCATTGTCAGAGAATAATTTTGTTTAATTATAGTTTATTAGATTATGTTTTCATTTATTTTACGCTATTCACCACTCTTCCTAAATTCTCTTGTGTTTTTTATTCTTATCAGATGATCTCCAGTTTATAAAAGATTCTGAAGAGATCGAGCTCACTCTTTAGATCTCAAGATCGAAAAAAACATTTAAACAGAGTAGAAGAGAACATAAAATAGCAAGAGAAATGGCTGATAATCAAAATTAGGTCTAGAATCCATTTCAACTGCAACGCCAATTTAACAAAGGGTTGTTGGCGATAAAGTCCCTATATTGGTTGGGGATTATGTGAATCCAGTGCTCGTACCAATGTAACCCGTTATCATCTACTCTCATTTTGGACAACTAACTTCTACCTTCGACTGGATGTCATCAACCTCTTTTAGAATCATCAGGACATTAGGTTCTTTAGAAAAGCGATAGAAAATCCACACGAGCATGTTAGAGCTTTCTAATATTGTGTGAAGTTATTGGTCATGAAGGGATGTCAACAGATGTTTTTCGAATGTGTTAATTTCCTCATAATTGAAGAATGGCGCAAGCGAATGGCTCTATTCGTTACCTGTCGAGAGCAATGTGTTGTGGAATGATATGGTACAAAAATTCACTATGAAGTTCTTTTCACCATCTTGAGTCCATTAAATCTGAAATGATTTAAGCAGATGGACTTTGAGAGCTATCCAGAGGCACGTGGACGTTCAAGGACTTGTTTAATAAGTGTCCAAATATTAACATTTCCAAGCAAGCTCAAGTACACATATTCTATTATGGATTTCACCAAAAAATAGAAACATGGTAGTTGCTTCAGCGAGTAGATCAATAATGAAGATATATATTGATGAGGCTCATGAGCTGTACAAGAGGATAGCAGAAAATAAGTCTATCTGGCCAACAGACATGGGTATTCCGTGAATATCATCATGTGTGCATAATATCGATGTGGTGATCACACTAGTAGTGTAGATGGAGGTGCTTATAAATAAATTAGATAGCATATCTCGATCTGTGAATATGTACATCAGTTGGCACCAGCTTGTGCAGGTTGTGGGGCACTAGGTACCCTTTAGCGTCCATTTATATGATTCAGTCTGCATAGGTAAGTTATGCACATAACTTATAGGCAAGAGAATAATCCTCACTCTAACACTTATAGTCTTATGTGGAAAATTATCCTAACTTCTCATGGGCAACTAATTAGGGGCAGGAAAATCAGTTCAGAGAAACCCGTTAGGATTTCAATAGCAATAAGAAAATAGGTCATCTTTGGAGGAAACTCTTGTCAAACACATCACATAAACTAATACTGCACTCCAAAATTAGTATGCCTCTATAAAAAATCTAGAACATCAGGTAGGATAGACAGCAAATACTTTGTCTAACAGAACACATGGTACCCTATCAAATGATAGAGAGAATAATACACGTGAACAAGTATTAACAGTGGAAGCTATAAATTATGCAAGTGTTGGGACATTGTCATTCAAGCCTGCTACCTCTATCCGAGCTTATATGTCGCCTATTTCATTTTCTCAAATGCTTCGAAGGCAACCAAAAGAGGAATATATTTAGGCCATCACAACAAAGAATGGAGTTCAGCTGCGAGAGATCAACACAAAAAGAAAATAGACTAAGAGTAATCAGGTACCTACTACAGGCGAGGAATAGTAGAGCAGTCTGAAGAATCAGTAAAAGCTTTCAGACAGTCCACATGTTAAGATAACCATTCCGTCAATACACTTATACCTCCAGTCCCATTTCTTCAAAGGTTGCAGAACAATAAGCTGGATAGGTAGTTCACAAAGTTTTTGGAAACTCTCATAAAGTTGCAAGTCAATCTTCCTTTCATCAATGCAATCCTGCAAATTTCAAACTATTCCAAGTTTCTAAAAATATGTTGACTAAGAAGAGGAAGCTGCCTGAACATGAGACAATTACATCATCTGAAGAGTGCGGTGCAATCCTCCACCACAAGCTCTCACCTAAGCTAAAAGATCCAAGAGTTTCATTTTACCTTACTCTATATGAGATCCACAAAACATTAATGTTTTAATTGACTCTGGAGCAAGTATTAATATGATGCCTTTAGGAATCTATAGGAAACTAGGAATGTGAGAGCCAAAGAAGACATCAATCATGCTACAGCTAACTAATAGATTGATAAAATACCTTTGGAGACCAGTTGAATACATGCTTATCGAAACTAGAGATTTCATTATTCTAGTTTATTTCATAATTCTTGACATTGGGAGAATCAAGATATGCTAGTGATATTAGGAAGACCATTTTCAGCAACTGGCTGAGCTTTGTTGAATTTTGAAACATGTGAGATGATTTTGAGGATGGAAGATAAGCAACAGAGTTTTACTGTGAACACTCCACTCAAACAATCTCCATGCCCCAAAGAGTACAAAAATATGGAAACTGAAGGGATGACTATGCGAGTCATCGCTACAAAAAAGGCATCAGTGAACTTGTTGGAACGATAAAGGATCAGTACAGAAAACTTCGTTGGAGAGTCAATGATCCTACTCAAACTACCTTGCGTAGCCAAAACAAATAATTCAAATTAATGAATATAAACAAGCACTTATTGAGAGGTAACTCAATCTTCTACCTTTTAATTTATTACGATTTCTAGATATATGATATGGAATATTTTTTATTCATGTGTCATCATCCATA
Organism: Fraxinus excelsior; assembly: GCA_019097785.1. Taxonomy (NCBI): domain Eukaryota; kingdom Viridiplantae; phylum Streptophyta; class Magnoliopsida; order Lamiales; family Oleaceae; genus Fraxinus; species Fraxinus excelsior. The sequence continues at coordinate 15,168,102 of CM032630.1, forward strand.
CAAAAAAATGTGAACAATAATTTCAGGGTACAACCCACAACCATAACCTGTTTGTGTCCCTTGTTTTGTCACATGTTCCATTTTCTCCTTCGCCCCTTGATTTTCTTGTTAGTTGTGAGATTGTTGAGTCTAATATTAATTGTCTCATGTTAATTGGTTATTAATTTTTGAATTTTATTCATTTTACATGAGCATGACATTTAAAAATACTCAAACCAACACTGGACAAGGGGATGGACGCAATAAATCGATTCATCTAGCTCATGCACTTCATACCATTTCAGCCACCTCCTTCAGCTTAACTAGGAGAGTCTTCAGTTTTCCCTCTTTGCCTTTCTTTTTTGCATAGTTAGCGTTATGATATATTTTCGTACATTGAAGGAAATGCACGTTTTAAGCTTTGGGGTGGGATGTTATTGTCAATTATGTGTATTTTATTGCTTTTGCACGTTTGTTGTGTGTTATTTTAGTGAAAATAATTGTGTACTTGTGTGAGCTAGATAGCCTTGCTGGCAATAATGTATATATTGGAATTATGTGTTAAACTAAAAATGGTGAAAATATTACATGTTGTGATTGATTAATGTTTGATTAGGTAAAACTCGATCTTCCTTATGCACATATTTGTTTTTTTTTTTTGCATCGTGAATGTGTTTCGGTTCATATGTTCAAAATAGGTTGAAATTAGTAGAACTTAGTTGCTAAAACCAAGAAAGACCACTATTACATACACTCTTAAACCACTTTCAGGATAATTTGGATATGGTTGAACTAATGTAGAAAAACATTGATATGATTAAGGATTACATTTGTAAAAGTTTTGTGTGAATTGTCTGAGGTCAATAGGATGGAGATTAGGTGAAAATAATGAGTTATGAGTCAATTTTTAAGAATAAGTTTTTAATAAGGTCATTGCACTAATCATAGTACCCTAAAAGATCCCAATGATGACATATATTGAAAATTTCAAAAAGAAAACTCAAAAGGGATCAAACTAGTGCATGAAACAGAATACGCAAATGATAATCGAAAAATAAAGTGCATGAAATAAAAATCATACTAAATACTTTGATTAAGACTCGGACTTTGTTCGAAAGAACTAGACCTTTAATAAGAGATAATTAGCCTAGTTGAGTCTTAGATGTTAAAGCAGTAGAAAATGAAGAGACTCCTTAGTTATTGAAGTGTTTAATCGTTACTAGTGACATTTATCCAAGTTAAAGAGAGTGAAGATTATGATCATCTGAAGATTTAGCCTATGATCAAACTCTAGGAAAATGAGTGAAAATAATAAATTTGGGGATGTGTATCTTATGAGTAAAGAAATGAGTCATTTGACCATTGAGGGTCGGGAATTGAACCAAGCATGAGTTTGTGATGTTTTACATAAGTCCACACACACAAGTTGAGTCTTACATTGAATAGGTAGATATTGATCCTTCTATGTGATTTTGAAACTATTCTTTGTACTGACACAGAAAGTTCAATCCTAAGACCAATATCAAGTTAATTAACCAATTGTGTTTTGAATTAGGCTGTAGTTTGTTTAAGGGCAAACAAATATTCAAATTTAGGGGTTTTTGATAAGTGTATTTTGTACACTTATTTGAACCTTTAAGCTAGAGTATTTATTGCTTATTTTGATGAATTATGGTTTAATTCTACGTGTATTGTGTTTGTTAGGTATAAATTGAGACATTAATAATGGAGTTGGAGAAAATAGTGAAAAATGGCTCAATTGTAAGGGATCTAAAGTTTGAAAATTAAAGTCTAAATACTCACAATGAAGATTAGAGATTATTAGGAGTCAATTAGATAAGAAAAGAAGTCAAATGGATGAAATACAGTCAAAGAATGCTCACAAATCAAATTCCAGCAAAAAAGGTTATGCCTTGCATTTTTAGCCTCGGATTGAGACTCATTTTTAGCATAGTGAGCATTTTAATTGAAAAAATAATATTTTAAAAATTGTAGCCCTTTGAGTTGGCTTTCCAACACAATTTGAATCACCTCAATCGGGTATCGGAAGAGAAAGATATGATAAAAATACCGACAGTTGTTTGAGATAACAAGGCACATGCCTAGTACAAATTTCCAGCCTAGGGGTGGCAACGAGCCGAGCCGAGCCGAGCCCGAGCCAAAAAAAAAAGCTCGTACCGAGCCCGAGCTTTTTTGGACCGAGCTTTTTTGGGCCCGAGCCGAGCCGAGCCGAGCCCGGCCAAAAAAAATGAGGCTCGGCCCGAGCTTTTGGCCCGAGCCTTAACGGGCCGAGCCAAGCCCGAGCCGAGCCGAGCCTTTTTTTTTTTTTTTTTCGAAATATTATCTTGACTATCGTAAATTTTGCGATTTTCATTTTCATTTAATGGTATACTAATCTTTATTGGTTTCTATGAGGTGTGTTAATTACTTTTTGAGTTATTTACCATTTATTTAACTTTTAATGAATAGTATGATACAAGGGTAAAAATGCTATTTTTTTGGCTGTTTAGGGTTTTACATCGGTTTTATATTTTCATTATCCAATTTTCAGATTAATTTCTTAATGTGGTGATATTGTATTGATAAAAGCCGTCCCTAATTGTATTTATTGAAGTTGGTATACTGAAAAATCTCTCCACTATTAGTCTTTAAAATATAAATAATTAAGTTATACTGAACATCGACCATATAATTTTGAGCTTCGACTTGATTTTTTATTTTTTATTTTATTTTTAAAAAATAAATTATTAACGTGCACGCAGCAAAACTTTGACTTGATTTTTTATTTTTTATTTTATTTTTAAAAAATAAATTATTAACATGCACGCAGACAGCAATTTTGAGGTTTTGAGCTTACAGGCTTTAGACTGCATGTAGCTGGCAGCTACAGCAGCTGCCTGCACAGGCAGCTATTTATAGCTGCCTGTGCAGGCAGCAATTTTATAGAATACACGATTTAAAAAAACCGAGCCCGTCTGGAACAGCCGACGAGCTTTTTTGAATCCCTATTTCCAGCCACACGCCCGCCCCCCCCCCCCCCCCCTCCTAGCATCATCAAAAGCCAAAAAAATGGCCTTGGAGGCATGTACCTCACTTACAACTAGGCATGTGCCTAGTTTATTCCCGATGTAAGATTTTTTTTTCCTTTTTCTTGATTAGACTATGTATTTAATTACATTTTAAGCATCTTATTTAACCTAAATAAAGTCTGGAACATGAAGAACGATTATTCTATCATCGAAGTGAAGCCAAACAAGAGCTTTAGAGATAATTAATATAATTAATTGAAGATTTAAGGCTCAAATCGAAGGAAAAGTACAAAAAAATTAATTTGTCAAGCTTCTACATCTATTCTTTGAATTGGGTAACGTCTTCTCTTAACTTCTTGTGTAATTTAGACATAATTATGTTAGGCTAAACTTCTCTTTGTATTGGATGAATGATAAAATATTTTGAGCTATATTTCTGTTTCAAGACTTATGATATTTTAGTTATTTATTGTGTTTGTGATGAAATATGCATGAATATTGTGTTATTTGATTGCTTAGCTACAAATTAGATAACTTGTTGTTTATTGTAGTGTTGAAGATTCTAAAACATTACTGTCATGTTTGTTTCGAATTTAAATTAGATTTTAATTTAAGTCAAAGTCAAACAATCAATATTAATCACATCTTTTATGGGTTCCACAACTTTTCAACCACACATTTCAATTTTTTTTTATCACAATATACTAAAATCTAATTTTAATCCCCACCAAACACCCACTACATATTTGACACATGGGAAATAGGTGTTAGAAATAATATTTATGGTGTGTGCAATCTTGTGCGATAATCGTGTGATTTAATGTGTCTCTTTGCATATGAGTTCGGACTAGGAATATAATTGGGTCGTGTTTAGGATGAGTTTAATATATCTTGAAAAAGAATATTATATATTAATGTATTATTGATTGTCGCGAACATTTGAAGATCACTAAATTTCATGAACTGAAAATAGAAAATAGAGTCACTGGCTGAATTTTGAAATGAAATACATTCATTTCACTATTTGATAAAAATCAATCCTCACAAATCATTTTTCGAAACACATACTACTAGTATTTGTGTCAATTATCCAATATTTTTAGATATCAATTATACCTAATTAATAGAGAAAATCTAACCCTAGAAATCCTGCTCGGTGAGATATGCATCATCAACAACAACTAACGATAGTTAAGACAAATTTGAATGTCGTGACATCAATGATTGTTTATGAATGTCATTTGATTCTCCTTGATCCCCTTCCCATACTTGGCCAACTTTCACATTTTTTGTCCACCTTTGAAGAATATATTAGTTGGCAATTATAAAATTTGTTTGATCCTATCTCAAGGCTCATCAATGTGTTTATTTTTTTGATATTGCAATTTGTTAACTCATGCACCACCTTCACCCACCATCACCATCAAAATAACGGTCACCACTAGGTCCACCACATATGTGATCGTCGAGAAAGACGACTTTAATAAAGGTCACCACAATCACTGAAGATTGCTAGATTTGCACTGTAACTACCATTTCACGACCGTCATCTTGACCGATACCAACACTACAAATCACCAAATCATAATAGTCACCCCATATGTTCCCATCTCACCGTCATAACTATATCGCCACCACTGCCATCATCAAATCATAACCATCATCCATATGTTCTCCATTTCACCACCACCACCCGGCTAGCAACACCAACACTGTAAATCATTAAACCATAACCATCACCACATCTTTTCCCCATCAACAAGGGAATTTATGGCTCTGCTCAATCACGAACCATAGTGCTTTCACCACTTCATTGGACAAAATTACCCTCATGGCGGAGACAGTTGTGTGGAGGGGATTATTGCTTTGCAACCGCTACAACGGTTGTTTCGTGAAGATCAAAGGACTTCTTCCACTAGTGGTGGTTATGGCGAAGTTGGGATTGTGGTGGCGGTAGTAGCGCAACATGTTATTGCTTAAATATGTAGAAAACAGTTAGATAAATTTGTATGGTAATTCGAGTTTACCGGCCTCCTCTTGTAATCTGTAATTTGGATAAAACTTCGATGCTTTCATTGAGAGAAATCACAAACATAATAGGCCACGAACAATTGACCTTTACATGACCTGGGACATGGCCTATTAAACTTGGAAGTGAAATAATAGACCCAACAAACTGAAGGACACGAAATCTAAATAACTACCCATAATAGCACCACTTGGCCCACTACAGATGACTACATCAACTTAAATAACATAAAATCGGACAATGGATCGAATATCAAGGGTCTCAAACCCTAACTCATAATTAAGATCCCCTTGTCAGAGAACATTGTCAACAAGGTTAAGGTAGCACCGGTTTATGGCTTCTAGGTCCTCCCTAGCTCATAATTAAGATCTCCGTTACCCGTTTAAGGCGGGGCGGGGCCCTTTCCCCATTTACCGCCTCGTTTAATTTTTTTTTTTTTTGAAGTTTTGATAATTTTTTTATTTCTCCCATTCATTAGATTGAGACAAATAATTTTAGTTCCCATTTTTTATTAAAACTAATAAAAATTTTCATTTAAAGTATAGAATTCTAAAAAAAATAAAAAAAATTATTAAATAGGGTGGGGGCGTGGGCGTGGGCGGGGCGCCCGTTACCCGTCCCCACCCTGAACCCGCTTCGGGGCAAAATTCCCCACCCCGAATACCCAATTAAGTGGGTAATCCCCACCCCGTTCAAGGCGGGACCTCGCGGTATCGGGTTTGTCGGATTTTTTTGTCATCCCTACTACCAAGTGGCGTCGGCTTCCTCAGCTCCACTCCATTGTACCAAAACTTCAACTCCGGTAGTGTTCTCTTTTCTTTTGATCCTCATTTGAAGAATCCTTTTCGGGTTCTGGTGCAAGAATTCCTTCAGAAGTGATGCTAACAACACTATACTTGGCTGAACTCCATCTCCCAGTTTCCTTTTAAGGCATGATACATGAAAAATCGAACATATACGAGCTTCTTGAGGAAGGTTAAGCTCGTAGGCTACCTGTCCGACCTTGTAGATGAACTTGAAGGGACCATAATATTATGGAGCTATTTTAAGATTCATTCGCATTGCCATCGTCATCTGCATGTACGGCTTCAAACAAAGGTAAACCATGTCTCCCACCTCGAGATTTAGGGTTCGTCTCTTCTTATCTGCGAAGTACTTCATCTGGCTTGTGCATCTTGTAGGTCTTCTTTCATCAGCTTAGCAATAAACTCTCGGCTTCTTAGTTCTTCTTCAACAGCCTGGACTGATGTGACATTACCTCATAAGGCAACATTTTTAGGGTAATTGACTATACACAGCTTCAAAAGGTGTCACCTTTGTTGAAGTGTGTTTCGAGGTATTGTATGAGTACTCTGCCGGAGGTAACCACTTGACCTAATCTTTCAGCCTATCCCTGGAAAAGAACCTAAGGTAACATTCCAGTACCTTATTCATGGCTTTTGTTTGGCCATCCGTCTGAGGATGGTAAGTCGTGCTGAGTAACAACTCTATCCTACATAACCTGAACAGCTCCTTCTAAAAATTGCTAGTAAATACTGGGTCTCGACCACTAACAATTGTCATAGGTAGTCCATGAAATTTGAACACATGATCCATAAAAACCCTAGCCACTGTCATACTACATAATGATGAGCGAGATGTATGAAGTGAGAGTACTTACTTAACCTGTCCACCACCACAAATATTATTGTCTTGCCTCCTGAAGGGGATAGTCCTTCGATAAAATCCATGCTAACACATCTTCCCAGTTCTTTGTAGGAATTGGCAATGGTGAAGTAACCCCGATAGGATAAAGGCTTCAACTTTGCTTCTTTGGCATATATCACTCTCTCTGATGAGCGTTCTAACATTATTCATCAGGCCAGGCTAGTAGAGCTCCCTTTTAATTCTTGATTGTGTTTTATGTATTCCCGTGTGGCCTCTTAATGGACTATTGGGGAATTGATGCATGATCTACAGTTGGAAGGGAACCAATGACCCCGAGATGCAGTCTACCCTTGTAAAAGAATAGCTCATTTTAGAGTTGGTAACGAGATTGGTCCAGGTCACCACGATGGTAGTGGCTTATTAGCTACTGTAACATGGGGTCCTATTGGCAAGCTTTCTTCAACTTCCTAATCCACTGTGCTTGAACTACACTGATTGCTTGGTTCTGAATCTAGTTTTGTTTGGATATGGGGTTGGCTATCTGTGTGGGGGATGGGTTATTTATTTGAGGTTCTATGGTATTGGGATGGTGGTTGGTTGGTGTTATTTGGTTGTTGTTTGGGTTTATTTTTTTTTTTGGATAATGGACTTAGGATAGAACATTAGCTACAACATTGTTCTCCCCACTTTTGTACTCAATTGTGAAGTCATACCCAAGCAACTTAGAGACCTATTTCTATTGAGAGAGAGTTCTCACCTTTTGTTCTAGCAAGAATCTGAGGTCTTGCTGATCAGTACGTACTTTGAAAGATTGTCCTAATAAATAGTGCCTCCATTTCCTCACTGCCATCACCAAGGCCAATAACTCTTTCTCATAGGTGGAAAGGTTCATATTTCTCCATTTTAAAGCTTAACTGAAATAGGATAAGGGCTGCCCTTCCTGCATAGCACTGCTCCCAATGCTTCTCCTGAGGTGTTACATTCCACCACAAATGTTTTAGTAAAATTAGGTAATCTAAGCATATGGGGACTTACCATAGCCTTTTTTAATGCTTCAAATGTTGCTTGTGCCTTATCATTCCAAGAAAAAGCATTTTTCCTTAGAAGACAAGTAAGTGGGGCTGCTATAGCTCCATAGCCTTTAACCAACTTCCTGTAATACCCAGTGAGTCTTAAAAAACCTCTCAAGGCTTTGAAATTTTTAGGAGTTGGCCACTTTTGCATAGCAATCAGCTTTTGTGGATCAGCTTAGACTCATTCTTTGGAGATAAAGTCCCCCAAATATTCAACTTCCTTGCTGCCAAAAACACATTTAGACCATTTTGCAAAAAACTTTTCAGCCTTTAAAATTTCCAAAACTCGTGTGAGACACTCCACATGATCCTGGAAGGTCTTACTGTATATTAAGATATCATCAAAGAACACTAGCACAAACTTCCTCAAATAAGGCCTAAACATGTCGTTCATTACTCATTGAAAAGTTGAATGAGCATTAGTAAGCCCAAAGAGCATTACTAAGAATTTATAATGACCCTCATATGTGCAAAAGACAGTTTTAGGAATGTCATTAGGATTCATCCTTATCTAATGATATCTCGACCTCAAATCCAACTTAGAAGAAATTTCAGCTCCCCCTAGTTCATCAAGTAACTCATCAATGTTAGGAATAGGATACTTATCTTTTACGGTGTCCTTGTTGAGGGCACGATAGTCCACACACATCTTCCAACTCCTATCAGCTTTCCTTACTAATAACACAGGTGACGAGTATGGACTTTGACTATTCCTTATGCTGCCATTCTTGATCAAGTCAGCTACAAACTTCTCGATTTCCTCCTTCTGGTAATAGGGATACCTATAGGGTCTTACACAGGTAGGTTTACAACCTTCTTGCAATTTAATCTTGTGATCAACAATTTTGGGCGGTGGCAACCCTTTTGGTTCAGCCCTTTAAAGCTATCCAATGCATGCTCTACTTCCTGAGGGATACTGGATCTAGGACTCCCCTTGTCTCCTTCCATAATTTATAACAAAATTCCTTTAGCTGTCCCTTTTTTAGATCTTCAATATTGTCTTCCTCAGTTACATTGTTAACTGGTCTTTTAATTCATTGTAATTCCACCGCTTGATCTTCACACTGAAATCTCATAGTTAGGTCAGAAAAATTCCATAAAACATATCCCAGATTTTTTGACCATTCAATACCCAAAACTAGGTCACAAGCACCAAGTGTCAACATATACAAATTAGTTACACAAGAATAGTCTTGTAACTTTAAATGAACTGCCTTACAATAACCAAGGCAATGAAGAGTGGCACCATTAGCCACCTGAACTGTTAAGTGGCTCTCTTCCCTTGACAGGTTTGCCTTCCTTGCTATATTTGGATCTATAAAACTATGAGTACTTCATGTATCAATTAAAACCATCTATAAAACTATGAGTACTTCCTGTATCAATTAAAACCAAAACTTTCTGGTTATTAATTTCAGCAAACAGTCTCATAGTCTTAGGGGCTAGAGATCTAGCTATAGCATGCAGGGTTATCCTTAACAATTTTCTCATTTATGCTCCATTCATCTCTATCACAGCCAAAGCCCCTTCTTCACTCTCTGTTTCCTCATTCTCCTCTTCTTTTCCTTCCATTCCTTCCAAAAGGTAAACTTTTGGTTTGTTACATTTGTGGCATGGGTGGTACTTCTCATCACAAAACCAACACAATCCATTTTCCATTATTTCTTGTATTTGGATAGGGGAGACTCTTTTGATGGGAAAACTGGTTTTTTGGGTGATTGAAGTTTTGAGGTTTTGCGTTGGGTTTATTTTGAAGAGTTGGAAGTCTTAGTACAGGGGCTGGTGCAGGTAGTTTGGGTAGGCTATTTGGGTTGGTGTTGTGGTAGGTCTGGAATTTGTTTAGATTTGATCTCATTTGCCTATCCACCTCTTTTTCTTGTAACCTGGCCGAACCGAAAGCTGCTGACAGAGTTGATGGTTTAAACATTGTGACGGTGATTCTCAAGTTATCCCTTAGCCCACTCAAAAAGTTACTAATTCTAAACTCTTCATATAAGCCACTTATTTTGTTAGATACCATTTCAAATTATGTTTGCTATGCCTCAACAGTACCCGTTTGTTTTAGTTTAGTGAATTCCCCCACTGGATCCTCATAGGTTGGGGGTCCAAATCTCACTTCTAGGGTTGAAACAAAGTCATCCTCATAAATAGCTATTTTTAATCTTTGGTCATCTGGAGTGTTATAATATTCAAAAAGCTGTCGTGCTTTTTGAATCCATTTATCTGGATAAGTGTCATCAAATTTAGGAAAGTCCAATCTTAATGATCTAGCTTGAATACCCCCATTCCCTTCAAACAACGGATTATTATTGACCTTGGAATTGGAAGAACCTTCCCCAGAATTATGATGTGCTACTAAGTTCTCATGGTTGGATGCCAAATTATTGATCTGTTCAAGTACAACGGCTAGCATCTCCTTCTGTCTCTCCTGTTCCTCATGCAGGTGGTTGTTATTCCCTTTTAGCGTTGCCAAAGCTTCTGCCATTTGTGCCTGCCGAGTCCCATTAGCCATTGTCGTATAACCAAGGCTTTGATACCATTGTTATTACTTAAATTTGTAGAAAATAGTTAGATAAATTTGTATGGTAATTCGAGGTTACCGACCTCCTCTTGTAATCTGTAATTTGGATAAAACTTCGATGCTTTCATTGATAGAAATCACAAACATAAATAGGCCAGGGACAACTGACCTTTACATGACCTAGGACATGGCCCATTAAACTTGGAAGTGAAATAATAGACCCAACAAACTGAAGGACACGAATCAAAATAACTACCCATAATAGCACCACTTGGCCTACTACAGATGACTACGTCAACCTAAATAACATAAAACAATTAATTCAAAACGATTGCACTTCATAACACCGGACAATCGATCGAATATCAAGGGTCTCAAACCCTAGCTCATAACACAACAACAATTGTAGTGGACTATGATTAGGTGGTCGGTGGGGATCAGAGATTCAGGGTAGAAGAAGATGATTAATTTTCTAACTTTTTTTTCTTTGTTAAATAATATTTTATTCCATTTTGCTGTCTCTTGTTAATCACTTCAAGTGGGCTAATATAGATTGATTTTCTTGTCGTTCTTAAATTGGTCTAACTTACCAAATTTTTGAATGGAAATCGTTTGAGGGACATTGTGCATATTATTTAAAAGGCTTGGAAATTCAGTTGCAAAATTGAAAGGTTCGGGACCCAAGACACTTTTCAAAAAGGTTTAGGATCATTCGGCAATTTCCTCTTAAAAATGTACGAGAAAGGATATAAATGACATTTTGTACCCAAAACCGCCATTCTTACAAAATTGGACATATTTTAAATTGGGTAAATATATACACCCCATAGTTTTTGTTTTTTGTACCACGTTTTAATTGCACTTAAACTCTTCAAACTTTATTCATTATGTCACTTATGTCCTTAACATTTTTTCATGGCATTCTTATTCTCAACATTTATTAGTTAACACATCTTGTATATGAAAATTGTTTCTATCCAAAAAAAAAATCCGTTGAAAATGACTTATTTTTCATCATATTTTAAAAAATAAATAAATAGAAAAAGTACGATAAAACTTTGTTCACTCCTTTCAAAGAATGAAAATAAAATGTCAGATAGGGGCGAATCCAGGGTTTTAAATGAACATGGGTAGTTGTTGACTGCCAGACGCAATAAAATATTAAAAATTAAATATAACAATTATTTTGTTAAAACTAAATATATATAATTCTGTTATATATATATATATATATATATATATATCAATATGGTCAAGTTTTGTATAATTCCAAGGAAAATCACATGTTCGAATCTTTCCAATTGTATTAAAACTGCTAAAACTTAATATATATTAATTTGTTATATTTAATGTCAAAATTCAACGAATGTCATGATGGTCAAGCTTTTAATAATTTTAAAAAGGGCTTACATGTTCAAATCCCCAATTTGTTTTGGTAAAAAAATGTAGAACTATAAAAATTGCACAATAAATTAATATAGAAGAGATTCGATCCCGAAACTTCCAATGTGAATATGAAGGCTCTAACCAACTAAACTATAAGAAATGTTTGAAAACAAAATGAATTACCAAATATATAACGTAAAAATATTTATCTATTCTCAAAAAAAAAAAAAAAAAAATTGTTCCGACAGACTAGCACACGCGATCGCCAGTATTCGTCAGGTGCTAGATCTGCCACTGTTGACAGATATTATAATCAAGGATGAGATGTGCTACTTAGGGTGTGTTTGAGCCACATTATTTTGGAAGAATATATATTATGAAATAGTAGATTGATAGAGAATGTGTGGTTGAAAAAGAAGGAAAAGTTATTGATTTGATGGAAAATATTATTTTATTGAAGAGTGTGTGGTTGAAAATGAGTAGAAGAATGAGAATGAAAATTTTAATGTGTGCTAAACAGAGGCTTAATGTAAGGTTGAAGATAAGAATACGATAGAAAAAAGTTAGGGATATAAACATCTTGATGAACAAAGATTGAAAAATATACGGACAATAAAAAACTAGAGTAAAAATAAAAACTATGGTGCCATTATAACCACTCTTTAAAATTAACTACTTACATTTTGCTACGGGTAAATTTTCTTTTATTTTGCTAAGAAACCCAACAATAGGTAACATTATCCTTTTTTTCATAAAAAATGTTAGAATGTACATTTGTTTTGACATTTGATTTGTTTGTTGAACAGGATTGGAGGGAAAAAATCATTTTTAAAATTGTTTAATGGTTCGCTGTCATGTGTAAAGGAGCATGTCCACGTAAAGTAACATGATTTTTTTTTAAGATATGCTACATGTACAATATTAGGTTACAACCTCTCACAAGGAGGGTGAGCCCTCGATTAAAATAATAGTGGGCCCCACCTTGTGAGAGATTGTAATCCAATGTTGTAATTAAACATTGTACAATGAGCATTATTGGTTTTTTTTTTTATATATATTTTCGGAAACATGTGTGCCTACCGCGTGGACTCCGACTTATCAAACGTTTTTACTCAAGTAGTGCTTTTCGTCACGCAACCGACGCGCTTAAGTAAACCCAGTCCTCCCATGACCGTCGCTTTCCTCTTTACTTCTTCCATCTTGCAGTCTAGCTTGTCAATAATTTTTGAGTCACAAAACTCTCTCTATACGGCAACACTTGCTAATCTTCATCATCAGTCCATTGCTCCAACCACTGATTCTTGAAACTAATTTCTGGGTACATTTATACAATTACATTGTTTTGGGATCAGAATTTCAAGTAGCTTTTGTTGTGAAACTACCACTAACTATTGATTTTTAATCTTTTAGTTTCTAGAGATTCTTCTTTGGGAGAGAATTGTGTTCAATTAGAACCCATTCTGATCGAATCAAGATGTTTACTCGTATTTTTGGCAAATCTAAACAAGAGACTAATGCTCTCACCACTCTGGACAAATTAAATGAGGTATCGTTCGTATATCATCTTATTACTTTCTATAGCATGCTCATATATCTGTGTTTATCAACATTTGTAGGTATTGATACGCATTTTTCTTCAATTTTTTTTTATTTCGGTGCAAACATTGATATGGTTGCTGATTAAAAGAGAATGTTGTTAGAGTTAATATGCTGTCCGTTTAAAAAAAAAAAAAATAGTAAATTCACCAGTTATTAGTTGGGTTTGTTAATACAATCACATCGGATGTATATAACTCACTTTTAAATCCAGCTTGTAAGGGAAAGTGCTCAAGTGGTTCTAAACACACAAGCCTTGGCGATGTGAGAAGTAATTAGGGTCATTACAATCTGTCCCCGTTTCAAATTTCACGTCCGACAGCCCATATTCCTAACTGAGCGACTCCATAGAACACGTTAGCCTTTTCTAAGTCGTCCCATCCACAAATAGGGCCATTCCTAGAGTGGTGTTTACTCTGAGACCAATTATTGCGAACAAGTAGAACTCACCATTAAAGCTTCTTATAAGTAGTGGGTGCCAAAGTTGTACTATCACACAAGCCGAACTTTAACTTAACAATATGTTATGCAATTAAGGTCATTATATTTGAATATGCAAGTTGTTTTTCACACTATAATGTGTGAGGTGGTGGATCTGGGTAAATGTTCAACATGGTATTACATTATCATTTGAGATGAAGATGGTTTTATTAAAAACAATCTTACATGATGACGGAGCTGACAATTTTGCTGGGAAATTGAATCTGTTGAAAGCTGTCTTGTACCCAGTACCCTAGTTGGATGTAAAAAGTGGCTAGTATGTGCTGTAGTTGATTGATTCGGTTGCCAAATAAGTTCTCATTTCTATTCACGGTGTATGTTTAAGTGTAATTCTAACAAACATCTTTTAGAGACGTATACTTGCATCCGTCAACAAAACTTGTTGAATAGAACTCTCTGGATTAAGGAGACTTCCCTTTTAACCCACAATGTCTCGTAGAGTGTTCGGACAAAATATACCATTCTTCTTATGAGAGAAGCTATTTACGTGTTCCTGAGCATGGAATTGCATCCTCCAAGCCCTTTATGTAGATCACTTGTCTTGAAAAATCAAAAGTAAAAATTATCTAAATGACTTCGCAAAATTACATTAAGGATTTTGATCCCTGGTTGTCATTTGCCAAAAAAGCATGAATAAGAATAACTTATGAAACAATGTTACTAAAGTTATGTGTTTCTTTAAATATGCAGTAGCGGTGTTTGAGCTTTATTATGTGCTTTTGTTTGTAAGGGTTACCATGTTATCTCGTGTACTTAAGTCAATCTGAGTACACATTACTATTTCTAAAGAGGAGGATTTTTCTTTAAACTGTTTATCAGCTTAAATTTAAAATTGACAAAAGATTTTAGTCATCTATAGTTTCAATAAGATGTTTGATGTGTAGTGTCGGTTGCTGTCAACCTGCACACATTGAATATTTGACTCTTTCCTTGTGTAGACTCTTGAGATGCTCGAGAAGAAAGAAAATGTGCTTCAAAAGAAGGCTTCTGCGGAGGTTGAGAAGGCCAAGGAATTTACAAAAGCAAAGAACAAGAGGGGTATATTTCTTACTTTGAATGTTCTCATTGTCTAAAAATAAAATAATGATAAAAAAGGTAATAGCAGATAACATTAAATAAAATTTCGTTTCTACTATCCATTATACTATTTCAACTATAACATGAGTTATTTGTGGTGAATAATGCGGTACAATCATCAGCTTTATATTTGTAGTTCATGCCTTGGTGAATAAATACTGTACTATTAATAGTAATATTTTTTAGCTCAGAGTTCAGTTCCAAAGTACAACTTGATTTTGCATATAAGTTTGGCTTATATCTGGTTTCTCTTGCTGGTCAGTTGAGTCCCTATTATTTCCTGTAAACTCTTAGGAGCCCTGATTCACGTAACTGTTTCATTTTTATTTATTCTCTTTTTGTTTACTTCTAATTTCTTGCCGGGTGGTGGGGAGTGGTGGTTTACCAGTCTGAATCACTTGTTTAGTGTCCGCATTCATGAATTTATCGGGCCAAACTCATGAATTTCATACGTTTGGGCTTTCTTTCACCAGTGGATCAATTCAATGATGAAAAATTGCTGAGCTCCCACTGGTACAATATGTTGGAACCTGCTAATGCATTAGTTTGGCCAAAAAAGCATTTGTCTGGTATTGACCCCACCCCCCCACCCCTCCAAAAAAAAAATAAAAAAATAAATAAAAGTGGTGCAGCCATCTTATCCATGGTTGTACGTACCCTCCACGCTCTCCATCCTGGATTAAAGCAATTAATTACTTTCTAAAAGTATCATTACTTAATTCTTGTTCATTAATCGTGATCAAAAAATGAAAATTATGTAAAATGTAAATTGACTTCGCCTAAAACTCTGTCAATCAAATGGGAGAATTGAATCACTAATAAAAGGAATATATTTACTATTTAGCATGAAAATCGTCTTACCTTTTTATGTAAAAAATAATTAAAAGTTGTAATAAGAAATTAAGATAGAAATAAAACTATTCTGACGCTTCTGAGGTATCAGACTGTTCTTTTTGGAATTTTGCTGCTCTTGCACTGTCGCCTCTACACTGCTCCATGCGTGGTTACCTAGTATATGAATATGTTCATTGAATTTACTTTTGATTATTTTTTTAACTCTGAGCTGTGGCAACAGTTAAGTGGTACATATACACCAACTCATCACCATTGGTCCTGATTGAGTTTCCATATCTAGCATTGAAGAACTGCTTTGGGATGATGAATTTTATGTATGATATATAACTTATGTGGTTCTCATGTGGTTTATGGCTTCTATGCTATTTCTGACACCAAAAGAAGTTGAGGCAATAATAAATTTTGTCAACTTAGCACAATGAAACATTCTTTCCCTGTAGTTGTTTGCACCAGCCTTATTCTACCTTATTGTTAGTTGTGGTTCTATTGATCCCTTTTCAAGCTTGCCTACTTATGTGGAAACAATATTATTATGCAGCGGCTATACAGTGTTTGAAGCGTAAAAGACTATATGAACAACAAATTGAGCAGCTTGGCAATTTCCAACTACGAATCCACGATCAGGTTGACATTTTATATTTGAATGTTTTGCACATTGCCTTTCTTAGATGACAACCTTTTGAGTAATGAGTACAATGTCAAATACCTTGTTGCAGATGATACTGTTGGAAGGTGCAAAAGCTACAACTGAAACTGTGGATGCTTTGAGAACTGGAGCAGCAGCAATGAAAGCAATGCAGAAGGCAACGTATGTAGTTGCTTTAAACTATGTCAAATATCTGCAACTTTTAAACCTCCATTCTACCACTTGTTTCAATGTTGGTTTTTGCAATCATTATGCATTGTAGAAAATGCACATTAGTAGAATCTTCTGCAGTGTGGCATAGTTATCTGCGTGACTGCAGGATGATAGGCACGTGTGAGATATAATTCATTATGGCCAATTCCTCCTAACTTATACATATATATTTTGACCTAAAGCTCAAGTGGCATCTTCTACACAGGAATATTGATGATGTGGACAAAACAATGGACGAGATAAACGAACAAACAGAGAACATGAAGCAGATACAGGAAGCATTGGCTACTCCCATTGGTGCAGCAGCTGACTTTGATGAGGTTCTTGCCTATTTTCATTCTGCCATTTCTGAAGCTCTATCGATATGTATTGTGATATTCAGTATTGATTATAATGTTGTGTAAAATGCAAGAATTTATGCTCTTCAGCTAACATCTGGGCGTTTTTTGTTATTGCAGGATGAATTGGAGGCCGAGCTTGAAGAATTAGAAGGCGCAGAATTGGAAGAGCAGCTTCTTCAGCCTGCCATTGCAGCCCCTGCAGCTCCAGTGCAGGTACCAGCAGGCAGAGTACCTGCTCGCCCTAAACGCACCAAGGAGGAGGAAGAACTTGCTGCTTTGCAAGAAGAAATGGCTCTTTAACCAAGCCCCTTTCTTTTGTTCAGTTAACTAGGTCTACCATTTGTCAATGTTGAATTGAGGATAACAGTGAATATATTAGCCTAGTAGCTGATGAGTGTAAGCTGGCGGATCGGGAATTGGTTGGAACTGCTAATTCCAATTATATACCATGTATATCTGATAATCTTCTGAGGCCAGTTGAAGTATTTCCAGTGAAATAGCCTGTGTTAACTCATATTATTGTTGTATTACTTATTTTCTGAGGCCAATTTACTCAATATCCAGCTGTCATTGGATAGTTAAGTTTCATAGAATTCAATTTCATTTAGGTACAACGATAGGATAACAAATATGTTTCTTAGATTTCAATTTCCATCTGTTTCCTAGTTTAAATACTCACTGAAATGTTACAGAAAATACAAAATATATCTCTCTTTATATTGAAAAAATGCTTATTCCTGTGGGCAAGTAGGCAAACTTTCACTTACATATCAGCCTGCAGGTTGGTCACATTACTAATACCTTTAAAGCTCTTTATGTTTTTAAACTCTCAAGTGACCATCCCTTCATTTCCTTGCGATGTCACTCGGCATGTAACCTCTTTATTTATCACCTTTAGCCATACAGTTATCGTCTAACAGTTGAGAAGGTTGTTCTCGGTTTTGCTGGCTTCAATAACGTCTTTTGTACTCAAGAAACTGGGTTGATTGGTTGAAGACAGAAGCCTTGCCCACATTCTATCCGTTATCACGACCTTGTGCTGTTTCTCTATAATTCTCTGCATGCAACATCAGAATTTCTGTATCAGGAACATATATCAAAAATTCATTACAAAAAATTCGGACTCAAGGTGGAAGCGAACACATTGATGAAAATTTTAAGCATGACAATATGAGGAAGAACTAAGTACAAATACTTGAAACACAAAACAAAAAATATAAGCATAGATATTAAGGTATGAACCAGCCTGCATATGGTCACTGCACCGTACCGGTGAGTTTTGATTAGGAAAGGAAGAACTTGTCCCCACCCCCAACAATATTGCCCGTTATAGGGTATCAATTACTTAAATCATTCATGATTCAATAGTAGTACAAGGTTTTCATGTGGCCAATTAACTCACATGGAAGGGAATGTAAGCATGTCTTCCATTGACAGGTCCAACTGTGAAGCCTGTATAACCCGCCATTGCTCCATGAACAGCACTTTGAGCAACAAGTGTACAGTACACATTGTCAGATGCATTACTGGGAACCGCTCGAATCATGTACATGAGATCTGTGTTGAGGAAAACATTTAGTTGGAATAGGCTTTTCCAATTTCATTTAGCAGACAATATATCTTAATACTGACCTATATATTTGAGATTGATTGCCATCTTACTCCGTTTAGAAAAATGATCCTGAATGTCAAAATGCATAAATATAAGCACTTCCCAAGTTGTATATGGAACGCATAGGAGCAATGCATGATATAGAAACCCGAAAAGTAAAGAGAAAAATAGAATATCAAAGTGTGATAACCACCTTAATCCTTTGTGATATCCACAGCCCAAAATCTTGTAGAAGCTTGTTTCCAGAAGCATCTTGCTGATCTGTAGAGTGCAAACTCTCAGAAAGTAGCTCCTGACCTGCACCTTCGGCTATGACAATAACCATGTGTCCATTTTCTTTAAGTCGTTTCTCTATATATTCGAATAGTCCACCAGGTCCTTCGAGATAAAATGGTGACTCTGGAATAAGGCAGCAATCGACATCTCGGCTGGCAAGTGTAGCATACATGGCAATGTATCCTGCAAACCATGTGTAACAGTAAAATGTTAAAAACCACGAGGTTGAAACAGAAAATGATACATACAGCAAAACTAAGCTTGGCGGTCACATCAATCTCTATCAAACATACACTTATTTTAAACCATTTGAGCTTTTATTATACTTATTAGATGAACGAATTCACAATTGATAAAATTAACACATCAAAAGGTTGGCGAATGCATTGACCATTTCTTGACATATTCATTTAGATGATAAATACGAACTATTGTATATATTAACATGAAGCTTACCACTATAACGTCCCATTAACTTCACCAGACCAATACCATTCTCAATACTTGTAGCTTCAACATGTGCTGCATTAATAGCACGTTGGGCTTCCTCAACAGCAGTGTCAAAACCAAAGGATTTGTCAATAACCTGCAATAGGAGACAGTATGCCATTTAACATTTTCATTGTTATCTAGTTTTGGGGAATAGTAACATAAGAAATATCTGATTCAAAGCCGTTGTACTCTACAAAAAGGTACCGGAATGTCATTATCTATTGTTTTGGGGATTCCCGCAACTGCAACATTGAGACAGCGTCTTCTAATTTCCTGGTAGGATTGACAAGAAAATAGTTTTAAGTATGATTATTAACATTAGCACAAATGATATCAGTAGAAACACGATATAGCAATAATAGAGAACTTAAGAGGATGAAAAACTGATTGATTTATGGGCTACTATCAAATTACTAAAATTGGTAAAGATGGACACTAATTGCAGCATGCAAAATACCTCAAAAATTACTGCAGCTCCTTTTTGTGTCCCGTCTCCTCCTATTATGTAAACCTAAACTCAGAAAGGCAATGATAACTATTAGAATAGACGAGGCTATGCTCAGATTGCATTTGAAGAATGATTCATACTTGTTTTATATACCTGATTAATTCCGCGGTCCTGAATGCTGTCAACGATCTTTTTGGTGTCATGACCACCTCGAGATGTCCCCAATATTGTTCCACCACGTTTGTGAATATCATTCACAAATTTTGGCGTCAAAGAGATGGTGTTTTTGGAGTAAAAACCTCGGTATCCTCCCTACAAAAACATTAGTCCCGTTAGTTGATAACCCCGCCAAATAAAAAACCAAACATTTTTGCCGAACTTCAAGTAAAAAGAAACATCAATGACAGACACGCTGCACATATATCAGACAAACAAGAGTGAAGATTATAAGTTAAGATCTAATATTATCTCTTTTAACTGAACCTATGGATTTTCCTATGATTTCTAGATTCTTATCAAACACAAGTGATAATAAATTCATGAAGACTACGCTTATTACTTTTACTATTATCATTGTTACAGTCATTATTATATTGTTTGTACCTTTCTCCTTTAGGGGGCCAGTAGGGTTGTTTATAGAGGAGAAGATACATTTACAAGAAACCGTAGTAACCCAAACACTTTAGAACTACTTCACTAATGCATATTGCAGCAGGGAAATTTTAATTTTACACGAAGCTGCTGAGCTGCATGTTCTTCCAAATAAAAAAAATAAAAAAATAAACAATTTTTAAAGCTTATTCGTGAAAATTCGAGCAGCAATTCTCTTATCTGAAAATGAATATAATTCTGCAGATACTTACAACTATTCCTAGAACTCTCTTCACATCATACATATGATGCAAGCCGCATACAATTTCCCGGATAACTGTGTTAAGGCCAGGGCATAAGCCTCCACACGTGACAATGCAGGCACTCACTTCATCAGACTTGAAGTAAACCTGAAAATTTCCCACGAGTTCATTTTAGTTTAAAGTACAAAAAGATTCATTTCAAACTTTGAAGTCCAGGGGTTTATAAACTCACTCTTTGGCGAGGACCTGCACGTCGAAAATGTACCCCTCTTGGACTATTCTTGTGAACAACAATCTAAAGAAAAATAATGTTAATATCAGAAACATGTCAATAACTATCATTTCCATGATTGATAATTCCTGATTTCCTCTCTGGAATGTTTCTTTCAACAAAAAGTAGAAATTTGTCTTTTGTAGAAACTTACCTTTTGGCAGACTGTATCATCGTTATCCACAAAATACTGCCTGTGCACAGGTAAATTAAGACTAAATGAAAACGATGCAATTTCCAAATTTTTAAAGAAATTATCAGAAGAAAAGCAAAACAAAAACTCACTTGACAACTGAATATGCAGGATTGTACTGCAACGGATTGGCATAAGTCTGTCACCAGGAAAGAATGAGAATAAGAAATCACTAGCAACCAAACAAGTATAAAGACCTGAACTCTGTTCTCTTTCAAACTCCAAGAGTCTGAAAAGGATTCTGAAAATTTCTAGAAAACAAAATTTCAAGTAATTAATGCTGTATTAAACTATAATATCTTTGTCATCTATCTAAAAATGTTACTACCAAACATAGTTTTCTTCAAGTTTCTAACCCTTTTTTTTTCCCACGCAAAAGAAGTAAAAGTCAAAAGAATCAAACACCCAATTCACGACAGAACCAAAGACGAGATCATAAGCAACAAATTATACATACAGGAAGATGAGGAATGTAATCAGACAAGTGTGGCACGTCCTCCAGAATGAAACCAAAATCTCCACGAACGATTTTAGGCTGCAATTTGTTGAGTCCTTCCATTGACACAAACCCATTTCTTGGATTCAATCCAACTTTTTCCTTAGTAGTAATTTCATCAGCAACGCCATTACAGACAGAGTTAGACACCGTAGGATCCATTGAAATGAAACCAGCTTCTGATCAACACGTATATGTGTATATACTATATTTGTCAAGTGATTAAAACGCTGAACCTCCCTTGATCATCAACTTTTTTTCTAAAATGGTAGCCAATAAACTTTGAATAAATTTTTCTCTTCTTTTTTGGTCTTAATTATATATATGTATAGACCGTGATTCACTGTATATGTATGAAGGGGTTTCGTTTCTAAGGGTGGAAAGAAATATAGTAGATATGAGTTTCACGGAAAGTTGGAGCTTTCAACTCAAACTCCGACAGATCAAGAAAGGAAGAATTTGACTTTAAATCATCAAATCCAAGTCGGTTACGTTTAGGAACCTTTCGTGTTCAAGGTGTATACTTTAGGAGCGGTAAATTTTATTCCCGGAAGTATATTTTCATTCGAGATTATATTCCATAATTGTGCTTCAACATTTATTTAATTGAGTAATTAAACTTTAATTTACTTTAATTAAATTAACTCCGTCCAATTTTACTGATAAAAATCAATGATGTGACGGTCAATAAATAACGATCATCACATGTGATCGGTATTCGTTGCTGTAAAACAAACGCAACTTCATTAAAATAAATTGTTGTCATTATTTATTGACCGTCACAATATCGATTTTTCAGCGTCCAAGTGATGAAATTGGATAAATTGCTCGATTAAAAATTAAATTAAAATGTAGTTACTAAATTCAATAAAATTGAAAGACACTTAGTAAAATTGAAAGTATAACATGAATGAAATTAATCAGGCATGGACTTTGGTTGTTTATATTAAAAAAATAAAAATAAAATGGTTTTCCTACCGTCCATTATGCAATCGGGGTAGGTAGGTTCATCTAGAATTTGGAGGGGAGAAGATTCTATACTTATTCCAGATTCCATCTTTACTTTATTAATAAATAATATGAAGAGTAAATAAGAATTAAGGAGTGGGGGTCCGTATTGACTATTTTAAATCGTAATTAAAAATGGTAATTGGCCGATGTCCTTGCACATGAGATCTGACGTACAAAGTGACGTACCCCTACATGGTTTGGAAATTATGGAATATATAATAATTTTCTTGTTTAAAAAGAAAAGAAAGGAAAATATTAATTTAGTGTTAAAATTGCTGACCGTGAACAAAGTTTTGAAAATTCATCAATTTGGTACGGCTGACCGAGAGTAACGAATCTTCCTTTTGAATTATATACATTTTCGAATATAAGTTCAGATCGCGTTGATTGGGTTGTAAGTGTAAGTCGAGAATTTGAAGCGATGAACAAAAAGAATTAAGGAAAATAGAAATATGAAAGGAGAGTCCAAAATGGAAAGATTGAGAATAATATTGGTCAGAAATAAAAGTTGGGTACAAAAGTACAAGGTATGTACATGTTATAGATCATGTAAAATCGAGACAAATAATTTTTGTATTGAATTTTTCGACCCGCATCGCGTATAAATTATAGTTTTCGAGAAAGTGATTGCATCTCTTTATATTAACATTTTTACTTGTTATAAATAATTTATTATTCAAGCATGAAGCACAACATTTGATTGTAGATTTTTTATTAGATCCAATGCGAAGATGGCTTTCAACATGATGACTTGGTCTTTAAAAATTGGTGAGCTCTGACCATGAAGAAAAGTTTTGAAAATTCAATAATTTGGAATGGACGAGTCACGATGCTTTTTTAACAATTTTTTTTTTTTTTTTTTGTCCCTTCGAAATACTCATCCAATCATGCTTGGTGTATACAATTATCTGTTCACTTCCTTGACAGAATGTCACTGTCATTAAATTATTTGTACCATGTTTGATTCACATTCTTACAAAAATTCATTTTTTTCAAAATTCATTTTCAACCACACATTCTTCAATAAAATAATATTACACGCAAATTCAAAACTTTTCCTTAAATTTTATCGACATATTTTTCATCAAATCACTGTTTAAAATACATTCTCCACTCAATAATGTACATCAAACAGGGTATTAAAGAACAATCAGTTTTGCACCCAATCATCTACTCCCAACAGCGTATCTATCGAGTAGGATGGCAACAAATTCTGTACGAATGGCCAAATCCTTACTCATATCTATCTAATATACTGAATTCGCTTGCACACATAACAAACTTTTAACACTTTTCATGTTGAAAAGAAAAATGATTTTTTTAAACCGTTGTAGACATGACCAAACTTAATCAAGATTAAGTTAATTCAATCAATTTATTCAACTATTCTTACGAAGTCTACACTTTTGTAATAAAAATTAAGAAGTAAATGATATTACTATCTTTAAAATAGAATAGATATTTAGGGTGGCTATCTACATTTCTTGGAGTCTTGTGGTCTGCCTTTGAAGGGAGGAAATTACGTATTACAATGTATTTACTTTCAAAAACTTAATTTTACGTCGTATACAATTATTTATGAAATTTACATCATACAAGTATTTTATTGTTGTTATATTATATAATGCCTTTATATGTTTACATCTTATTGTTGTTATCGTACAATGTTACATTTTATTGTTGTTATTATATAATGTTTTTATATGTTTACCTGTTTGATGCACATTATTGAGTGGAAAATGCATTTTAAATAGTGATTTGATGAAAAATATGTGGTTAAAAAATAAGGAAAAGTCTTGAATTTACGTGTAATATTATTTTATTGAAGAATGTGGGGTTGAAAATGAGTTTTAAAAAAATAAATTTTTTTTTTTAAGAATGTGGATCAAACATGGTGTTAATTTGTTAGATTTGTGTCCCTTGATTTATACTGTCGTGTTCTCTGTTGACGTCTTTATGTTCATGATTTGTTGCTTCTATGTTCTAGTGGTGGGGTTTATTTGTGTCTGTGTTGGTGTGTTGTATCTATGTTGTGCCTCATTTTGTTCGCATTGATGATTTTATATATTGTTGCATTCATTTTTCTTTGTTAGTGTTTGTGATGCTCTCTTTTGTCTTCTATTATGTTTTCTACTTTTGCTGCATTTATTTTTTAATAAGCCATGTTATATGTACATAGATGTACACATATGAGTTGACATAATGTGAGTGAGGTGGAGCCCATGTTACAGTATCGTGGACCCCACCTTACTCACATTATGTAAACCTCTATGTGTACATATGTACACATAAATTAATCATTTTTTAAGTTATTATGTATCTTTATTTTTTTCCCCTTCTATACAAAGAATAATGATTTATTTAAGAAATATCATATTATTTGTAAAAGTATCACATTAAATTTCCTTTTAAATTTGTTATTTTCGCTTGTCTTTCTCTACTTGTGTTGGTGTGCATAAATTGTTTCCTTCACGTGTCTTGATGCCTATGCCTTTTTATTGTCTATAATCTATTGCTGCATTCTTGTGCTCATGATGGTGATTTCGTGTGCTTGTGACGGTGCATCACCTTCCTTGATGTGCCTACATTTATTGAAGTTATTTTGCGAGTTATTTCGTTGTGTTCAACTTATATTTGAAGGTTTTTTTTTTTTTTTTTTGTCAAGAATAGTGAATCATTTTAAGAAGTAATATATCTACTTTTTCTTAAAAGGGGGACTTTGAAGATTACCATTCATTTGTGATTTCTCCTCACATATAACTGTTCCATAAGTGGAAAAAAAATTTGCAAACCGTATTTATTGACTTCACTATGGAAAACAATAGCCATAATCATCACTACACTAATTATATTAAATCCCAATAGGCAACCCAACTGTGCGGACACGGGACACCAGGCGCTGGACTTTAATGATTACTATTCATTTGTGATTTCTCCTCACATACTTCATGTGTGGACCAAAAAAAATTGCAAGCCGTATTTATTGACTTCACTAAGGAAAATGATAGCCCTAAACATCACTACACTAATCCATATGTGTGGCCTCCGCACATCACAGGACACATCGCGAACACCAGATGCCTAATAAACTTTTTCACTATCCAATATAGGCACGTAGCAGACTGCTATCAAAAGTCAAAAAAATAATATAGAAAGGAATAATGCAATGTATTGTATTTAAAGTTAGAGAAAACTGATGCCTAAGAATCTGCAAAAAAATGTCGTGTTCTCAATCACGTATTCCATACAATCAACGCTTATTTATTTAATCAACACGTGAGTCTATCCTTACCAAGTCCCAAATTTAAAGCAACTATATATATATAATCAACACATGTCATATCTATCATCTAGCCTACACGTGCCAACTAACATATACAATTCAAAATAAAGATAGAACCTCCATACACGTGGCACCATCTCAATTTCTTTTCAAAGTTTTAATTAAATTGAAAACTAGTTTTTAAATAACTTATTCAAACTACAATATTTTAGAACTGACTTATCCAAATTGACTTTTTCTCGAACTTAATAAACATAATTAATTACGAGCTATCCAACGAGCCCAATATTTATATATTACTCTATCAATATTTAAATATTTGATCCAAATAAAATTGAATTTAACATATATTACTCTAGTCCACCAACTTTCAAAATATAAAATGTAGTAGACGGAATAAATAATTTTATTCTGTAAAATTTTCGGGTTGTTACAATCTCATCTCCTTAAATTAATTTCGTCCGCGAAATTATCTTATCTAGGTGAAAAGTCCAATTAGGCTTAATGTTTTATTAATGATAACACTTTACCTTTTATGCTTGCATAATTCGTTTTAGGGATAGAACAAAATATTATGCTTCTATCGAAATTTGATTAAAAGTATGGGAGAGAGTAATTTATAAATGGTAACAAAAATATTTAACATCATGCATTCATGCTCACAATTTATGCTAGAATATAAGATTTCATTTCATTTCAAACATTTCTCGAATTAAATATGATGACATATATCTCATGTTCAAAATTTTAAATAAACATTTAACGTACCTTCAATCCGTCGGATGGTAGTTGATTTGTGAATGTTAGATGCCAAGAACTTTGTTCAAATTCATGTTTGTTAAAATGTTTATAATAGTATCATATCATATAGTTTAATAGTCTTTATATATATATATATATATATATATATATATATAGACACACACAGGGGCAGAGTCAGAGAATTACGTTAGGCTGGGCTGAAATTTAATTTTTTTTTCAATGAACTTATACTATAAAAGATGCTATAAACCACACGGTAAAACAAAAATTGGACTCAAAATCGGACAAAATCATGTCCAAATAACCGATTATGACAAAATCACTCAAAACTCACTGAACAACCGCTCCAACCGTAAACCGATGAACTAGTCGCGGTTTGATGGTTTTCTTGATTTTTTTTTAGTTTAAAAAAAATTAATTTCATAAATGGACCTCATAAATTATTACAATTTAAATGTCATAGAAAACTATTAGATGCATGCTCATTTTATATATGTACTTCTCTCAAATGATTTCATAAACTTCCAATGTCCCAAAATTGTCTTTTATAAATGCTCATTTCCAATGGTTTCATAAACTTTCAATGTGGGATAGTGACATAATAAAAAAAAATTAAAATACTCATCAAAATCATTCTTCAAATGCATGTCTAATTGACTAATTTGATTTTAAATCTTAACTAATTAAATTGTAATATTCACCTTCATTATTTTATTTATTTAATTTTCAAATTTAATTTAAATCGCACTTGATTATTAATATATTAATGTTAGATATCATTTTCTATAAGTTTAAACTATTTTAATTTAACAAAATAAAATATTTTAACATATTGATTTTTAATTTTTGAAGTATCGAGACTAATTGTAGGATAATGAATCTAATTAACAAAGATGGATTTACTTAGAATTATTAATATGAAATTTAAAATAATTTTTTTCATAGTATTTTATTATTTTTGTATGTATTTATTGTATTTGGTTCGATCCCGGTTCGACCTCGGTTGAACATTTTGACCCTTCACTTTTTTCCGGGTCAATGACCAAGTCGATTTTTAAAATATTGGTCATAATATATTTTTGAACACTGGTAACAAAGTTCTAACAAATATACTTTTAAACTAATAAAATTAAATATATAGCATATTACTTATTTTGATAATAACATCGTTTCAGAAACAAATTCATTGTGAAAAACTAAAAAGAATAACATTAGCCCAGCTCAAAAATTAATTCCCCCAACCCAGAAGCAAATTCATGGTAAAAAATAAAAAAGAATAAAATTTTTCATTCCAAATATTAATTTTAGCACAATTAACTTCATTTCCAACCCAAGTTTAAAAATTAAATAATACACAATTAACCAAATATTTAAACCCAATTAATCAAATATTAATAGTTTTTTTTACAATCTTATCTTCTAGAAATAAAAAAGGGGAAAAAAATTAACTTGAAAAAATGTTATTGGGCTGGGGGTAGGGTGGGCTATAGCCCACCCCAGCCCACCCCTCCCTCCGCCCATGGACACACACAGAGAGTATAGTTTGACAAGTAAATATGCTTAGTCTAAAACATGAGCAATAGCACGACAACAATATAAACTGCCATTAATTCAAAATCCATCCAAAATATTATTATTTAAAAAGGAAATCTGATTTTTTTCCCTGACAGTGTGGTCACTGTTCATATGAACAGTGACACCTGTTCACACGAACAGTACCGAGCACAGTTCGCACTGTTTGCGTGAACAGTGCACGTGAACTGTATTTTTTTTTTAACTCCAAGTCACGCTCACTGATTTTTAATTACCAAATCATATTGCAACTTATCATCAAAGTTTTTTTTTCTCTAAAAATATATATATATATATATTTTTAGAGAAAAAAAAACTTTGATGATAAGTTGCAATATGATTTGGTAATTAAAAATCAGTATATATATATATATATATATAATGTCATATATTTAAATTACCAAAAAAAAAATGCTCTTATCTTATTTAAAATCTGAAAATTCATATGGGTCTATAGAATCGATTTTTATAACTCTGGGCTTTGATACCATAATGTAACGTCCCAAATTTTATTAACTTAAATTTTGGGGTGTTACCGATACCATTTCATAATCATACTCGAAGCGGAATTATTCAACAAGAATTTAAACTATTTTAACCTTAATAAACGGAATTGAATAAAACACAGTGTCAAGAATTTAAGAATATTACATGGAAATATGGAAAAATACGGAACAACTTAACAAAATTTATTGAACGTTTTTTCTGAAATTTTTTACTTGGTAACCCATGCATCGCTCAGCTACCATCCACGTTGACCGATCTAACTTGAAATTTTAAAATTTGAAGGAATGAGTAATTTAGACTCAGTAGGATACGTGCGTCCAAAATAATATAATACATTTTTAAACATAAATTTATAATATTCCATACCATCATTTCATCAAGAGCAATCGGAGATCAATCGAATGTTGTAATACATTTATGTGCAACATTTGAGAAAACCCGAAAGAGATCTCACATTTCATTTCATTTCATTAAGACCCGTAGGTCAATTAGCATTTCATGAAATAAATTACGTATAAAAAATCATAATATTGCAAGGACATAACAACTTGCACATAGCATCCTATCTCGTTAGATCAGATAATTTGAAAGGCGACAAAATCACGTTCAGGATCTTTATTCCAAATTTGCCTTGTTGAAAATTTTTTGTTTGGTGAGAAAATTCTATTGCACTCATATGGTTATATATAGAGGACAATCCATAATAAAAGTAGTAGTCTAATTTACTCTCTTTTTCACTATCCAATATAAGCATGTGGTGGACAGCTGCTAAAAAAAAACACACACACACAATATAGAAAGGAATAATGCAATGTATGGTATTTAAAGTTGGAAGGAAAACTGAATTTTAACATGCCTAAGAATATGCAAAAGTGTTGTGCTCTCAATCACGTCATTCCATACAATCAACCCTTATTTATTTAATCAACGCGTGAGCCTTTTCTTACCAAGTCCCAAGAATAAAGCAATTAAATATATATATATATATATAAACGAAACCTCTCATAGCTATCATCTAGCCTACACGTGCCAACAAACATATACAATTCAAAATAAAGATAGAATCTCCATATATGTAGCACCATCTCCATTTCTTTTCAAGGTTTTAATTAAATTGACACTTCTTCAAACCGCAATATCTTGGAGCTAACTTATTCGAATTGATTTTTTCTCGAACCCAATAAACATAATTAATTATGAGCTATCCAACGAGCTCAATATTTATATATTTATTATTACTCTATCAATATTTAAATATTCGATCCAAATAAAATTGAATTTAACAAATATCACTCTAGTCCACCAACTTTCAAAATATAAATGTAGTAGATGGAATAAATAATTTTATTCTATAAAATTTTTGGGGCGTTACAATAATCATTGTGAAGATTGTTTATTTGAAGTTATTTTGCACGAAATGTCCGGTTCTTTAAGACGTCTATTTGCTACACTTTTAATGCTCTATAATCCTAATAACCCAAAGCTATTATGGAATAAATTCAAATTATATATGATTGACGATTATGTGCATCAAAATATATCCGTTCACGCTGCTGAAGTCAATCTTTAGAAGATATCAATTCTATGTTAGAATCTTCAGGTAAAAATATAAGGGTCTGTTTGATAGAAATGTGGAAAATGGGTGGAAAGAAAATGTTTTACAGGGAAAAAAATTTCATAGAAATTATTTTGTTGGGAATTGTAATTAATTATGTTTGATTGGTATAATTTTCTATGGAAAATATTGAAAGTTCGGTATCTGTTTGATTTCATTTTTTTTATGAAAATTGTCCATTAAAGTGATAATGTTTTCTATCATTGGGTCTAGAATTTGTTCCAATTGCGCAAAAAAAAAAAAAAATTTGAAAAGTTGGAAAATATTTTCCAACCAAAACATCAAGAATTTATTTTCCTCAAAAAGGTGTAAATTTTGAAAAGTTAGAAAATATTTTTCCGGAAAAATTTTGCCAATCAAACACTACAAAAGTTGAAAAATGAAAAATATTTTTCATTTTCTAGAGAAAATGGAGCATATCAAACGGACCCTAAATAATTATGGAATAGTTCCATTCTTTGCAAGTGTGAATGAAGCTCAAAGATTGACAAGGATGATTGCAGAGGAAACAATCAATTTTGGTATTGAAAGGGGACTTCCTTGTGTAGAAACAATAAATAAAGAACAATTATTTGCATATGATACAATTATGAAAAAAGTAAAAGATGAATCAAGTGGTGCTTTCTTCATTGGTGGTTCAGGGGGGACATGTAAGACTTTTTTATATAAAACACTTATAACTGATGTAAGAAATCAAAATCTCATTGCTTTAGCGACTGCATCCTCTGGAGTAGCTGCATCTCTATTGCTTGGAGGACGTACAACTCATTCAAGGTTTAAAATTCATTTAGAAACTATTGGTGAAATAAATTGCTCTGTTAGCAAACAACCATCTTTAGGAACCTTGTTAACAATGTCCAAGTTAATAATTTGGGATAAAGCATCTATGGTAAATTGTTGTGCTATTAAAGTTGTAAATATAATGTTTAGAGATATTACTTATTTTAATTTGCCTTTTGGTGGGAAAGTGGTCGTTTTTAAGGGAATTTTCGACAAGTTTTACTAGTGGTACCGAAAAAAAAAAAATAATGAATGCTAGCTTGGTTTTTTCAAACCTATGGCCTTCACATATACATTTACCATTGGTTCAATATATGAGAGCAAAATTAGATCCTACATTCTGTGATTACTTAATTAGAATTGGAGATGGAATAGAAGAAGAACATATTTGTAAATGTATTATGCTTCCAAATAATATAATTCTACCATTTGAAGATGAAACTACATTTCTTAAAATTTTGATACATCATGTTTTTTTTTTCAAATATAGAAGCTTATGCTGACAATTTACATGATATGGCAAATCGAGTTATTCTTACACTTACAAATGAATGTGTTGACTATATTAACAGAATTTTGCTTGAACAAATTTTAGGTGAAATTTTCACATATTATAGTTTTGATGAAGCAATTGATACATCAAAACAAAGTTTGTAAGAAGATTTTTTGAATACATTAACACCAAATGGTATTTCACCACATAAAGTAAGCCTTAAGGTAAATTGTCATGTAATATTATTGCGAAATATCAATCTTTCTGAAGGTTTATGCAATGAAACACACCTTACTTGTCGAAAATTTGAGAAAAACGCAATTCTTGCTAAAATCACAACTGCTGAATATCGAGGAAAATTCTTTTTCATACCAAGGATTCCTTTTATACCCCTTAAAAATGATCAAAACTCAATTCCATTTAAGAGAACTCAATTTTCAATTAAGCTGTATTTGCAATGACAATAAATAAAGCACAATGTCAAACACATGATTTTATTGGTATATATCTTCCATAACCTTTTTTTGTCTTGGTCAGCTATATGTAGCACTATCAAGAGCAAAAACAAGTACATCTTTAAAAGTTCTACAAAAACCATCAATCATAGACAATTCACATGACACATGTACTAAAAATATTCATATACGGAAATTCTTTCATTCATACATTCATAGACCTTGAATGTTTTCATAGGTATATTTCTTGATCTTTGACAAATTATTATAATTTGTTATCATACAATAATTTCCTCATTAAAAATAAAAAACAATAGTTTCCTCATTTTTACTCTCACATAAACATATTATAATAAATAAAATTTACCATTTTTTATTTTTTACTTTTGCTATTCAAGTTTTTGCAGGTTCCTCTATCGTTCAAATGGCATTCTTCATGACTACAAACTATAATGATGCAGTGTAAAAAAAACTTCTTCAACATCCATTGTTGCCAAAAAAAAACTACAGTAAATATATCTCACTTATTATGTAACAATTATTGTTTATATATTATTTTGTGTAGGAAACATCTTAATGTTTAATTGATTGCTTCAAGTTCTATCAAAAAAGTAATTTTACAGTATCATTATAAAATTCCAATAGGATTATTGTCAATATTTATATAAATTTTTGTCAACTCTATATTTCGCTATGGAAGTTACTTTTAAAAAATGTAAAGAAGACTAATGAATTCTACATAGAGGTTTTTGGTAGAAGAACTTGTACAACAAAAGCATTCTGTTTTTGTACATCTTCATCAGGTTCTCATTGAACTTTTTAACGTAGTAAATCCCTTTTGCCAATTATTTATTACGATTTATGGTTGAAAACACCTCAACATATGCTTTTCACTACTTTGTATTATTAGAATAATTGTTGATGGCTTCTCCAGGCACTCATGAAGCAGTTCATGACATTTTAATTGATTGATCTCATTTGCCAATCTTGATGAATCTTCTATGTACATGGATAAGGAAAACGTCATCGTGATGAATGATTCGGAATGTTTGATGGCATCCAACTCACCCAAGGTATACTTCTCTCTTATTTATGCTATGGTAGAAGTAGAGAGTTTTCAATAGTAAGGCCTTTTTAAGATGCCATTGGATTCTATGATTTTATCATTCTTTGTTGATTTTTCATCCCCTTGCCATATCTCTCTCGCAGAGACACACATTCATAGACTTCCCTTTACAACTTCCCATTAACTTGGGATTTCTTTTTCTACATGTTCAGTATATTCTTTTTATCTGATCGGCATCAATTTTTGCTTGATTATTTCAGTATATTGGTATTATTGCTCAATTCCATCAACATTTACATCTTGTATTGATTTCACTATTTTTTATACCGATGCTGCTATTTATGAGCATTTTCATTCACCTCTTCTATTGACATAATAGCTATATGGGTTCTAAGATTTCAACATTTAGCTTCGTCCTCGATAACTGGTATTATGATGATATGTTGAACATATAGCTTACATTTTTAGGTGTAGCTTATGGGAGCATATGCTCTTTTGTATAACGATCACACCCATCAAATCTATTTAAAAACGAAAAAGGAAAAAAGTTCTCTTGTATGCCTTTTGTTGAGTATGCTTGCTCAAATTTACTAGGCAACTTTGATTTGGTATTTGCGGTGTCGTGCTATCTTGTGATCATTATAAGCTACAACGCACTTACTATAATCCGTCAAATAGTACCAACAACAACGATATATACCTTATTTTCCATGAATTTGAGGTCGATTACTGGAATCCTTGTTCACCATTGTGCTTTATTCATTGTTAGATGTATCGAGAGATCTAAAGAAATTAGAACATTAAGAACATTTACTTCTCCATACATCTGGACACCAAAGTGATGTGTTGCATATGACGTACTAGCCAACCCATTTCCCACTTCTGTCTCTACCCAAACCAGATCAACATGTCTCTAATAGAGGATACCCATGCACGAAGAAATAAGATCTCTGCACACCGCGGAGATAGTCTCCAGGTGTGCGGAGAGTTCCATTTTCACACACCGTGGATAAGGCCTCCAAGGTGCTCGGAGGGCTCCATCTCCACGCGCCGCGGAGATCCTCTTCGTGGTGCGCAAAAATCTCCGTGCAGCGCAGAGAACCTCTCCGTAGTGCACGGAGACATCCATCTCTGCGCACCACCAAGATCCTCTTTGTGATGCACGAAGGTTTAAAGAAACTGCAAATGTCTAAATATATGTTTCAGATTAATTGAAAGTCTTTGTGTGGCTTTATTATGCTTTAAAGATTTTGTAAATGTTTTCTAAGAAATAAAAGAATTCTTGTAACAGACTTCTATATAATACCAAGTTATTATAGTCATCTTGGGAAAAAACTTCCAAAATAATAACATATATATGCTATTTTTGTATTATTCTATATTAACCAACTTTAATGGTCATTCTTACAACAATTTATCCACTTGTACAAGAACTATTTCATCAGTAAAAATGACAGAATACTCACATGGGGTGGACTTCATGTGAATAAAATATTATTATAAAAAATGGGGCCCACCCCCATGTGTGTGTCTTTTATTTTTACAGAAAATAATTTTCTATAACAGTATCAGGGCTCTTCTTACAAATTTGAGCATACGCAATAATAACTCCAATGTCTTCATATATTGACATGATAGAATACACAATCACAACTCCATGTATTTACTACTATCCAAATACTTCAATACTTTTTTTTTCCCCTAAAACATAAATACATATCATCTTGTCAACTTCATCGATTACTATATCGCTGGAATTCAAAATAGTATACACAACTCCATGAATACACAACACGTAAAATAATACTTGTACATTTTCTAATACTAATTTTACAAAAAGAAAAATAAATATCACTAACAACTGTAACTTTATATACTTCCATATACTCCTTGTTTTTGAAATAAAACTATACATGTGTGTTTGATAGTCCAAGATTTTCCATGGAAAACATTTTCCAACTTTGCATTTTGCCTTGTTTGATGCAAAAACTTTTCCATGGAATTACTTTTCTTGATTTACTTCACACATGTGCAATTTCCTTGAAGTGGTGGAAAATCAATTCCCATCAATTTGGTGAGAACTAGTTTTCTAGCCAACTATTTTTTTTTCTTTTTTAATTTTTAATTTTTAATTTTTTTGCAATGAAAAGAAATTCTATCCACAATTGTAAAAGAAATATGAAAAACAAAATCAAATGAACACCAAAAGATCCAAAATTTCAACATTTTTCCAAGTGAAAAATTATATCAATCAAACACAATTAATTACAATTCCAAGTAGAACAATTTCTAGACAATTCAATTCCCTGAAATTCATTTTCTTTCCACATTTGCAATTAAATGAACCCTAAGATGAATTCCATACATACTCCTTATTTTTGAAACAATTATAAGATGGAAAGTAAAATATTTTTTGTACATCATATATAAAACAAATATTTTACAACTAGCACGAATGAAAGATTCAAGAAGATAATAGAAAGAATTTTCAACTTTACACTTCACATACATCTGGATCTTTTCATCTAGATATTTACTATTTTCATCCAAATATTTTACTACTAGAGATACTTGTAAAAAAAAACACTCCAATCTTTCTCTCTAATATAGCCAAGTGTATGGTTGAAATTAAAAACAACAAATTTACTATTACTCTCTATTACATGTTTTATAAATACCCTCAGCATCAACATCACAATTTCCAGTTATACTATCAACACTTTCAAAACTCTGTCTTTATCTCATTATCATTACTGGTAAATTCTTTTCATATTACTACTTTTTATTCTATTTCTATTTTAATCAAGAACAAGAAGTAATACTAAAAAAACATTTTTAATGTCATTGACAAATATCAACACTGGCTACAATTCATAAACTCATCCCACGGATTTTCACATCTGAAAAGAATTAGTCTGCTAAAGTCATAGTTGCGGGGAAACAACCACCGAAAATTGCTTGCAATACTACTAGCCGATACCAAAATATCCTTCTAATGGATTTAGAGGTATATATATATATATATATATATATATATCATTTTCATGTTTCAATACTCAAATTTGGGAAAACATACATGATATCCAATGCAACTATGAAAGACAACAAGAACGAGTTTAAAGGGTCACTTCAAGACAAGATCTGGAGCATAACTGGCAAAATGAAAATAGAATAACTTCGTGAAGATAATCTTAACTTCATTTTTCAAGATACGAGCTGACCCCATTTAACCAGCAGGAACGATACATTGATACTAATATAGACATAAGTATAATTCTAAATTAGCCAATATAATTCTATTTAATATTTCATAGTTGTTATTTTCATATTCAGCTTTACTATATACATAACAACACAACTTCTATATATTTATTACAAGTGTTATAGGTATTGCTATAGAAGTTCATCAAAAAGGGATTATCCAGACGCATGTTTTCAAGATGTTATACTTATAGATAAACATTTCCAAACCGTCACGTTAACGATGTGGGACACCTTAGTTGACAGAGAATGCATTACGATAATTGAAACCTTGAAAGCAAACCTATCATATGAGCAACTAATCTGAAATTTTCTTCATATAATGGTAAATAAAACACAAACAAGGTATTTCCTTTATAATAGTATTTACATAGTGAAAAGAAAAACTAATCATATAATTTACTTTTTATTAGGCATCACACTTTATACTAAAGTAAACAACGCTTTTTTCATTAATGGCGGAATTTTGGCAGTCGCAGATTACAGAGAATGGTCATAACTAAAAAACTTCTTCAATTTTCCGGTCTTTATAAGATTTACTTAGTAAATTCTATACTTAATTGTTTCTCTTCTTTCACCTCTAGATGAGACCAAATTCACATTTATTGCTAATTTGCAAGGAGTTTACTTGTAGGTAATTTCACAATCGTTTAATTAAACATATACATTCACACATATTATGAATGTTCTATAATCATATAATTTGCATGAAGACCTACAAGTTTTCTTCTTACTATATTTCTAACTCTACAAATACATTTATATACAGAAAAAAGTTATATTGGGTGAAAGCCTAAAGGAAAATTACTTCGATACACCAAAAAATTTGGTACTTGACTTGTAGTAATTGTAAGAAAACATCCAATGTAGACTTGGGTGAAATTCATAAATGTCATTTCTGCAAGTTTGAACATGCAAAAGCAATACCAAGGTATCAACACCCTCTAACCATGTATTTAACAGTTTATTAAAATCAATATTTTAGTCAAAACACAGTATGTAATTTTATTAACTTCTCTATGTAGAGCAAATATTGTTGTACACCATGAAGACAAATCGGGAGGATTGGATGTAAGGATGATAGGCAAAATGGCATAAACATTATTGGAAGCTAATGCTACTGAAATAATGAATTATATTGAAAATGTGAAACTTAAATACCACTAACCTCTTCACAGTTTCTTTCTTATACGACAACATAAATTTCAAGTAGACTTCTCATATAGCAAGATTCGGTACACAGATGATCGATATGATAAGGACTAGGAATGAAGAAGAGAAACTCTTCTACCTAAAACTGACATCGAGGAAACACAATCCACCGGAATATCGATATGAAATCATATTCACTTCTTTAACTATAGTGACTGATGTCAATTTTTCGAACGTAATCATGGAACATGATTCTTCTCCTATAACCACTGATATCATTAATTCGGTGACAACATATGATAATTCAAACAGAGCAACTACAAAAGACAAACGTAAGAAGGCTCTGTTTCAAATTGCAGACGAAAAACTTGAGACTGGTTTAAAGAAGAAAACGAAAACTACCATAGAGGATGAACAAATCAGTGTTCTTCACTTTGAGGAAAACCCAAAGTGAAAAAATGCAAGTTTGTTTTCAAACAGAAGATAGTATAGTTGTTGACATAATGAAGTTTTTGACACAAGGTATTTTTTGACAAAAGGTAATCCCACCATATGTACATCGCTTCTAAAATTTCAAAGAAAAATAACCTCAGTAACTTAATTAGTGATGTTAAGTCTTCAGTTAAGTTTCTTATCCAAATGGTTGTTTTGAGTAATTTGATGTTGTTTTTGGTTACAAATATAAACAGTTTACAACGACATAGACACTACTTGTACACTGAATAGATGCCCATGTAGGACTTATTTTATTATCAATAAAAATAGTATTCTATTTCATTTTACTTGTTTCTTGTACATTACATATATTTAATCATCGATTACACTTCAGTACAAATTAGGA
This sequence comes from Fraxinus excelsior, assembly GCA_019097785.1. NCBI lineage: Eukaryota > Viridiplantae > Streptophyta > Magnoliopsida > Lamiales > Oleaceae > Fraxinus > Fraxinus excelsior. The sequence goes on from CM032630.1 coordinate 15,206,435, forward strand.
AGAACCATTTTATAATTCATGTAAAACTATTTTAAGTTTTTAACAAACTTTAAATTAAATGGAAACAAGCGTCTATAAGTAGAAATATTATTATTATACAATTGCAAAAGCCTTTACACTTCATTTATCTACTTACACTTCATTTGTTAAGTTAGACTTCATTTCACAAATCAATAAGTAATAGAAACTGACTACAAAAGCATAGTAAGCATAGCATTTATACTTTCATCTTCCAACAACAATTCACAATTCATTGCAAATACTTTAAAAAGCAAGAAGCTAAAAAACACTATCACTGTTGCTATACACCTACTCATCATTGGAAAATGCTAAAAAATATGCACCATAATCTTCGCAATGCATCCAATTTCCAAAAAAAATAATCTCATTTGTGTCCATTTTTGGAATGTGAGGAGACCTGCCTCTCCCCTCTGCGCTGATCCTGAGATGTCTCGACGCAGTGCGGAGTGTCTCCGCGCACAAGAGACACAAGAGTCTTTCCATGTGCCGAGACATTAGATCTCTATACACCATGGAGATAGTCTCCGAGTGCGCGAAGACATCAATCTCCGCGTGGAGATGTATCCTCTTTGGAGATCCTCTCCTATATATCATTTCACACCCATCAACTTTCATCAAAACTTATTTTTATATTTAGAATGAAAAAAATGCTTGTTTTATAATTAATAATCACTACACAAATTTTAAATTAATGAATATTTACAATTAAAACAATAATAATAATATAATAATACTAATAAAAAATCACTCCAACCTACCTACACCATTCATTTACTTTCTTTACATTACAATTCCATTCATTTTCTTCTTTACAATTCAAAGGAACACACCAACCATCAAATCCATTGTCAAAAGGTACATCTAAGCCACCTCCACCCCCAATGGTCTGCACACGAAGAAGACACCCGGTCAACGCACACGGATGCCAGATCTCTGTACCTACATTGAGACACTGGTCTTCGTACCTATGCAGAGACACCTATATCTATGTCTCCGTGATTTACATGGAGACACCATTGTCTCTATGACAATGCGGAGATCCGGTCTCCGCATATACGGATATCTCGTCTCCTCTGCACAACTTGGAGATTCCATCCGTCCAACACCGATCTCCGTTTAAAGTCTCCGTCTCTTGTCGTTCGTATTGTTTCTAGAATATTTCCAACTCATTTTTGCTGAGTCAGTTTTTCCTATATTTTTACTTCTGTGTGAATTTGTTTATTACTTTCTTCACTTTTATTTAACTTCATTTTGCTTTTCCATATTTGATATGTGAAATTTTGTTGGACTATTATTTATTTAAGCTTTAATTCTTGATATATGTGCTATTTTAAAATATAGAATATGCTTTGTTTCCACGTACGCAGAGGAAATGGAGACCCTGTGTCTGCACACGAAAATCCAGTGCGCCTTTACGCGCGCAAATACCCCAAGAGTCTCCGTACACATCTAATTCCATTTGTTTATAAATAAATTTTATTATTAATATAGATTATGCTTTTTTCATAATTTATACAGATGTCTTTGGAATATATATTATCTCCAAATCAATGATTTTCTGCTACCATAACTCAATTTTCAAATCATCAGTATCTTAAGGATTTTGTAGAGCTTATCAATGCAGATCAACAAGCAAATTTGATGTGTAGTAATTTCCATGGATTTGTATATGGTATTATTTATAAAGCAGAAGAAGAATGACAATTTAGTAGCAAAATAGTTCATGATTTTATAGTGAGACTTGTCAATTGTGGCAAAAAATAATGAAATCTGGGTAAAATTAGATGATTATTTGGCCCGCTTTGATATGCAAGAGTTTTGTCTCACAACAAGATTACCCTATCATGAGATATCTAAGAATTTTGACTTTAACAATGATCGACTTAGAAATCAGTAATTTAATGGTACAAAAAAATTAAAATGGCAATGCTTTTTGAAGCATTCCACCTATGTGAAAATCAAGAGGATGAATTTAAACTCGAACTGGTGATGTTAATAGAATGCTTTTTAAAACCTGCTGGAAGATATATTGACTACAGAACTCTAGGCATAGTTGAGAATGTTCATGCATTCCTTGCATATCCATGGGGCCGTAAAGCATATGTTGTTCTATTAAACGTATTACAAGCATCACACCTAGAAATAGTACAAAGAATGCAACAGAATGAGCAAACCGAATGTAAATATTCATTACATGGGTTTCTACTTGCATTCCATGTACTTTTCTTCTATTTTTTTTTTATTTCCACCATTCTATATATAATTTAATTTACTCGTATAAATCTTATAAATCTAATATATATTTTCAATTATGTCAGTACTGGATATACAAAGTATTTCCACAAATTGGACAAAAATTTGGACGGCGTAGATATAAAACATTACAAAGTCCAAGAATGCACATGTGGAAGCCAAATAAAATATTAACAGAGAATACAGTTAGACAAATTTTGGCTACCCAAGAAGTAGTTTAATTATTTGATTATATTTCTTATTACATGAAATTATACATTTATTTTAGATTTTCCCTCCTTAAAAAGTTCACAATAAATAATTTAAATATTTTATTACAATTACAGATTCAACTAATTACGGTATTACAACCTATAAAGGAAGAATTACAAACAATGTAGTACAGAACTCTCATTGCCACAAGACAACCAACATAACATATTAGATGACATTGTCAATGGAGAAGTGAACAACATACCACAACAAATCCCAGACTGATAACATGCCAACTCGTCATAGTACTTCAGTTGGAGTTGGCTCAAGTTATACTTTTATTAGCTCCAACGATATGACTAGAGAAGAAATGGAGCAAATGCTGAATACATATAGGCATCATATTGATTAGGTTGATACCAGCTTAAGTTCAGTACGATGTTATATTGATTACCAAAATAGCAATATGCTGAACAAACTATCCGACTGGTAATCAAACATGGAATCTATTATAGATTCCTTCCAACAAGATGTCCATGTCCACAACAGTCCAATTGTAAAGCATACATCATGATACATCTCAACAAATTGAAGATGTTGAAAAATCGACAAAAACAAAGGCTAAAGGAAAAAAAGATACAATCTTCAACACCATCTACAAATTATCTTTTAGAAGACTATCATATGGAGAGATACACAACACTTAGAGACTAGATAGTAAAGAATCCATCAATGTAACAAATCTAATTTTACTTCATTAGCTTCAGTATTAGAATTTTAACTTGATTCATTTAAAACTAATTTCAGTTATATTATGCAGTGCATATTGGGATGATAGAACTGGCAATTTGTATAGAAAAGACACAATAAAAGCTATAATGGACACAACAAATTTCATTCCATAATTAATATATTTAATGTACATCTATTTATTTTATCATAATCTTGACCTGGAGTTAGAATTGTTGAGGTGTCTGATTAAGGATGATTGCACTATTCTTTCGAAGGAATATGCAATTCTAGACTTCCAATTTGAAAATGAATGTACTCGACAGATAATGTTACAAAGAAGCATACAAGAAGGAAGTGCAAGAAATACACTAGATTTTACTCTTTTAGAAGAATACATAAATGAGAATTTACCAACACTTGGTCATCCATGGATAACATGTAAGTATCTATTAATTCCATGTTCGTATATAGGCAACAATTGGTGTCTATTTCTCGTGAATTTCCGTGAATGAAAATTCCAAATCTATGATTGTAGCCATAATCTTCATACGCCACAACAGATTAGGACACATGAAAATGCAGTATTAAATTTACTCCAAACATTATTAATGTCTTCATAATTTTCTATCAGACAAGATATAAGGAAAAATAGAAACAAGCAAATGGAATTGGACATCATACCTTATCTACCTTGTACAAATAACGGGTACATATTTCAACTGGTATTTACTATAATATTTCATTTTCTATTTAATTTAATTTCACATTCATGATATTAATTTATTCTAACATAAAACTATTTCTTCCATAGGAGATAGAATGTTTCATTTTTGGATATCCAATGGAATCAGTTTCTCCAGACATGATGACTATATATAGATGAAAGATTGCAGTAGATATTTGCTATAATGAATTCTTTTTACATCCACGTTAAACCTCGTGGTAAGAAGATTTATGAAGTTATCTATTAATGCATGTCTCCCTAACAAAGTGAGTTCATATGTGCAATGGGATACGCTATAGGAAAATAAGAAACTGCACATTCTTCACATATATATTTTACTATTGCAGATAGTGAATCCTGGAAGAATGAAGTGACTTATTGATTCGTACAAGGAAACTTATAATATTACTTTATCACAAGAGGATACTATATTCAGTGTCCAAGTATCAAACCTACAGGTCTTCTTTTGATTTTCATATGAACTTGTAAATCGCCTACAAAAATGCTATACTATGATAGTATAACGCATCCTTTTCTATTTTTAAATAGTAGGTGTAATTTATGTTTAATTTTATTACAATCATGATCACATAAGTGCTTCAATGATTAAGTGTTTGTTGCTCATGTGTTCACTATCTTGCCTCTACTATAAAAGAAGGATAACTCATCTACGATTCATTTTGGTACCCCTGCTTTGACACTTGATTTTTTGGAAATATTATACCTCATCTCACGTCTTAATTTGTGTTTTTTCCATTCAAAGTGTTACTCAATATTGAAGAACCAAATTTCTACTATTGTGAACTAACTTTTTCAACTATAATCTGAAATAAATATTTGAAAATATTTTTAAAGTTCTTTTTGTATGTGTGTTGACTATTAAATGAGTGTATTGTGATTGTGTGAATTGGATGCAAGTTAATGGGGAAAGTTGCTTCTGGTAAATGTCATAAATGCGTATTCAAAGAACCAGTACAATTTGAACCAAAGATCTCCAACTACTGGTAGAGTTCATTTGAAGCTGTATTTATTTCAAGAAAAAAAAACCCTTTTATAGCATATTTGATACATTGAATTAGACAAGAAAAAATAGAACAATTATCTTTTATAATAACATTGGAAATCTTGATAATGAAGAATTATTGTTCTAATTGAACTCGTGTGATTTATTAATTGCAGCTTTCTTCTAAGAAGACTGATCAGTCTGAATGAGACACTCAGGTTAGAATCAATAGTTCGAAATAATGTATTCATTGTTGCAATTGTAAGTTTAATCTATGAATCATTCAATGCTTAATGGTTTAACCTTTGTATCATTTAACATATCTAAAAGCACTATAGCTTTATACAGGCTAGACATGGTGTCACGGGCTGCAGCTTTGCTTAAGCCCCGTGATCCTATCGTAGCCGTAGTTTGCCAAACTTTGGCCGCACATTGTAACTAATTTATTTAAATAAATAGAAATTAGAAAATTTTAGTATGATTCTTCGGCCAAAAGACGTCTACTCTCAGTTGGATTTTTGTTCTGACGTCTATTATAGGGGGTATTAGTCTTTCAAACATTTTCAAACTTTCTAGTGTTCGCCCCATGCATTAGCCATTATAATTTCCTATTTTTGTCTATTGTAATGTTCAATTTTCTAGCAATCAATGATCAAGATTATTTCAATACATTTCAATTTCATATTGCAAGCTTTCTTTAAATTGTGATCAAATTTACTTTCATCTCGAAACGATCGAGAGAAGGCGGAAGGTAGTCTAGCGGAGTAGACTACTATCGTACGATGTTCCCTTTCTGTGCTAAGAAAAAGGCAATCGGTGAAAGTTGGTATCAAAGCTGCAGCTCAAGATCTCGATAAGAAGCTTTGGAAATTGATCCAAATTCCTCGAACACCACAGAGGTAGTAGATGTTCAAAAGAGGAATACCAAACAGCATTTGGAGACACTTGAGGTGACAAACACTAGGTTGTATTTTGCCATGGAGAACCTCGGAGAAAAGGTCGAGGTGGCAGAGACAAAAATTCGGGAATTACACATCCAACTATATGAAAGCTAAGAGGCTTGCACAACTATGACTGAAGCTGTTGGTATCATACCTGATCTGCAGGATGAGATGAGAGCGTTGAGAGCTCAGTTACTAGTGCTTCAATGCGCGGTTGGCAATGGGCAAGCCATCACACAAGAGTCGGTGCATAGGCTCGGACTTCCAGAACCGTATACTTATAGAGGGACACACGATGTTAAAGAAGTTGAGAACTTCTTGTTCAATATGGAATAATACTTTCTTGCGGCTTCGATTAAGGACGAAGCGAGAAAGGTCACAACAGTTACCATGTATTTAGGTGGAGATGCAAAGCTATGGTGGCGAACGAAGTATGTTGATATTTAGGCCAACAGGGTCCGAATTGATTCTTGGGATCTTCTCAAGAAAGCTATCAGATCTCAGTTTTTCCCAGAGACTGTGGAATATGAAGCACACCGAGCCTTACGAGAACTGAAACACACAAGCCCCATCGGGGAGTATGTGAAGGCTTTTTCAGGACATATACTGAACATTTGAGATATGTCAAAAAGGATAAGCTATTCACCTTCATGGAAGGGTTGGAACCGTGGACACGCACGAAACTTCAGAGACAGAAGGTCACTAATTTGAACGCGGCTATGAGAGCTGCTGAATGTTTAAGTGACTATCAACCGAAACTGAGAGAGGATCGACCTTCAGGAAATAGTCAATCTGTAGAAGGTGGAAAGAGAACTTACAGAACCAGCTCAAACTCAAATGGAGGAGAACGTTACTCTTAGAATAGGGGAGGAACCTATCAACGTAACCGTCAGAGTAACTCGTAGGGAAACTATCACAATAGCCATCAAGGGAACTATAACGGCTGTACCAGTAATGACTGGAATCAAGGAAAGGCAAAGGAGGGTAGATCTTATGTCGCTCCTAAATTGAAGTGTTTTCTATGTAAAGGACCTCATCGAGTGGTAGAGTATCCTCAGAAACAAATGGTGAATGCATATTGTCAACTAGCAATTGGTGGCTCAAGTTCTAAAGAAAATACCCTACAAGCTATCTGTCATGGCGACACCTACTCCAAATGGGATGAGGATATAGTTGGTGCATTCTCTCATTGGTGCAATACACTATCGTACCGAGCTACTAAAAGAAATGCAGTTCCCTCAAAAGAGCCAAAGATTGAAGAATCGACTGCTCGCATTTGCAAGGCTAAAGGCCTAATGTACATTGATGTGAAGATCAATGGAAAGCCTACCAGGGCTATGGTGGATATCGGTGTTGGCACAACTACCTCGTAAGTTCTGAAGTAGAGCGGCTCGGACTTGTTCTGGAAAGAGGTAATGGGAAGGTCAAAGCAATCAACTCCGCTGCTCAACCAATAGCGGGAATAGTAAAATCCGTACCAATCAAAGTAGATCATTTCGAAGGAATTGCAAATTTGTCGACAATTCAGATGGATGATTTCAATCTCATTATGGGATTGGAATATCTTCGGGATACAAAGACAGCAGTGTTGTCTCATTCTGACTCATTAATAATGATGGGTAGTAAACCATTCATTATCTCCACACAGGTTGGGAAAACTGGTGAGAAGGGTATCTCGGCCATGCAATATAGTAATGGTTTCAAGAGGAATGAACCCTCATTTCTGTGTTCTCTTCGAGTAGAGAAAATTGAAGAGACAAACAGCTATATTCTAAAACCTATCACCCGGTTTAAGGAATTCGAAGACATCATGTCTGATGAGTTACCAAGAAAATTGCCAACAAGAAGGGCAATTGATCGTGGGATTGGACTTGTTTTGGGTGCCATACCTCCCACTAAGGCACCATACCGTATGGCTCAGCCAGAGCTTGAAGAGCTTCGAAAATAAGAGGAAGAAGTGTTAGGAAGTGGGACTATCATGGAGCGCACTTTCGCACTACCACAACATACAGACTACTGGCCTCAAAGGCGGGACGACATTGCAGGTTATGGGAAAACTTGCCTTATTTGTTAGCAAGCTGTGCAGATCATTAGAAAAAGATAGGCTTACTGGAGCCCATTTTTATCCCAAATAGATCAGTCGAGAGTGGATCGACGAACTACATTAGTGGATTGCCAAGAGTTGGAGACTTTGGCACTATCATCATTGGGGTGGACCGTTTTTCTGAAAATGCAACTCCCACCACAACGCCCAAGTATGTATCAACCGAAGAGACAACTCAAGTCTTCTTTGAACACATTGTCAAATATTAGAGACCGCCTATCGTCAATGAACGAGATTCTCGATTTACTGGCATTTTCTGGACCGAGTTGTTCAAACTTCTTGGTTCAGCTTTGAGCATGAATTCTAGTTTTTACCCACAATCAGATGGGAAGACAGAACGCTTCAATTCTATGTTGGAAGACTATTTTCGGCACTTTATCTCTGCTTCGCATGAAATTTGGGTGAAACTTGCGAATGTGGCTCAGATGTGTTTCAATGCTCAAAAGAGCTCTTCTCCCGATAAGAGTCCTTTTGAAATTACTACCGGCCAACAACCGTTACCCTTCCATACTGTAGACACTGATCAGAAGCAGTACAAAAGGTCTGCAAATTTGAAGCAACCAGTGTTTAAAGTAAAAAGATCAGAAAAAAGGTTGCTGAAAAGATTCTTGGCTACCAAACTACTCGAGCGTCTAGGAAATATCTTCAAGAGTACTTGGTCAAATGAAGCGGATGCAACATCGAGAATAATACTCAATGGCTCCGAGGACATAGCCAAAACAAATTGGGGAGAATGTCACGGGCTGCAGCTTTGCTTAAGCAACATGATCCTATCGCAGCCGTAGTTTGCCCAACTTTGGCAACACATTGTAAATAATTTATTTAAATAGATAGAAATTAAAAAAAATTAGTATGATTCTTCGGCCAAAAGATGTCTACTCCCTTCAATTGGGTTTTTGTTCTGAAGTCTATTATAGGGGGTATTAGTCTTTCAAACATTTTCAAGCTTTCTAATGTTCGCCCCCTGTACTAGCCATTGAAATTTTCTACTTTCATCTATTGTAATATTCATCTTTCTAGTAATTAATGATCAAATTTATTTCAATGCATTTCAATTTTATGTTGCAAGCTTTCTTTAAATTGTAATTAAATTTACTTTCGTCCCGAAACGACCGAGAGAAGGCGGAAGGTAGTCTATCGGAGCAGACTACTGCCGCACGGTGTTTCCTTTTTGTGCTAAGAAAAGGCAACCTGTGAAACATGGCCTACTTCAACTGATTTCTTGCAAGATTGTGAGTTTCATTTTGTTACTATTTTGTTATTATATCATTTTATATGATTTCATATTACTTTGATCTCTTGAGAGAGTGTCCTTTTTGGATTTGTGTTAATACTTTGGGTTTTTTGGGTTCTAGCATTTTCTAGCTAAATTTGAAGAAAAGGAAACATGATCTTTTGAAGTTCAAAGATTGAATATTTGTTATCAGAGTTACATACATTCTTAGAAAAAACTTTTAAGTTTTTCGTTTTGAATTGTTTTTTGTTCACATTTTCTATTTTCTTATGCCTCCTCACTTCATCTGCTTCTTTAGGCTCAAAAGAGAAAGTTTGGACTATTCTAAGAAGATAAATTGAATGACGAGAGTTCTATTTGAGAGGAGAGGATCACAGATAAATCCACTGGTCTTAGTTTTTCTCCAGTTGTGATAGAGGGACGCCATTGAAGTTTACTCTCAGCCAAGGTACCTGGATTTTATGTAATGATATATTTTCATTTGCTGAAAATAATTGAAATTTGACGTGTTAGTTTTGTTTTAGATCAGTATTTTGTGTTACAGATTCTTGTTTTGTGTGAATTACGATACTTCTAATGCTCTTTGTCTTCTATGGATGTTGTTGTATTTGCTTTCAGGGTTTTCATGTTAAAAGTTAGTAGTAGTATCTTTATATTTATTTTCAAATAAGATGAACTTGCAAAGTGCAAAAGATATTTTCTAAGTTTTTGCAGAACTGCAATTTTTGGAACTTCAATGCCATCTTTCTCTTCTTTATTTAAGTTTTTGTAAAACTACAATTTTTAGAGCTTAACTCATATATAAATTATTTTCATTTGTTTATGCTTACTTCTGTAATTACTTGCAATGTACAATATGGGCAACTAAAAGAAAGTTAATGATTTGAAAATGTAAGTTGGAGATAAAGCAATCGTTTGAGGGTACTCAGGAAGTCCTTCAATTTGTTGAACCCAAGGAGCTGAGTATGTGAATGAAATCACCAGTCATTCTCACCAGTAATTTTAAGCTGCTTCTGTATCCCTCTTTCTATAGTACTTCATGTTTGTTACAAAATAGGAAACATCATTTCTACCTTTATTTCTTTTTCAATTTGTGTTCCACATTTGAATCAATCTATTTGTAAGAAACTGATTCCTTGAAGTCATATTCAGATACCTTTACCGCTGAAAAAAAATATATGTTTCATGTAGGAGCCTTCACTTAACCGTTTTTAACTAATTTCAGTTGGAATCTTCAACAAGGTGGAGCATGTGATAGTTGCAGTAGTTGATAACTAAATTTATGCTCCATTGTGTCTATAAATAAGAGCTGATAGATAGAGCTATGGAGAGACAAAACTCTGTAATTCGAGAGAGATAGGAAGTAATATCTCTGTAGTAGAAAGTGAGATGAGATAGAGTGGTAAAACTCTTGTAAGCCTGTAGAATTCTTTCTGATGATTTCTAATAGAAAATCATGTAAAGTCTTAAATGAATAAAGACTGAGGAAGATCATTCTTCTTGTTCTAAATATGTCCTGTGTTTTCTCCTTCTGTTGTTTTAATGTTCTTACTGTGTAGCCGTATTTCTCTAGTGGTTTAAATCCGTCTTCTGCTGGTGCATTATGTGCATCAACTAATTATGCATTAACTTTAAGATATAAGGAAGTCATACAGCCCCAACAATTGGTATCAAAAGCTGGACCTTGACAACTTGAAAAAGAGGCTGAAAATCAAGTTTGAAATCTCGGTTGCTATTTCTTCTTCTTAACTGGCTGCACACATCATTTGTGAAGAAAGATTCATGGCCAGAATCTTAATCACACCATGTCATCATCTAAGTTTGAAGTGGAAAAGTTTGATGGCAAGAATGATATCAACCTAAAGAGGGAGAAGATGATGGCACACTTTGGCAATCTTAGGTTGGAAGAAGCTTTGAAAGAGCAATTTGAAACTGATGCTTCAACCAAAGCTGACACCTTGAAGAAGGCAAGAAATACCATCATCTTAGCCTAGCTACTATGGTTTTAAGGAAGGTTATTAAGGAAAAGACAGTCTTTGAAATGTGGAGTAAACTAGAGGAGCTTTACTTAACTAAAGTTTTGCCAAACCGAATCTATTTGAAGCATAAGTTCTATAGCTTCAAGATGGATGAATCAAAGTCAATTGATGACAACATTGATAAGTTTACAAAGCTGGTTTCAGATTTGGAAAATCTTGAATCAAGATTGAGGAAGAAGATTGAGCCGTTTTCTTGTTAAATTCATTGCCACCAGCCTATAATCATCTAAGAGACACCATCAAGTATAGCAAGGAGTCCTTGACCCTAAAGGAAGTTGCTGTAGCATCCTACTCAAAGGAATTGGACCTGAAATTGAATGGTGAGATGACTGGAGAAGTGTTGAGTGTGCAAGGAAGGAAGGAAAGAAAAGAGAGTGTGCTGGATTTGTCATCAAGAAAGACACTTTAGGAAGTATTGTCCACAAAGAAACAAGAGGTGGATGAAGCAAGGAAATAACAAGCAAGATGGAGATTGTGCTAATGCGTTTGGAGATTGTGAAGAGGTTGAAGTCCTTGCTACAACAAGAGCAAGCAATAGCAAGGTTTGGATAATGGACCCAGGTTGTCCATTTCATATGACACCAAGAAATGATTTTTTCACTGATTACAAATCGATTGTTGAAAGCAAAGTGCTGTTGGCAAATGACAACACATGTGAAGTGATTGGTATTGGTTCTATCAAGCTAGAAATGTGGTATGGATCTTCAAGAGTTCTAGGTGGAGTAAGACATGTACCAGGACTGAAAAGAAATCTAATCTCACTTGGAGCACTTGACAAAGCTGGTTGTGTGTAATAAAGCTCAAGTTGGAGTGTTAAATATAATGGAAAAGTCCGTGGTGATCATGAAAAGAGTCCTACAACGAGGCATTTATGTTTTGAAAGGAAATAAAGTTGAATGTTCCAGCTTTAAATTGGTCTGTAAATTCCCTTCAAAGAATCAAGGTGGAGATTGTTAGAAATTGCTTCCTCGAAGTTACATTTAGATACCTTTACTGTTGAAAAAAATTGTTTCATGTAGGAGCCTTCACTTAACCATTTTTAACTAATTCAGTTGGGATCTATAACAAGGTGGAGCCTATGATAGTTGTAGTAGTTGATAACTGAATTGAAGCTCCATTGTGTCTATAAATAGGAGCTGATAGATACAGCTCTGGAGAGACAGAATTCTGTAATTTGATAGAGATAGGAAGTAAAACTCTTGTAAGTCTGTAGAATTCTTTCTGATGATTTTTGATAGAAAATCATGTAAAGTCTTGAATGAATAAAGACAGAGGAAAATCATTCTTCCTTTTCTAAATTTGTCCTATGTTTTCTCCTTTTGCTGTTTTAATGTTCTTGATGTGTTGCTATATGTCACTGCTAGTTTAAATCTGTCTTCTGCTAGTGCATTCTGTGCTTCAATTAATTCTGCATTAACTTCAAGATATAGGGAAGTCATCAAGCCCCAACACTATTACATCATCATCGCACCACAGAATTCAACTGACTTGATTTGTGAATTCTAATAGTTAATGCTGGCATTATATTAACAACACAGTCGTGCAGCTTTCGGTTCCTCTCTTATTGGTTGGCTTCTCCAATTATGCAAATTTGAATTGATAGAGAATCACTATAATAGCCTTTTAAGCCCCATGCTTAGACGACACACTGCATTAGTGGGTAATTTGTTTACCACCTAACCATGGTACATAGCATAAACTAAGCACCGTGCTTAAGAGATCAAATTCGTATTTTAATATATAGATTAGTACTATATATTTTTGTATTTCTTTATTTTATATGTGCTACCTCTTGCCTTTCAGAGTAATAGTTCATTCTGTTTTTCCTTAAAGTTTTGAGGAGCAAATATCAATTTACTCATTTCGACAGGTATAACATGATACAAAAATAACGTAGTTAAGGGGGAAAATTTATTTAGATAAGGATGCTTTGATAAGTGGTTGTTTTCCTCCATCCTATTATAAGGTTTAATTTGCCTCCTTTTACCCTTTAGTTGAGTTTCTCTCCTGGTTTACATATTTAAATTTACATAACCACATAGTTTTGGGAAATAGAGGTTGCCTTATTCCTGTGGTTGATGTGTTTGCATTGTTTTGTAATTGCATTTTTCTTATATGCTACTTGGTAACTAATTCAGTGATGATTTAATCTTAAAGTCTGTGTGTTTCTGTAATAAATTATGGCATGTATTTAGGAAGTTCCTATTCTTTCAATTGGAGTTTCTGAATAGTACAAAGTGATGGTTTAGAGCCTACTGCAGGCATTAATGAATGTTCGGAGAGGAGAGCTAAAGCTAACAAGACCAATGGACATAACAAGCACAGAAACAAGACGAAACACCATATCCAACAGAATGTCCTATATTTACCTAGCCGATGGGTAAATACCATAAGATCATTATCAATATGCGACTTAGTATTGGTTAATAGTCATACACCAACTTCAATATGTCATCTTCGATGAGGATCTATGCTTGTTGCTTGAAATATTAAATTGTTGAGAACATTGCAATTTTATGTCAAAAACTGGTAGGAACATTTTCTTAAATTCCAATTTACATGCAAGTTAACCAACTCTAATGTTTTTGCATCTGATGCCATCATAACTTTTGTTAGGTAAATGTATTTACTATACAATTTTACTGATATCATAAGTTCGGTTATGAATTGTTGTATAGAAAAAATATAATTGAATGAAGGAGAATTCAACTCATTTAACATGCTTAAATTGCCTACAAAATAACCAATCACGTGCATTGTATGGGCAAAAACTAATTATGTCTAAAAGTATCTTATTAGCTTACCTTTTATTATTTTTTTTTCATTTGCCTTTATCTACTTGTGTATGTGTATTCCCGTGCCTTTGTTTGTTGTCATTGTGTATTTATGTTGGTGCATTCTCGTGCCCATGATGGTGCTTTCATGTGTTCAAAACAGCGGCTTCACATGCCTCGATGATCCTATATTGTTACACTTATTCTGTACGTTATTTGCAATATTTATTTTGCGCCTGTTTGGCACTAATTCCTCCCAAATTTTTATCAATTTTTTTACCGTTGGAACCGTGCAAATGAGTCCCAGTATGAGAAGAAAGTCAATAAAGGTGACTACCTTGCCCATAATTGACTGTAATGTAAAGTGACCGAATAGATGAGTTGTCTTTACGATACTTCATTGGTTGAATTAAATCAACAAAGCCGGCAAAGCATTTAATGCTTACAAGGGTAATTTGGGTATTTTCCGACATCACACACGTGTAGCAAAGTTGAACGCTCAAATTGCAGCTTTATCCCAAGAGCATGGGACCACTTGATATGATGTTATAATCAAAGGAAAATTCTGGTCGGCCAGGGTTAAGGACCGACCAGAATACAGGGGGCTGAGGTGTCATCACCTCAGCCCCTGATTTGATGAAATGGGCCCCCCCATGAATTGAAATCAAGGGCCGAGGTGCAGCCACCTCGGCCCCCTGTTTTTGGGCCTGGTTTTGGCCCTGGACCTCCAGCATCTCTCATAATCAAAAAACTTTTGGCAAAAAGTGCGCCCAAACGAGGCTTTATATTTTGAATTTTTTTCTTTTTACAAATATTAATGAATTATTCTAAGAAGCATCATATTAGGTTATCTTCAATTTTTTTTCCCTTTTATAACTTGGGTATCCAAACTTCAACGAACATTTGAGAAGCGGTTCTCCTCCCTGTGGATCCTCATTTACGACTGTAGACGGGACCCCAGATGGCTTATAGACCGCACCATGATTTTGTCTCCACAGGATATCTACCTTCCAGCTATTGTAGAGATTCAAACATCCGATACTCCATAAATAATCCTCATACTTTACCAATGCGCCATGCCCGTGGCAGCAAGTTGTCTACTAATTTTGTTTTGTGTTTTAATTTGCATACATTGAATCTTTTGTATGTGATCCATTTGTTTGCATGAGTTGATTTATGTTTGTACCTATGTTGCTGCATTTTTATTTGTGTTTGTACCAACGTGTGTTCATGATTATATTTTAGTTCATGTCATTATGTTTGTGTGCAGTGGCGGACCCGCACCCGGCCAGCCCTAGCGGCTGCCCGTGCTAGATTTGCCGGTTAGATTTTTTTTTTTTTTGACTTCTAATAAACGTTTTAGATTATATACCTGGTAATTTGTTTTATTTCCTAACATTCCTTGTAGCTCAGCTGGTTGGAGCTCCTTTTTGCATATAGGAAGTCCCGGTTTCGAGTCCCTTTCCACCATTTTTATTGTGAAATTTTTTAATTCTTTAATTTGAAGTTTTGAACCAAAATTAATTGGGAAGAGAAGATTCGAAATTGCGACCACAGTTTTGGATGTTGAGGCACTGTGGCACACATTGAATTTGATAATAATCTTACAAGAATAATATATGTTACATTTTGGCGGGTTTAATGTAATTCTAAAAATTTGAACCCGTGATCTTCCTTTGAATTATACGAAAGTTGGCTTCAATATCATTTAGTGAATATTGATAATTTTACAACAAAATTATATATGTTCAATTTGAACAAAATAATTATTATATTTAAATTTTAGACATTGTTTGATTTTTTTTTTTTTCAAAATACATTTTTCTTTTTTCTTTCAACCGCAAATTTTTCAGTAAAATAATATTACATTAAAATTCAAAATTTTTCCTTATTTTTAACCACATATTATCCATTAAATCACTATTTCATAATGCACTTTTTGCCAAAAAAAAAGACATTAAACGGGGCTCCTAATATTTTATTTTTGACAACGGTCGACGATCCACAATCGTCCGTGCTAACTTAAAATCCTGGGTCCGTCACTGTTTGTGTGTTTTGTACGTTCATGTGCCCATGATGATATCTCGGCCTTCTTTGATGTGCCTACAATGTTGCATTGGTTTTCAAGTTATTTGTAATGTTAGTTTATATTTTGCAAGTTTTTTCAAGATTAATGAATTATTTAGAGAAGTGTAATATTACTTTTAGGAAGTATCATATTATGTCACTTTTTATATGGTATCATAGATTTTTTCTCTTATTATTTTGTGAAATTTGCATGATTAACCTTTATTTTTTTAGTTATCTTACATGATAGATAATCATCATTGCTGCAAAAAGTGATTGTCTATGAGTTGCTTATAGGGATGGGCATTTTAATTGAAATCAAACTCACGAACAGGATAAAAAAATTAAGATTCGGAATTGAGAACTAGTAGAGTCTTGGATGATTCTTGGTTCTTGAATTGAAACCTTCAGTACCTAACCCATGAAGTGAATTTATCCTCTTTTATAAGAAAATTTACAATTTATTCACCTAAACCCAGTGACGCGATGGGATACAAAGGACACAATATAATGGGGAAAAAAAAAGTTGACCATATTGATTATTATGATATTTTTAAGGAAATAAATTTATGTTATTTTTAGAATTTATAGAATCATGTACTTGTAATTGGTTTTTATGATTTGGTTTGTTCTTTGGGTATGTAATTTGGTATTTATGGTCTGCTAGATAATGAATGCTATTTGGTAGCATATTTTGTTAGATATTGAATGCTATTTGATAACATATTTTATTTTTTCTATTTATTCTAGATATGGAGAAGATAATTTGTATTGTTGTCCATGATTATTAAAAAAAATTAATGGATAGAGCATAACTCGAATCGGAATCGATGGTTCATGTTCGAGTTTGATTCCAATAATTACATGGATCCAAATGGTTCCATTTACGAAATATTCGAACCATAATGAGTGATTTCAGATATTGAAGTACTCAGACTAGTGAGAGTTTTACATTCATTGTTTTAATGCCACTAAAACTTATTATTTTGTTGATCTTTGAGTAATTTAGAATGTTTTGATGTGTGTGTTCATGTGATTTTATCATAGTTATAAAACCCAGCTTGGACCGTCGGGCCGAAAAATCGGTGACCCGGGCACGGGTAGATTAATTTAAGGGAACAATACATAAATCAGGTTTTTAAGTATCACCATTTCAAAATTAAGGTTTGAGGTTTTAAGTTTCAAAAATCGGGTTTTCATTAAAATTTATTTATGAATTAATTAATTAATTCTATATTTTATTAATAAATAAATAAAGGTCACAGATTTATGCAATTTCGTCACAATTCGAAAATTTTAAGGTCACAATTAAATTTTTTTTATAGATCACAATTCGTTCATCAGTCACAAATTAAAAATTTAAGAGTCACAATTTGTTCATCGGACACAAATCATAAAATTTATAAGTCACAATTTATATTATGGTCACAAAATATCAAATTATAGGTCACATACAAAGATTAATAAATTTATAGGTTACATGGTATTTATTCTTTATTGATCACGTACCAACCAATTTATTGGTCACCATCAATAAAACATTTGTGACCACCACCACCCGCCGCCAACACCAACACCACAGAAATCACCACCAATGTCAACACCAACACCAACACCACGAAAAACGCCGCAGCCGCCAACTCACCACCACAACAGTAGAACTCCGCGGAAGCCACAAACAAATCTGAAAATGTCACCACCACGCACTGCCATAACATAAACACAAATCATTTGGCTACCTCTGGGCTGCGCCACCACCATCAACACCACTGTCATTCACCAACATTCACACCTCCACCAACATCGCTCGACACACCTCCACCGCATCAATCAAAAATTAAAAAAAAAAAAAAAAGAAGAAGAACAGATCTGCACAAAGCCGCCGTCTTGTGGAGCCTGGGCTGCCAACGAAGGAGAAAATGGAGAGGCGGAGAGAATATGGAAGGTGGAGGACGGTGGTGTGGAGTGTAGAGGTGATGAGAGACGGTGAGAGAGCCAGAGAGGGATTAGGTCAGGGACGATGAGAGAGGGATTAGATTAGGGTTGGTTAATAAAAATAAAATAATTCTTTTTATTCCTTAAAACCTGATTTGTGAAATATCAAACTTGAATTTGGAATTATAAAAATTTAATCTTAAATACCTGTGCGATTGTAATTTCCTATTAATTTAATATGAATGCACATGACTCGGTTTTTTACCGAGTTAACCCGGCCGATTTACCGATTTTCAAAATTGTCTTTTAAAATTTTGGAGATCCAAGGAATTGAACATTGGATCTCTTAATAAAACAATTAATCCTTCTCCATTGGAGTTGTAGAGTACTTTAATGTTTTTTTTTATGTACAATAAGTTATATGTATCAAATGAATCGTATATATAGTTTTTAAAAGTATTTTTATAAAACCTTTGACCAAATATTTTACTTTATTTTATTGAACTAAATAATTAGTGGAAATAATTTAAAAATATATAATTTTGCCTAAAACATTTATACTTTAATTTTTTTTTTTTTAGATTTTTAAGCAATGACCTATCGGTTTAACTAGTAACCCGAGATCCAGTACCTTGTTCGGATCAATGTCCGGGTTGGGTCTAATAAATATGGAGTTTATAGGTTTAGTAATTATGTAGAAACTACAAGTTTACATGATTGAATGATGTCGCAATGTGAGTCAAGGATTTTGAGGACGTGGAAGAATGTAAAAGAGTTAAATATGAGACTAGAGGAGATCAATAAATGAAGAAGAGAAAACAACCAGCAAGAGGGCGCCCCGACGCTATATTAGGGACGTCCCAGCGCCCCATAATCAAGAAGCAGCAGAAACCAAGCAGAGAATTGGTGTCGTAGCGCTAGCTTCGTGGCTCCGCGACGCCAATTCAGCTAGAAGAAGAACCAGAATGCTAACAGAATGATTTGAGAATTTTGGACTTTTTTTAGAGCCCAACTCGTCCCCAATTCATCTAAGACTTGAAAAGACTATAAATACAACCATATAAACCACTTTTAAATGGGGAATTCATCAAGGCAAAAGGCAAGAGAGCACGAGGAATATCAAGAGGAGGATTGATTCAAGCTTCAAAAGAATTTTTATTTCTCTTCTTCTTTATGTTATTGATCAAGAATTTTAGATTTCTTTCTTCTACCATGATGAACTAAATTCCATATCTAGGGCTTGATACAATCATAACTCGAGACATGTTTTGATTTTATATTAGTTAGTTTCTTTCATTTATTCCACTAAATTTAATTTGTGTTATTGATTTAATGGTTTCAATTACCTGATCAATAATTGAATGATTTGATATTAGTCAATTTTGGCACTCGAAAGATGGAAATTTAGGCACAATCTAAGAATAATACAACCTAGATTTTATAGGTTTTTAGAGAAAGTATAAAATATTTGAAATTTGTTCCACTTAAGAACCAAGAACTTAATAATTTCTAAATTTTAATTCGGAATAAAGATATTGAAATTGAAAAATATGAATAGTTTTTTACTCGGCACTCGAGAAATGGAGTAGAATTAAATTAAGGTTCTTGTTTATAAACTTGGATAAATTGATTAGTAGTAACTATATAATTGAGAAACATTGTTGATAGAGAGGTGAAATCATGCCTTAAGCTTTCTCACGTTGACTTATTTCTTCAAATTAGCATAATTTTGTTGAATCCGTCCGCAAATTCATCTTTAGATTAGTTAAAATCACTAATTACAAACATTTATTCATTTAGATAAAATAGAAACTAAAATAATTATAGTACTTGATATAAATTAAATTTCAATCCATGTGTAGGTTCGACATCCTAAATGTATTATTTTATTTCAAAACTTGACATTGTACACTTGCGGTATATTTACGTTATAGAAAAAATGTAACATAGACCGATACACCAGTTGTCCGTGCCTTTTTACTTATGTCATCAGACATCTCCGAATTATTGTTTTACTCCACATCTTGTTGTATAACTAACGTTTTGAAAACTATTCCAAATGTTGAGCCAAAAAGAGCTAAATGGTCAAGGTTAGAATTGTTGAACCGGAACAAATCGAGATAGAACTTATTATAATAAATTCCTCCTCCGTCCCACAAAGATAAACTTGTTTCCATTTTCACAAAGATTAAGGTGTCGTTCTCTTTGTGTTTCAGTTTTCTATTTTGAGTTTTGAATTCATTTTGTGTTTTATGTTTTGAGTGTCTATTTTGAAATTGCTGAAAATGCGTTCTGTTTGTTGTTTTGGAAAACTGTTTCTCAAAACATGAAAATAGAAAACACGTTTACTTTGAAATTTTGAGAATTATAATATTTTATTCAAGAAATCTGATTATTCAATAAATTTTAATAATTTAACGTTAATATAGTATTAAATAACATATAAAATTTGAAATTGGTGAATTTTGAAATATTTGTTTCCCGATATAAAAAACACATTAAATTAAATTTGAAAAATTCTTATTTTTGTCCTTATACGTAACTTGCGACAATGATTAACTAGCATCAAGTAACAATCAGACATAATCAAGTTGCAAAAAAGTTTAAACTTTAGTTCGTGTTGACATGGTAATCAATATTTTGAAATCAATCTTATCGAGTTCATATTAGTTCTCACGGTTCTTTCCAAATACAATTTTGATTGTCTAAACAAATTAACAACAAGATGACAAATCCTCCTACGTGCCAAATCAACAACAGATTAAGTATATCTAAAAGAGTTTGACAACCAAATAAATTACATTGACAAAAAAGTTATTCATCAACTCTAGCTATACAAAAACCATTATTTTACACGTATATATACTACATATTTTGTTAAAAAACACAAATAGATCTTCCAATAGCATTAAATCTTCTCTTCTTTGGGTGAATTGTCGAGACTCAACTGGGGTGTTACCCACTCTTCCATTTTCCTTGGACATCTTTCCATCATAACAAGACTCGACAAACTTCACAGCATCTGTAGTAGTAATATGCTCCATCACAACCTTCAATTATGGAAAATTTCGTATTAAGGGGACATTTGATGGTTAGATTATGATATCAATATTAGTATTTTGGCTATCGCCACTATAAGGGGACAGAGTTGACATTCCCAATTCCAAACTCCATCACAACCTCCGGTTAAGCATGATCAAGCTGCATCAAACATGATCAAACTTCGTCATGATTGGGTCTCCTTGCACAGTTTATGGTTCGAAATCAGGATCAAGCTGCATTAAACAGTCGAAAACTATGAAATCAACTTTAGAAGTGAATTGCAGTATTGATTAATCAACACTTTCTCAGAAATCAAAGGATCATAGCATTATGAACCCATCTAGCAAACCTAATTCTTCATGTCCTTCCCCCGATTTTTTTTCCATCCATGATCAGTATCAAAGTTAAATTAATTAACCAAAGAAGTCTACGTAAAGTTGCGTGGAAATGAAGAAATTTTGAAAGGGTTTCAGGCTTCGGATATGGATTTTGATGGAGCGGATGTAAAGAAGAATAACACTTAGCGGTGATAAACTTTTGTGAAGTAGATTTGACATGACTACTACTGGCCGAGAGATAGTGTTACTGTTACAATTACAGGAAACTGTGGCTTTCCAATTGTCCTTTTGTATGAGGAACATAGATGTGCCCATAAAACATAAGAGATCAAATAATTCATGACTGGTGCCTTTCTAATGCTATCAAGCATAAGTTTAGGAAACATATAATAATCCGGCTTGAAATTGGTCCTTTCCAGCCATAAGAAAAAAACACAAATAACTACATTTGGCCTCAAAAAGCAAGCCATACACATCAAAAGGGTTCATTGAAGTATTGCACAACTGTAACTAGAAGACTTCAAAGATGAGACCTAAGCAAACAAAATGGCAGGTACAGAGAACAATAAGACATTGTTTTAGAGAAAAAGAACATGCCTGTTATTTACTACTCAAGGGTACTTGTCTCATCAAGTTTGAGGCATAAAAGTTGAGCATAGTTCTCCAATGAGGAAACAACAACCCCTCATTTTTTTCAGATTATGTATACAATTTGACAAAGCTAAATTCCAATTCACGACGTTTATAATCTTAAGGACAAGTTCGGTATGCAATATTAGAGAAGATAGACACTACAGTAAAAAATATTTTTCTTCCTTCATAAGAATTCATATAAAAAATGCTTTGATGAAACTCTATGGCCCATATTACCTGGTATCAACTAAAATAAATGCACCTCCAGACGTAAGAGATTTTCAGGGAAATAAAGAAGATATTAACCACATAACATCAACACATAAGCAAATAAATAGATAAAGAAACAAGATTCATAAGATTTCAAGAAAAGCCCACGAACCTGGTACGCTATGCAATTCCTCAATCCACCTTGAGAAACCAAGAAAACATTTAGATTAACCAAAAAGAAGGAAAACCATTAACCCACATAAACATATCCAAGAAAAATCTTTAAGTTCTACTTAAACATATGGGTACAGAATTAAAACCTGAGACAAGTGGGTTAGCAGGAGATCTAGCAAGGCCATCCTTTAACAGAGCATAGAAAATGCAAATCCTGCCAGCCCACAAGACGGGGTCTCAAGCAAAGTGGCTTTAGTGGATGTAACATTGTTGAGTGAACTCTTACTTGATTTACTAAACCTCCAATCAAGAGATTCAAGACTGGGCAAAAAAAGTGTTTTTGGCAAGCAAAAAGCAGGTTGTAGTTGGATTCTTGGAATAACAATATCAGTGATTGAGTGGCTCGCCGGTTGTAGTGATTGAGTGAGTCGCCGACGTCCAAAAGAGAAAAGGAAGAGACGGGATTGGAAGAAGAGAAGGAAGATATGGTTTGGAGCGTTTTCTGTGTTTTTCATTTTTGGGGGATTGGTAGAGGAGAGGAGGAAGAGACGGTTTTGTTTTAAGCGTTTCCCGTGTTTTCCATTGTTTCAGGTGTTTTGCACAGAAAATGCTCAAAACGGTAGAAATGCCATTTCGTGTTTTCTTCACAAACTTTTGTTATGTTTTCAAAAACACATTTTCAAAAATAAGAAAGAGAACGCGTTTTCATTATTTTGAAAAATCGAAAATAGAAAACGGCTTGAAAACGGTAAAGAGAACGGCACCTAAGGGTGTGTCAGGGAGGGATTCTAGCTTTTTCAAGAATTGATATTTCTGTCATTATCAGGTACAGTGTTGAAGAATGGCTTGTTGCACAAGTTGCAACATTCCATAACTACCCTCCGTCCCAACAAATTTGAGACTTGAGTGTGCAGCCATTTTTTACTAATCAACATCAGTGGAGGGTAGGTTTGGAAAAAGTAGAAAAAGTAGCAGGCCAAAGTCTTGTAGTTTTTGGACCATTGCGGCCCCAATGGTCCAATTACCAATTCTAATTTCAGTTTTAGCTGCGCCAGACAAGCCCTAAGAAAGTATAATTAATATATTTAGAAATATAAATTTTTCTTATATTTTCTTAATATACCCATATATTAAATAATTGTTTAAACGTGAATAGTTCATATTTGTTGATAACAAGACAAAATGAATACGAGCACATTAGAAAACTAAGAAATAAACTATACTCTCAAAGAGGAATATGACCTATAATTTGGGATAGAAAAAAAAGAAAAAAAGAAAAAAAGGAAAGAAGGCGTATCTTTACGGCAATGGGAGTAATAAATTATCTGCCACCAAAATTTGACAAAATTAAGTTAATTTTAACATCTTCGCAAACATGTCATTTGCTTAGTTGGCTCTAAATTGGGTGGTGTCTGCTTGCACCTCCCTCATGGAAGAGTTGTCTTTCCTATTTCTAGGGGCTCTTCTAGAGGGTTCCTAGTTTACCTCATCCACTGGTTGATTCTTCCATCGTCCTTGGTAAAGAGGGATTTTACTTGAGCATGCCCATGATTGGAGCCATTTGCATGGAGGAGGCATATACATCTCTTGGTGGAATTATATATATTGGAGGAAAGTTTGCATAGAAACATTTTGGTTAGCCAAGTGCTTCACATTTGCTATTAAGTTATTTGTTCATGCAAAACCCACAAACGTACAGAATCGTTGACAAGTAATACGTCGTGAGTAACGTGTATCTTCCCAAGGAAATAAAATTAAATCAAAGTGTACTAGTTTTAAATTAGATTCAAAGTGTAAAAACAAATTAAATGTGAATTTATAATTATTAATATAAGAAAGCTTGTAAAATTTGGTTTTGTATGGAATGAGTGTATTGAACTGCAAACCCACATATTATTATCTATTTCAATTCTCAATCATGTAGCTAGCTTCATTCATGCATTTTTGGCAATCGATAAATCTATTATAATTAATTCTATTTTCCAAGACAAATTAGATATATTCTAGTCACAACCCGACTCTATTCCTAGCTTGAATTTGAATGAATAGAAAGCATTCAATTTCACAATTATCTCACAAATTGCACACATGATAAACATTATTTCTAATATCTTAATCAAGCAGTGTTCTAGATCTATTATGAGTCTCCAACACTACAACAAGCAACTGTATAGTTAATTAGCGAACAAGCAATTAAATAATAAAATTAAGCACGTAAGATTAATCAAGAAATGCAAAAATTTGACTAATTACTTGTTTTGAATAAAAAATAAATAAGAAAAATTTCACCTTCATCCAATACACGAAAATAATTAGCCCAAAATTCTCTTATATAAATTACACAAAAAGACTTGGTATAACATCACCTGAAATTGAAAACAATGATTGGAAAGTAAAAAATCAATTTCTTTTTCGTTAATCTTCAACCTGGATTTTGAATTTTCAATCTCTTGTGTTAATTGCCTTTAAATCCCGTGAAGAATATGGTATATTATGTGATGATTCGTTCTGGTCGTCCATTGTTGGTTAAATAGTAGGTTGAATTTGATTCCATAAGAATTTTGATTGAACAATAAAATTGAGCCGTTCGGGGCAAGAAATGGCCCGCTCGCCACAGGGTGTTTACTCTCAGTAAATGGAGGACATGGTGTTGTGCACGTGCACCGTTGTAACTTTTCCCCACTTGTTTCATTTTCCATCGGTTTCATCCTTCTTTCATTTTAGCCCATTTTTTATTTCTTCTTGGACCTTTAAATTCCATCAATTGCCTTGACCCCTTCTCCAAGCATCAAAATTAGGTCCGAATCAACTAGTAGCACTTTGCGATTTAGTCCTCAAACTTTGGATTAAGTCCATTTTAGCCAGATTTTTTGCTCATTTTGTCCAATTCCATCGTTTTTCATCGAGTTGCACCTAACAAACGAAATACATATATAATTAAGCCTCAATTAGTCTAAAATAACACAATTGCTCTAGTTTAAAGACACAAATAAGTGTATAAAATATAATAATCAAATATCCCCAAACTTGAACAGTTGTGTCCACAAACAAAATTAAGATTAATTGTACAAGATTTTCACAAATAACTTGGTTGGATAACTTGCTTCTACCTCAGGATTGGACTTCCAGATTTGAAACTATAAACTGCTTCAAATCACAATGTTAAATCAATCTCTACATATTCAATTCAAAACTGACATGTGTGTAAAGATTCATGTGAAACATCACAAAGTCATAAATTGATTTGATACACACCCCTAAATTGACCGTCTATGCCAAATATTTCCTTTCTTCACTGGTAAGATACACACCCCTAAATTTCATTCTTTTCACTCTATTTCTCAAGTGTGATCTAAGGTCAAATTCATTTACTAGTCATCACCCTCTCTAATTTGGTTAGATTTTACTAATTGCATCTCAACACTTCAATAAATGAAAATTCTCCTCTCTTTTTTTTTTTTTATTGTTTCAACCTCTAAAAATCAATTAACTAATAATCCAATGCGAAAAGTCTAATTCTCTCAAATAAGTGTTGGGGATTGATCAAGACATGTAATTTTTTTCTTTCTTACGGACTCCTCTCCATTAAGTTTTCTAAATTACCCTTGTAGCAAGATTTCGGTCAATATCTCCCAAGTCAGATGACTATAGGGCGCAGGTTTTTAAATACACTTGCATGCTTAATCACTCGAGTCATAAAATGCTATGAACAGAAGCTTCACATTAAGACAAAACTAAATAATTTATTTTTATTTTATTTTTACTTTTTCTTATGCAATAATCAATCCAATGCTCCTTATTAAACACTTATTCTCAAAAATCGACCCACAACTTAAGATCTCAACCTAATTTTCATCTTATTGGTTTCCAACAATCCACAAAAAAATTAGCACACGTGGAATCCACATCTATCTCTATGTCACCCTACAACGGCTCAATCATCCCCAAACTATCTTAAAATTGGTTTAAAGATGTATAACATAATGGTTGTTCAGGTTATGCATCTAAGGTCCATTATTTTCATCATACTCAGTAATAAAATCAAAAACATTTCTTCATAATGCAAATCATAAATCTCGTGCTCAAAAATATCAAGTTCCACACAAATAAACACAAACTAACTTAACAGATAACTTATCCATAATTTATAGCTCTACTCTATGTACTAGTATATACTTCATTGTTAGCAGATTATTCATCCCACGCAAGCATGTAAAATTACATATAAAAATAATAAAACTGAAGAATATGATGTTTTTCTGATTTTCCCCCCTTTTATAATATATATATCACACAAGCATGCAAAATACTAAAACACAAGACTCGATGAAACCCACACCCCAAACTTGATACAAATATGGCCCTCGATGTTTAGAAATAGTATAAGTAATAAACAAAAAGTTAAGGACAGATAAGGGATTGGGTATTTCCCTAGTATCAGTCTATAGATGGTGGATAGAATGGCATCAAAGTTCCAGAACCAGACGGGTCCACGGTGGATTGATGGAGGGGTAGACCAAGAGTAAAGGTCTCTCATCATAATATACATATGATCAATTTATCTGTGTGTGTCCTCAGATATAGTGTACATGGCCTCATCTCTAGTATTCTTATATGCATGTCCTCAACACGTCATGTGCATTTGTCTAATCATCTCTCCATGAGGTCATGTTCTCTACGCAAGGTCAATAGCTCAGTCAAGAGCCTACTGATATCTCGTTCCATACCATGCATCTAGCATTCCTAGCATGCTCTTTGTCATCTCTTTTGCTCCTTGGCCTGTGAAGCTATTATCATCTGTTCTATATGTTGCAATGTTATATTGGTCTTTGCCAGACCTGCAAACAAATACCTCATAATTAGCAGATCAGGTGCTAGCTCTGGTTGTGCAGGAAGTGGAATATGATCATCTAAATCGTCATCCTCTTGACCTGCTATAGCCCACGTCACTGTCTCTTGTGTATGATGGATTGTTATGTTTTGGTAGCCAAAGACACATTAATTGGGACTAAATTTATCACGGGTAACTTCCTTAGTAAGAGTTTGATACTCGACTCACGATATATGCCTATAATGAGACTATGAAAGATCAATGTATGTCTAAGGTATGGTTCTGACACGAAACATATGAAATTGTAAATTAGATCCCAAATCAATCTTAAATCCCCATGTGAGATAATACAATAGAATCACATTAGGATACTGATGATGGTACGATATGAGCTCGGATCGATGTTGTCACTAATGAATTTATATAGGATCACAAGGAGTCTCTCAGATGTCGGTATTCAAATTCATTATCTAGGAATGGCCATGGGTCATCTCTCCCATACAACATCTAAACAGCAACTGACATGTCTGCATCTATAGGTACTGGTACAATATTGTCCCTATTCAGTTTGTAGCAAGCATCATTCACTTCTGACGAGAACATTATCCATTTATCTTGAACTCATGTCTGGTACATATCTTCGGTCCCTATAGTGTCTAACTTGGCATTAAAGTTGGCGTAGAACTCTTACACTAAACTAGGGTAAACCTTCAGAAGCTTACATGCTACTTTTTCCCAGCATCTCGAGTCCTACAAAGTCTTCTGCCACAACCCGTTGTTTGGGCCATACTTTCCTTTTTGAAACCACATTGTCAAATCTAGCTTTGTACTCAAGGGTTAAAAATTGCCGCGTACCACCTTCATAGAGTTGTGTGCGATTATGTCGTACGATCCCGTGACCTTTTCTTTGCCCTTTGATATGGATGCATTATTATTTCTCTTTGGATGCATACCTATCAAACAGTATAAAAACCAACATTAGTTACTTGTATATGGTATACTAGTCGTAAAGAAGCAATATGAACTTCAATTAATAAGAAAAATGGGGATCGCAAGTACAAAACAGCAACTACATGGACGCAGTGGCATGCAGACTACTTCCTCCTCAATTTTTATGCAATTCATGAAATATGATGAATGTAACTACATCGGACTATTAATGTGTGTATTTTCTAGGTGCTATGTGAAAATCATGCCAAAATTCGAAACAAAAAAAAAAAGGCCATTGGGACAATTTATCAAACATATAATGGGGCAAAATTATGAACTGGGTGTAAAATCTCAACCTAATAATGTTTAATTCACAAATTTCATAAAAAAATAAATCACAAATTCATCATCTACCCATGCCCAAACTTCAACAAGAATCAATAAATTCTAGCAATTGGCAAGAATTTGAGAAATTTTGGCCAAAATTCAAAACTTTCATAGTTTAGCCATCTTACCTTTGATTTCTTGAAATTGTGTAGATTAAAGTGTGAAATAGTTGATGAAGGATGTTGGAATGTGCTAAATCTCCAATGCCCACATGATTTTTGGTAAGAAATTGGATGATTTTGATGAAAATTTTAAGAAATTCAAGAGAGGATAATCACCTCCACAATAAGCTTTCAACCTTTGCCCATTGATTTTGAACCTTCGTTGGTGATCGTTATATGCAACCTCAATTGTGCCATATGGATGGACAACTATAATAGTAAATGGATCTGACCACCTAGATCTTAGCATTCCTGGAAAGAACTCAGTTGAAGGATTCGCTTTTTTCCGACTGCATTCATATCAAAATTTAGCATGTGAGTTGCCCAATATGCCTTGTGCTCAAGTTCAACTGGTAAGTGACATACTTTTTAGAAACAAATTGATAAGGAGAAATCCCGATAGGAGTTTAAAATGTGCACCCAAAGTACATCATCTAACTTCTTTGACCAATCTGTGCGTGATGCATTAACTGTGGCGTCTAGGTTTTTCTTTAACTCCCTATTGGAGATCTCAACTTGCCCACTAGTCTGTGGATGATAAGGCATTACGACCCGATGTTTGAACCCGTATTTTGCTAATAAAAATGAGAACAGACAGTTACAAAAGTGTTTCACTGATAATAGCTCGTGGAGTACCATACCTAGCAGATATTCTTCTTGAGGAATTGAGTCATAACCCACCCATCATTTGTAAGTAATGCCACAATCTCAACCCATTTAGACACATAGTCCATAGCCACCAAGATATATTGTTGACCATATGAAAAAGAGAATGGTCACATAAAGTCAATACCCCAAACATCGAAAGTTTCTACTTCCAAAATGCAGGCATTTCATTCTTTCTAAAGATGTTTCTTGTCCTTAGGTATTTATCACTTCTTTACTATTTCATTAGCATCTTTAAACAGAGTTGGCTAATAAAAACCTAATTATAAGACTTTAGCTGCTATTTTGGTTGTTGTGAAGTGATTTCCATATGGAAAAGAATGATAGTGCTCTAATAATTGTTTTTGTTCTTCTTCCGGTATACAACAACGAATGATTTGATCAGGTCTTCATCTATAAAGAAATGGATCGTTCCAAAAGTAGTGCTTTAGATCACTAAAGAATTTCTTCTTCTTGACTAGAATACTCCGGATGAATAATAGAACTAGCCAAATAATTGACATAATCTGCATACTAAGGTGCAACTTGATCTCAATAAATATCTCATCTGGAAATACCTCTTTAATTTCATCTATAGGATCTTCTTTTTGTTTCTTCTCCAAACGAAATAAATGGTCTGCTACATAAATTCTCACTTCATTTTTATCCATGATTTCCATGTCAATCTGATGAGTTTTAGCTTTGCATCATTCTTACGAAGCAAATACTTAAGCGCTGAATGATCTGTATACACAATCACTTTTGACCCAATCAAGTAAGGTCTAAATTTCTCCAAGGTGAGCACTACAGCTAAAATCTCATTTTCTGTAGCGCGTAGTTCAACTGAGCTTCAATAAGAGTTTTGCTAGCATAGTGAATAACATGCAAAACTTTATTCTTGCGCTGCCCAAGACTACTCTAATTGCGTAATCACTAGCATCACATATTAACTCAAATGAAAAATTTGAGTCAGGTACAACTAATATAAGGGTTGTGGCCAACTTTTCTTTCAAAGTGTTGAAGGCAACCAAATACTCATCTAAAAAGTTTAAAGGCACGTCTTTTCAAAGTGCAAAGAGGTTTGGTTTTTTTTAGAAGTCGTTGATGAAACACCGATAGAAACCAGTATCTCCTAAAAAACTTCTTATTCCTTTTTATTGAAGTAGGCGGATGTAGCTTCTCAATCACTTGTATCTTATCCTTATCGACCTTAATACCCCGAGATGAAATTAAATGCCCCAAAACAATCATTTCTTGAACCATAAAGTGGCACTTTTCCCAATTATTGGTTTCTTCACATCATGCAACACCAATCTCAAGAAACCCAAGCACTCATTGAATAGTGACATAAATACTAAAAAATCATCCATGAATACTTCAATGATACTCCCACTATATCTGAAAAGATTGACATCATACAATATTGAAAAGTAATTGGAGCATTACACAATCCAAACGACATTCTTTTGTATGCAAAGGTGTCATAAGGACACGTAAATGTGGTCTTCTCTTGATTTTTTGGTGATATAGGAATCTAATTATACCCCGAATACTAATGTGAATGTCTAACTAGTCTCTCCAACATCTGATAAAGGAAAGGAATGGGAAAGTGGTCCCTCCAAGTGGCATTGTTTAGTTTATCATAGTCAATACAACTCTCCAACATGTGATTGTGCTCATAGGAATCAACTCATTGTTTTTATTAGGCACCATTGTGATCCCTCCTTTTTTCAATACTAAATGCACCGGAATAACCCAATGACTGTCTGAAATATGATATATGATTCATGCATCTAATAATTTCAAAGATGGTCCATCCTATTACTATTTTAAACTCATTTTCCATCAAGATTTTGTGCATGAAAAGTGAAGGGTTAATCCATTTTATGTCATAGATGGTCTATCTTATTGCTATTTTGTGATCTCGAATGTGAAGTACCCTTATTATTTGATCTTCTTCATCTTTGTTAAGAACATTTGAGATGATGACTGGAAGTGTGTGACTATCTCCCAAGAGGCATACCGTAAATGTGAAGGCAACTGTTTAAGTTCAAGAGTTTGAGAATTTTGAATAGATGGTAAAGGCTTTGAGGAACCTTCACCTAACTCCAGTTGTATCGGTCTCAACAACAAAGGATTTTCTTCTAATTGTCGAACACATTCTTCCATCTTATTTTATTCTTTTTTATTCAGATGGCTCTTCTTCTGAATGAACCAAGCAAGCCTAAAGTAGGTCACCTTTATGTCCAATACATCAATCTGGCAACAAGAATCTAGTTCATCATCAGATTTGAGTGCATTGAAGAAGTTGAGGGCCAATTCTTCATCATCATTCTAAACATTAACTGCCCCTTCTACACATCTATCAATGCTCTGCTAGTAGACAAAAATGGACAACCTAAGATAAGAGGTATGTCATTGTCTTCTTCCATGTACAAGATAATAAAGTCTGATGGAAATATGAATTTGTCAACATTCCCCAAAATATCTTCAACAATTCATCTTGGATATTTGATTGACCAGTCAACTAGCTATGGTGTAACTGTAGTAACTTTTTGTTTCCCCCAAACCTAATTCCCTGAAAAGAGACAAATGCATTAAATTAATATTGGCTCCTAAATCACGTAATGTCTTTTTATGTATTTGTTACCAATATTGCAAGGAATAGTAAAACTCCCTGGATCTTTTAATTTTTGTAGTAATTTATGTTGAAGTATTGTGCTTCATTCTTCATTCAGTGTCACTATTTCATTACTCCGCTTCCTTTTGTTTGATATGTCCTTTATAAATTTATCATAGTTGGGCATTTGAGCTAAGGCTTCTGCAAATGGTACATTGATGAGCAACTTTTTGAACACCCTTAAAACCTTAGCTAATTGTTTATCAAACTTTTGTTTTTGCAGTCTTTGCAGGAATGGGACTTGAGGTATGTATGCTTTGACATGAATGGTTTCCTTTACATGCGGATTGTCTATTGTAGCTTTCTGAGTCTTCTCTATTGTTTTATATGACTAATCCTTGTGTTCCTCGCCCATGGTAGGTATATTTTATGTAGTAGTAGCTAGTTTTTTCACTATTATTTCTAGCAATTGAACTCCACTTTGAGTAGGTATGGCCAGTACATGTTCTTTAGGATTTGTTTCTATGTTGTTTGGTAAGGTCCCATGAGTTATCCCCGCTAATGCAGATGCCATCTAACCCATTTAAGTTTCCAAATTTTTAATTGCAGACTGCTAGTTTTGAATACCTTGTACGTAGTCTATGTCTGGAGAGCATACTTGACAGGAGATAGACACAGGCGATAGAGAGGTCCCCCACTTCGATTCCCGCCCGTTAGCATCTCCGAATATCCTGTAAGTTTTGGAAATTGGTCTCACTTTTAGTAATAAACTGAGTTAATAATTCCTCAATCTATGGCTTTCTATTTTGCTATTGATGTTGTTGTTGGAATCTCGACACTCCTGCTTGAAAATTTCCTCCTTGTCCTTGGCTCTGATTGTTAACCCATAAGAAATTTGGATGATTCATCCACCCCGAATTATAAATGTTAGAGTGGGGATTGTTCTGTTGTCTCTGAAAACTTTGTGCATAACTAACCTCATTAGGCTAGATTACATGTGTAGAGGCTACATGACATCTTTCTGTAGTATGATTTGCCCCGTAGCCTTCGCAAACTGAATTGGTTAGTGTACCGTGTTCACATTCTGAGTAAGACTGTCTAACTTCTTTGTCAATGCTTCCATTTAGGCTGGTAATGATGTAGCTATGCCAGCGTTGTGTGTTCCTGCTATTTTTCTCGATACTTTACTATCTATTTACCACATTTATTGATTCTCTACAATTATCTCAAATAGGTCCAAGGCATTGTTAAATGGAATATCAAAAATTTACCCTTTTGCTGAAGCGTCTGCTATGTTACGAAATTTAGGTCTCAGGTCTAAATAGAATATACAAATCTTAGAGTCTTGAGGAATGTTTGAATCTTTCCCAAACTTCTGGATAGCTCTCAAGGTCTCTTTGCTTGAAAGTGTAGACTTCGTTTTTAATTTGATGGACTCGAAAAGGTAGGAAGAATTTCAAAATAAATTTCTACACCATGTCATTCTATGAAACTATGCTCCTAAAAATTAGTGAATTTAGTCATTTTCGTGCGTCTTCCTTTAAAGTGTAATGGAATAGGCACAGTCAAAAGCATCAACAAACGTGATTTCATGATGAATCATATCACAAAACATTAAGAAGGCTAGAATATGTTAATGAGGATTTTCAGCTGATCTCCCAGAGAACCTAATGTTGTGATAATTCTAAAATAAGTTGATGATGTCAGGTATGTTGTGGAAGTTAGTATGTCCAAATGGTGGATATATGATAGGTGGTTGTACAGGAACATGAATGAAATTTACATTATCTATGCTAAAGCTTCTCCATCATTTGGTATTGCCCTCAGCTGATTTGGCTGAAGTAGTGCTAATGGATTCTGAACCTAATTCGGATTTTGATTTTCTCGCATTTCTCTTGCTTTCCTCTGTTCTCTTCTTCATTGTCTGAAAGTCCTTTCGATTATGGGATCTATCGAAATGATTTCCTAAAAAGAGAAAAATAAGATATTTATTTTGTTCAATAAAGAGTGTAAAACAAGTAAAAAAACTTCAAATCTAAAACTAACTAATAAACTTAAATTGAATAAATTATTTCCCGACAATTGCGCCAAAAACTTGTTCGTCTTAAACCCACAAGCGTACGGAATCGATAAATCTATTTCAATTCCCAATCACATAGATAGTTTCATTTATGCATTCTTGGCAATCAATAAATCTATTATAATTCATTCTCTTTTTAACAGCCAATTAAATTTATTCTATTCACGTCTCGAATATATTCTTAGCCCGAATTCGAATGAATAGAACGCATTCAATTTCACGATTATCTCAAAGATTGCACACGTGATAAATATATTCCTAATATCTATTGCACATATGTTAATCAAACAATGTTCTAGACCTATTATGAGTCTCCCAACACTACAACAAGCAACTATATATTTAATTGGTGATGAACCAATCAAATAATAATTTAAGCATATAAGGTTAATCAAGAAACGCAAAAATTTAACTTCTTGTCTTGAATTAAAAATAAATAATAAAAGGTTTCATCTTCATCCAATACATGAAAAAATTAGCCTAGCATGTTGTTAAATAAATTGCACAAAAATATTTGGAATAAGATCACCCGTAATTGAAAACAATGATTGGAAAATGAAAAATCAATTTCTTCTTCGTTAATCTCCAACCCGAATCTTCAATCTCTTGTATTAATTACATTTGAATATCGTGCTAGCCTCCTTCTTGTGGTGAAAAATATGATATATTATGTGATGATTCGTTCTGGCTATCCCTTGGAGGATAAAAAGTAGGTTGAATATGATTTCTATAAAATTTAGATCAAATAAGGAAGTTGGCCGTTCAGACCAAAAAAAGGCCAAACGCACCATATGTTCCACTGCGTGTGTGCCGTAGGGTGTGTTTACTCTCGATAAATGGAGGACATGGTGCCTCAAGCGAGAGAAGAAGCCTATGCCCACACACCATGATAACTTTTTCCCACTTGTTGCATTTTGGTCCCTCAGTTTCGTCCTTCTTTCATTTGAGTCCATATTTGATATCTTCTTGGTCATATGGCTTTCAATTTCATCTAATTGCTTCCACCCCTTCTCCAAGAATTGACATTCGGTTTGAATCAACTATTAGCATTTTGCAATTTAGTCCCAAAACTTTGGATTAAATCCATTTTAGCCAATTCTTCACTCTTTTGTCCAATTCCATCATTTTTCTTCGAGTTGCACATAACAACAAAAATATATATAAAATGAAGCCTTAATTCATCTAAAATAACTCTAATTGTTCTAATTTAACAACTAAGTGTATAAAATACACTAATCATTATTCAAGTATCTTGCCAAATGGTTGATGGCTGTCCTACACATATGCGACGAGGACGACGGTGATTAGCCTCAGCATAAGGATGACAAAAAAACTCATTCCCCATGAACCTCGCCCCTAATGGTGTAAGAATTACTAGCCTAATCGGGTAAACAGGATGGGTAGGGGCAATGCTTGTTGCCCCGAAGCGGGTATGGGACTGATATGGGAAATATTATCCATGTCCGTTTAAACTCAATTTCAAATTTAAGTTTTTTAACAAACAAAAAGAAAAGATTTATCATCATTTAAAAAAATAGTTGTTCTTAACAAATCGGAAAAAAAAAAATTAATAATGTTCGTTAACTAAAGATATAAAATAAATAAATAACAAAAAAAAATAAACTAGGCAGGGGACTCGTCCCGTTCCAATTTAATCGGGTATGGGGGCAGGACAAGATAACAAAAATACCCGATGGGACGGAAGATACAAATGACCAACTTGTCCCATACCCACATTATTGCCATCCTACCTCGTGATTGTTAGTTTGGTCATTTATTGCATCTTCAGAGAAGCCCTTATTGATTTAACGTCACACTTATCCTTATCATGCTTATTTTTTCACTGATGGCATCAAGAAGTGACCTTTTACCACTTCTTAAGAGGCAGGGCTTAAAAGGCCATACAAAAAGCTTTTCTTTGATAGCGATGCCTGAAAATACTTCTTTCTTAAGAGCAAGCCACTAAGAGAGGTGAGAAAAAAAAATTCATGAAGAAAGCAAAGGAAAGGTTAGAGAATTGTGTTTCTTTTCCAAGATGTGAAACTTAGGAGAGGCTAGGAAATTCCTCTCTCCATTTTCTTTCAGGTCAATGCCTTAGTGAGAGGCCTGAGAACCTTTTCGGGTTGGCTTTTTACTAATGTTTTCCCTCATGATTAAAAGTACGACTTTTCACAAACAACGCCAATATGTTGACCTCTAAATACGATTGGGACCTAGCGCGTCAAGAGATCTCTATCCCACTCTCCTCCACGTGTTTATTATATGCACACTTGGACATATACGTTGGAGGTATAGGCTAAGGCTTTCTTCGATCAAAGGTTGGAGAGGTTGTGATTGTACATGCTCTGACACAAGTAAACAAATAGTTTAGTGTCGAAGAAACAAGAACGAAGAAGAAATGTGGAGTAGAATTTACATTTCTAGAGTAAGATTGAATACCAAAATGACAATTACGTTCAAACGATACCAAGTATGAGCATTTATAGGCGAAGAGATTTAGTTCAGGTTCATTGGATGCTTGACAAGTGGCATCATAGTAATAGCCCAGGAGTCAAGCTCAATGAAGTTGTGTTATTGCCATCATTGCCCTATGACCTCCGACACACTTTTCTAGATGAAAAAAATGGATTTGGCTTCAAGCAGCCCTTGTAGAGATGTCACATTAATTAAATGCATGTGTCTTAATGTGTCAGATTATAACTTTTACAAATCATCTAGGATATAACCTCAACCGTCTTGAACTCAAGAGGCCTATCGCGTGGCTAAGGGTTTTATTTCCTCTAATCGCATTGGTGGTTATAGAGTAGGTGATGCACATCATTGCTTAGTGTCGAAGGGGGCTCGAAGAGGTCTAGAGAGGCGTCTCCAATGAAGGCTTCTTCTCGAAGAGGTTGTGAAGCCTTCTTGCATAACATCTTGCCTGACTGACATCAACTTGACATGTCACCGTGGAATATAGGTGCAACACAACTCACAATTTTGTTTTAAATTGATTACTTAACTTTATTTTATTTCAATCTGATCACCAAATTTGTACTTCAATTCTAGTCCAGCCGTTTTTCTCTATTGCGGATGGAACCATTGGTTACATATGCACAACTATGAATGAAACTAGTTAGACTGAATCGGATCGTATTCATGGTTAACGAAATTTTTCCCTATTATTTAGTAGGTTGTGGTACCTTAATGCGTAAGTATATGAACTATTCTATTAAAATGCATGTAATTAATTTGAACTTTAGACTTTGCTTATATTAAATAACAATTACGTTCCAATTATCTCTAACGATTTTAAAAATTAATATAACATCACGATACGTAATAAACAAACATATGGTAAGTGGGAAGAAGGTATTCAGTGGATGATCTGATTTAGTGCATGTTTAACAAAATTTAAATTAATATTTGAATTGATCAAAAATATTTTTTTATTTATACATTTCAAAGAAGTCACAGTTACTATCTGATAAGTGTAGTTTCTATATTTATTCGAGGTTCTAAATGATGATATTTTACTGTTCTTTAAATAAAATACTACCTAATTTGTGTTATATTTCATTTCATAGGTAAAACTCAATATTTGATGAAAAATTTGAGTAAAGAATGCAAAGATAGCGGAAAATGGCTCCATTGTATCAAATACAAAGTTTGGGGATTGAAATGCAAATATTCAAAAGTTGAATCGGAGTGCAAAACGATGATTTGAAAATGCCAAGAGCCAATTGGAATTAAAGATTAGTGAGTGGGACGAAAAATATTGAAAAATGACCAAAACATTTACACGGGGAAGTTCAGGGACCAATTTTCAAAATTGGCCCCCAAACATTGAACTACGCATACGCACAAGCCTGCAGGGCGGCGTGCATACGCACAATTCCAATTCCTACAAACTGAAGCCAATTTCGTTGCATTGTGCGTACGCACATCTAGACCCATGCGTACGCATAGGTCAAATTCGAGTAAATTATGTTTCCTTATTTTGCGTTTGGAAAGTTTGGAGTGCTATCTTGGTATGCATGGGTCAATTTTGGGAAAATTATGTTTCCTTATTTTGCGTTTGTAAAGTTTAGATTATTATCTTGGACGCCGTATTTAAAGGAAGAGATGTCCTGAATAGAGGGAGACCCAATTTTTGGGGAATTGAAAGCCGTATTTTGAGAACAAAGAGAGAAATTTATATTGACATGCGTATGCACAAGCCTACAAGGCGGCGTGCGTACACACGATTCCAATTCCTACAAACTGAAGCCAATTTCGTTACATTGTGCGTACGCACAATTTCGGAAAAATTATGTTTCCTTATTTTGCTTTTGGAAAGTTTTAGATTGCTATCTTGGGCGTCGTATTTAAAGGAAGAGACGTCCAGAATTGAGGAAGACCTAATTTTTGGGGGGATTGAAAGCCATATTTTGAGAACAAAGAGAGAAAATTACATTGAGGAAGAGGAATTTACCATTTTAGATCCGATTTCGAGGGCGTGAAGAGTCAATTTCCAGATTTTCTTCAATTTTACATGATTCGGGTGATCGGTTCCTTTTATTTTCTATGCAATTTTCATATTAATATGCTAAGCTAAGTCTATTTGTATTGGATGGATGATGAAACTATTTGATTTCTAGTTTTTAATTTAAGACTTATGATTTTTAGTTTAATTATTGCGTCGTAATTCTATATACATGTTTTTTCATATTGTTTTAATGTTTGCACACCATTAGGACAATAAGTTGTTTATTTGTAGTGTTGAAAAATTCATGATAGATAGAACACTGTAATGGAACACATGAAAAATAAATATTAGGAATAATATTTGTGAAGTGTGCGAACGTATGTGATAATCATATGTTTAATGCATGTTTATCATATGAATACGGACTAGAAATAGGATCATGTCGTGATCAACATATGTTTATTATATCTTGAAAAAGAATAGTAAATGAAAGTGGGATTATCGATCGTCACGAATGCAAGGATTGAATTAATTATCACAAGTTGAGGATTGAATTCTAGAGTCAATTAGTGGAATCGGAAATCCAATACATTCATCCACATTTGATTTAAAAACCACATTTTTATTACTTTCATTGTTGTAGAACGTAGTTAAATCCAAATCAATCATATCTTATTATTGTTGCCAATTTAGATATATCGGATACACCAGAATTAAACATTATTCCTTATGGAATGATAACTCACATATCACAATTATTACTTGTACAACGAACCTGTACACTTGCGGGATTATTTTGCAACAAGTTTTCGACGACGTTGTTGGGAGGCAACCCAATTTTTCTTCAAAAGCATTCTTCAAAGTCAAGCTAAAGACTTTAAACAAAGCGCTCATTGGGAGGCAACTCAATTTTTCTTCCATTTTATTTATTATTCTTTTTAAATTCGGGAAATTTAGATTAATTTTTTTTATATTCAATTTTAGGAACTCATCATCCATACCACGTTTCTGCTTCAATCTTCCATATGAACATGACGTCGCGAAACATTTAAATCAATATTGACCACGAAGCCAACGAGAGCAATATGAAGCTAGTCATCAGATAAGATGTCATATCATGAGAGTATTTTCTTCATTTTCTTCCTCACCGCTTTATATGCAGATTGAGAATTTAAGACATCGAGGACAATGTCCTGTTTAAGTTTGGGAGTGAAAAACATGAGTTTTCATTTATATATATATATATATATATATATATATATATATATATAATATATATATATATATATATATATATATATATATATATATATATATAATTCAAACATTCAAAAATTTTAAAAAACTAAAAAATATCTTCTTTTTATGTGCTTGTGTGAGTTAATTGGTCTGGCTGACAATGAAAAATATATTGAATCGTTAATTGATTTATGAATGGTGAATAAATTACATGCTTAGATTAATTTTTTATTTTTCATGTGAAATTTGATATATATTGAGAACATGAATTAAGTTAAGCATTGCGGAGGAATGAGTTGATTTCATAATTGTATAGGTTGAAATAGTAGACCATATGTGCTAAACTCAAAACCACTAAATTTTACATCCTTAGACTAAATTTATAATAGTTTGGGGAATTTCATAGTTGTAGGAAGATATGAGATAAATAAGGATTCCATGAGTGAAATTAAACATCTTGTTTGGATTGTCTAATGTCAATGGGATGCATTTGTGTGAAAATCTCAAGTTAGAGGTCGTTTTACTTGGATAGATATTTAATGAGGGACATTGCACTAATCAAGGCAAAATCACAAACACTTTAAAAAAATTTGACTTTTGATAAGAGATTGTTAGTCTAATTAAGTCCTAGAGATTGTAGCAATCAAACTTATTGGAGAATCCTTATTTATTGACATATTGACTTGCAATTAGTGAGATTTACCTAAAAAGAAATGTGAGGATAGTATAGAATTTAACCTTAGTTCACACACTTGAAAAGAGCGAAAAGAATAAGTTTGGGGGAGTGTGAATTTTACGAGTGATGAAAGAATATATTTGACCATTGAGAGTTGGGAATTGAAACAACTCATGAATTCATAATGTTATGCTTAATTCTTCACACACACAACGATTTTACATTGGAGAAGTAGATTTTAAATTCTGTATTGTGATTTTGAAGTTGTGTATAAATATGATATTATGATTTCAATCATGAAATAAAAAGTCAGGTTAGCTAGCTAAATTTTTTGCTTTACTTGATTGACTAACCACCAATTAAGTAATTAACATTGTGTGTTTGTGTATTTGATAGGGTTCACTATCAATCATTGTCGACACGTTTTGTAGGACACAATTTATAAAATTTTATCAGCATATCTTAGATGACCATTTGGTTATGCTCGATAATATAAATTATGCTCACAAACGTTTGTGTAAGATTTGATTGTCGCTTTTTTTTTTTTTTTTTGTAAATATTCAATTATATCCTTAACAATATAAAAGAGTGAGTTTTCCGTCTGCACACGTGTCACAATTACATATCGTCCACTATTACGATGTCGTTTCAGATTTTCTCATTTCTCGTTCTCAAGATCCGGCAATGAAACTGTCAAACCGAAGTAGCCCTGAAATCTTTGAGCTTTCCTTTCACTTCTCAACTATCGTGAAAAATAGCAACACCAGGAGAAGAACATCGAAGATTTCAACCTGGAGATGATATTTGAGATTTCAGACTTGAGCTTTTAGTATATTTTTACATATTGATTTGTGAATTGCAGATTTAATATTGTGAATTGTGAATTGCTATGAATGAATAAATAGAGAAATTAATGATAAATTGTTGGGGATGGAAACCGTAGGTTTGGGTTTAAAAAAATCGATGTTGTCTCCATGTGGCACGAAGACACGGGTCGTGTCTCCGTGTGGGACGAAGACACGCATGGTTTTTATTTTTATTTTTTTTAATATTGAGCTACATAATAGTTTTATTAGCTTAAAGTTGTCATGGAGAGAAATGAAATAAAATGAATAAATTCGAGATGATTTCTCTTCTTTTTTTAATTAGATTAGGTTATAATTGATAACTTTGTTCTTCTATATTTCATCACTACAATATAAAAAGAGCAAAAC
This sequence comes from Fraxinus excelsior, assembly GCA_019097785.1. Classification (NCBI taxonomy): domain Eukaryota; kingdom Viridiplantae; phylum Streptophyta; class Magnoliopsida; order Lamiales; family Oleaceae; genus Fraxinus; species Fraxinus excelsior. The sequence continues at coordinate 15,248,081 of CM032630.1, forward strand.
ACTTTGTACCGGCGATTTTTGGAATTATCTCTTAGTAGTTTTACCGGTCGATCACTGCCAGGGGCGTAGCCCTCGGACCCTACCAGGGGGCGCTTCTCCCTCAACCCCACGACCTGATCGGTCAGGTCAATCACCGTCAGGGGGTGCTGCCCCCTAGACCCCCGCGACCTGATTGGTCAGGTCGATCATCGCCATGAGGTTTGCCCCCGGACCCCCACAAGGGGACGCTGCCCCCCTCTACCCGCGCGACCTGACAGGTCAGGTCGATCACCGTCAAGGCTTTATCCTTGAACCCATGAAGACGCGCTGTCCCCTCAACCCCCACGATCTGACTGGTCAGGTTGATCACCGCCATGGTGTTGCCCTGAACCCATGAGACAAGTGTTGGCTACGATGAGTTGCGGTTCAACTTGTAATGGCGACATCATGCAGTTAATATTACTAATATATAAGATGCGCATTAGGCTTTAAAATTGAGCAAGCAATCAAGTTTTATTGGTTCGAAGTTTCATGATATCCAGATGGGGTTACGCTACCTACTAAGTTTTATTGGTTTGAACTTTTACCAATCAAGTTTTATTTCTTATTTTAACTTTCAAGTTTTCTACTTTCAAGTTTCTATTGAAGAAGTTTTGCTAAATAAAATTTAATTAGCAATGTCTCCAAAAATCAGCCAACTCTATTACGTAGCCAACTATACTACAGCACGTGCACTCACTAGTTAGGTTAAACTAATTAGTTGGATGACAATGAAAACTCTCGTGTTTAGACTTCAATTCATGTTTGGCTGATTATTTGTCAAGTATTTATCATGTTGATGAACTTTTGAACATATTTGTAACTTGTAGTATCTGCAAGAGTTATGGTGAATGGTTTATCTATTCTATGATTATAAAAGTGACTACTAGACATGAACACATAAAATATATTTTATGGAGGCTAGCATAGGAAAATTCCATTTAGGAACGTTACTATACCAGACAACTTAGTTGTTCCAAGAAAACTAAGCTTATGGTTGTTGTAGAATGTGTGTATGTTCCATTTTAATTTGCAATTTAAAATGAATACAACTACCTATTTTCTATCCTTATCTGTTAGTTTCATTTTCATCTATTATTAATATTGCGAATGACTTACTTACAGTCATTTTTTCAGCATGTAAGTCATGAAGGAGTACCTGCAAATTTTGAACTTGGGAAATAACAGATTTAGAGTCAATCATTTTATATTCCAAAAATTTACCAACAAGAAATTTTTTAGATTCAGTATCTTCAATTTTATATTTTTTCTCTAAAGATTCTCATAGTTCTTTTGCAGTTTTCATTACGCTATATACACCATATAGCGAATCATTCAGTCCATTCAGTACATAATTTTTGCATAAAAAATTAGAATATTTCCATGCATCAAAGGCAATAATCAAAACTCGTTTATTTTTTTCTTGTTAAATAGAAGGAGGATCCTCCGTGAGAAACTTTGCCAGGTTCAAAGTGGTGAAATAGAACAACAACTTTTGCTATCGTCTCTTAAAATCGACCCCATTAAATTTTTCAGGTTTCTCTCCGTGAGAAATATGAGTTGAAGCAGACGGACCAGCCATAGTTAACATAACTATAGCCACAGTAGGGGTCACAGTAAGGGTCACAGCCACAGTAGGGGTCACAGCCATAGTAGGGGGAATTGCATTCGTCCCAACAGTGTTAGCCATTTCTGTTTTCAAAACAGAAGATCAACAAATTAGAGTTTAAAAAATTCTGCAGAATAGTATCGTACTAGAAATAAGCAAGTACAATTCTGGAAAAGTATTTATTAAATATAAAAACGTCTTAAGATTGTTGGAATAGTTTTTTGCAGTGAATAAAATTTTCAGAATATGACTTGCAATTGTAAAACATTAATAACGAAGTGCATAAACAGTAACAATAAATACATAAATAGAATGCATAAACAATTTCAGAATTCGGAATAAGGATGATCGAGGCGAGAACTAGGCTCTCTGTCCTTAAGATGTTTTTACCCAGTCACACAATGCTTGCGATATGTGGTAAAGCGTCTCCCAAGATACAATGATCACACTTGCAGAAGCAGCACTTTGACTGCAAGACAACGAACCCAGAACTGGAAGTACTCTCTGTAGACGAATACAAAAAGAAAAGGAGTATGTATGCAGAATGAGTGATTTGTGATTTTTCTGTGTATGAAATGAAAGCCCGATGACCATTTACATAGAGGAGATAGTGGACGGTTGAGCAGTTTCCACAAAACTCTCAACTCACCACTCACGCCCACTAACACACCATTTTAATAAACTGATGTGTTGGTTAATAAACTGTAAATGGAGGGAATTAATTGAATTTGGATAAAATTTAAATAAATTTTACCCAAAAAATTAATCTTGACACGGACCCAAGCCTAGGCACACGACCTACGACTCGACCCGACCCGACCCGAGCCGGTCGGATGGACGGCCGTGGCGGCGCGCGTGCGCGTGGCCTTGGATTAGTCTAGACATTGTCTAAGACTCCCCTATTTCAAAAACTATTGGTACCCCTTGGGGCCCAACCTCATTTCCAATCTTGAAGTTTATTAAGTAGTTCGAGGTTGTGTTTGCAACCTATGTGGGATTAGAACAGTTTTCCAATTCTTTCCCATTTATTCCTCTTATTTATTGTTCAACTTTCAACCATAATTTCTCATTCATATTGAAATGATTTTTCACAATTAAATATTCTACACTCCTCTACTCGGAACGTAGAATTTAATTAAGCATTAATTTCGATAAATCGGACAACGGGTCCCACTTAAAATTGTGGTCAAAGTTGACCTACTTATGGCACCATTTCCAACAACATGTACCGTCATTATGGGGTGTAAATTTATACCTTATTAACGACGGTACACGTAGCATCTCTCTTATCTCACCAACACTCTTAAATAAATTAATTGAAATAGTCGGGCTTGATAATGTAGCCACATTATATGACACGTGTTAAATTCACCGATGACAATACAAATATCATCACGATCACTTAATTTGATTTTTTTTCATTATGGCTATCCAACTTTATATTAAGTGTCACCATAACCACCTTTTATTTCATCATATACATTCAATTTCATATAATATTTTATCATGACCACCTAATTTCATATAATATTAACTAATTGTCATCCAAGACGTTAATTCGAGTTGGAACATTTAAAGTTGGTATATGAAATATTGTTTATCTCTTTGGTTAGTAAATACATCTAAATAAATTATCTTTCAAACTTCTAGTTTGAATTATTTTTTGTAATTCCTCCCCCCTAATGTTGATAAGATTGTGCAATTAAACTGACAATTAACAAATCGTGTTATAAAATATTATCAATTTGATATAAAGACTAAGGGCATGTTTAAGCTTCATTTTTGTGTAGAATGTATTTTTGAATAGTAGATTGATGGAGAATATGTGGTTAAAAAGAGAAAAAAAATTGGGTTGCGTGCAATATTATTTTATTGAAAAATGTGTGGTTGAAAAGAAAAGAGAAAATTGTATTTTGAAAAAATGGGGATTAAACAAGGGTTAAAATTGCTCATTTGTTTTGAGTATTCTTTACTTTCCATTTTAGTGCATTATAACTTATCAATTTTACATATATTGTACTATCAAAATAAGTAGATGAAAAATTAAGCTCTAACCATAAGTCATTATAATAGGGAGAACTATAATATTGGCATGAAGTGTAATAACATTCATTAAATAGAAATGTGAAGTACTTTGTTCTCAATTATATTAATTGGAGGCATTTAACGTGCAATATTATTAAACTATTTATTGACATCACAACTAACACTTAGTAAAATGTTGAAATCTAGACTCGCTCATATTAACAAGACATATCATCTTGATTGTATAATCTGAAAATTATGCTCATGGTTTGAATAGTAATTTTGAAAACTTCATGTAGCGAACACTATGTAATCCATCTACTATTCGTATCAAATCTACTAGATACAATTAATATATAAATGGTCAACATGTAGGGTGACGAACCCCATATATCACCATAATTAATTTTAAAAAATATAGGAAATTCAGTCTCTATTTAGCTAATCACCTATTTTCACGAGAGAGAACAAACAACATATAGGATTTCATTGGGTTAAAGAACCTTCTGGTTATCTATTTGAATTTTTCATTTCTCGTTATTATTGATCCGGTGATGGTCTAACTGGTCATGCCAAATAATAAAGTTAAATTGAACTTCTGGTTCAATTTAAGATATAATTCAATATTTAATTTCGAAGAATGTGATTAAACATTAAATAATCATATAATAATCAATCAAGTAGACAATTTAATCAATGTCAATGTGACATGAGTTATATGTTTTCCTTCACGGATAAATATTAATTCAAAATGATATATTTTTCGAAACATGTGCTACTTCAAGGACATGTTGTCTTTTGGGGGGAATTTGTTCAAAAAGCATAGTTAACAATAATATTTGATAAAATAGCATATAGTCAATAATGTTTGGTAAAATAACATTTGGTCTGTTTTATCATGTATTAAAAGTCATAAATACCCTTCATTTGAAATGTCCAAAATGTCCAATTTCAAACCAAAATCCCATAACATGAATTCCCTTTTCATTCTCACTTTTCATACCCAACTTAAAACCAATAGCAAAATGACATGCTATCCTTTTAAACGGTGAAGTGTCATTTTAATAAATTTTGTATTCGTTTCACTTATGTTCCTTCACATCCATATGGAAATTAATGAAAAGCATGTTTTAATTATATCTGGAGTGAAATTTAGAGTTCGTAACCGAAATGACATGCAATCATTATAAACGATTTGATGACTTTTTAACTCATTTTGTATTTGTTTCACTTTATATTTTCTCTTATCCACATGAAAACTAAAGCAAATTTTTTTTCACTATAATTAGAGTAAAATCGATAAACAACATTCAAGATCGATAAAAAATAAAAAAAGGTTCACTCGATAGTTATCAACAATATTGTTCCATGAGTAAACTATACTAGTCTTCACTATGAATGAAGGTAAGCATCTTAAATTCCATTATACTTCAATTACAGATAAGATACTCAAAAAATTAGTTTGTTTAGCTTATATAAGTCTTTTAAGATGTTCAAAAATATGATCGAATTGTTTTAAAGTAAAATCGAGACCATGTGACCTAAAATGAGATGCTGACATTTTAAATGGCCAGATTCCATTTCATCTAATTGTGTGTTCATTTCATTTTATATTCACTTATTCAAGTTTTATCATATTTGAACAGCAAGTTAGATACAAAGTTCATCCGATAGCGACCAATACTATTGTTCCGCAAGTAATTTACTCTCTACTTCACTATGAATAAAGGTAAGTAATACAAATTTCATTATATTCTAATTGTGAGATAAGATACTCAACAAATTAGCTAATTCAACATGAACAAGTCTTCTAAGATGTTTCAAACCATGATCGACTAGTTTTTAAGTGAAATCGAGACCATGTGACCTGAAACGACATCTAGTCGTTTTAAATGTGTGGCTGATGTTTCTACTCATTTAGTATTCTTTTCTATTTATTCACATTTGTTATGGATGCATGAATTAATTGTTGAATTTAATTTTGAAATTGTGATGGTTTTTAATAAATTCTGATAGTTATTTTTATTAGGTTTTTGGTAACTATGACAGCAACACTGTTTGTTTAAACCAAAACAGCATATGGTCATTTTAAACGTATGGCTGACGTTTCTACTCATTTGATGTTCGTTTTGGTTCATTCATGCCTGTAATCAAGTGAAAGTTTAGGGATGAAAGTTTTAACTATAATTCGACGTTGCATTCGACACATTTGTTCAAACTATAGTGAGTCACTCCATAATCTGATAGGAAATTATACTGCACTTGACAATAAAGAAAAATGTAAGTAGCAAGTATGGCATCGAAAACATAGCATGTGTAGTAGTTTAATATGTATGAGTCATGTATGAGTTTCAAAGCATATTTTACTAATTTCGGAGCGAAATCAATACCCCGTGACCCAAAACGGCATCTAGTCGTTTTAAATGTATGGCTAATATTTTTATTCATTTAGTGTCCGTTTCGGTTTATTCACGCCTGTAACCACATGAAAGTTTAGGGATGAAAGTTTTAACTATTTCAAAATTACGGTCAACACATTTATTCAAACTATAGTGAGTCACTCTATAATCTAATAGTAAACTACACTACACTTGACAATAAAGAAAAACAAAAGTAGCAAGTACGGTATTCAAAATATAACACGTGTAGTCATTCAATGTGTGCGAGTCATGTATGATGTTTCAAACAATGTTTTACTAGTTTCGAAGTGAAATCGATACTCTGTGACCCCAAATGGTATCTGATCATTTTAAACAGAGGGTTGTCGTTTAGGGTTTAGGTTTTAGGTTATACGATTTAGGTTTTAGGGTATAAGGTTTACAAAATAGAAAAAACGTGTAATTTTTCAACATGCCCTTTAAACGACTATGTGTCATTTTAATAAACTTTTTATTCATTTCACTTTATGTTCCCTATCCACATGAAAATTATTGAAAAACATGTTTTAACTATATGTAGAGTGAAATTTAGAGCTCGTAATTGAAATGACGCCCTATCATTTTAAACGATTTAAAAACGTTTTAACTAATTTTGTATTTGGTTCACTTTATATTCTCTCGTACCCAAATGAAAATGAAAGTAGAAGTTTTTTCACTATATTTAGAGTAAAATCGATAAACAACATTAAACTTTCGAGATAGAAAAAAAATAAAAAAAGGTTCACTCGATAGTGATCAACAACATTGTTCCATAAGTAAACTATACCAGTCTTCACTATGAATGAAGGTAAGCATCTTTAATTATATTATACTTCAATTATAGATAAGATACTCAAAAAATTTATTTGTTTAACTTATATAAGTCTTTTAAAATGCTCAAAAATATGAATGAAATGTTTTAAAGTTAAATCGAGACTTGGTGACCCAAAATAACATACTGACATCCAATTGTTATTTCAACTGGTTTTGTGTTCATTTCATTTTATATTCACTTATATTTATATAAAAATTAAACGAATTCAAGTGTTTACCATATTTGAACAACAAGTTAGGTACAAAGTTCATCCGATAATGACTAACACTATTATTCCGTAAGTAACTTACACTCTACTTCACTACGAATAAACGTAAGTAATACAAATTCCATTATATTCTAATTATGAGATAAGATACTCAACAAATTATCTAACTCAACATGTACAAATCTTCTAAGATGTTTCAAATTATGATCGACTAGTTTTTGAGTGAAATCGATACATTGCGACCCAAAACGGCATTTGATCATTTTAAATGAATGGCTGACGTTTCTATTCATTTAGTATTCATTTCCATTCATTCACACCTATAAGCACATTAAAGTTTAAGGATGAAAGTTTTATCTGTATTTCAATGTTGCGGTCAACACATTTGTTCAAACTATAACGAGTCACTCCATAATCTGTTAGTAAACTACATTACACTTGACAATAAAGAAAAAATGAAAGTAGCAAGTATGTTTAGTCGTTCAATGTGTACTTGTCATGCATTATGTTTCAAACAATGGTTTACTAGTTTCGGAGTGAAATCAATTTCCCGTAACCCCAAATAGTATCTGATCATTTCAAACGAAGGGTTGCCTTTTAGGGTATAGGGTTTACAAAACATAAAAACATGTAATTGTTCAACATCTACAATTCTTATATGATATTTGAAACACTATTTTACTAAGTTTGGAGTGAATTTGAATTCCTATGACCCAAAATGCCATGTTGTCATTTTACACGTAAAGGTGTCATTTAGGGGGTAGAGTATACAAAAACATAGCACGTGTTATTGTTCAATATGTTCAAGTGAGATTGAGTCCATGTTACCCAAAATGACATATTATCATTTTATAAGTATGACTTCCATTTAAGGTATACAAAACATAGCATGTCTCCAACTGAAATCGACTCATCACATAAAATGGCACGTGAATGTTCTAATCGTATGATAGCCATTTTTCTAATTTAGTGTTTAGTTCACACCATTTTCGCTCATTCAGCCTGGATAAGTCATCTATGACATTTCAATACTTGTTTCGTAGTAAAATCGAGACATCGTGACCCTAAAATGGCATGTTGTCGTTTGAAACGTATAACTGCCATTTTTTAGATTGGGTTAATAATGCAATCTATTTTTCCATCGCATAAATATACATGTCATAAAAAATCCAACTTTGTTTCAACCCTGAATTCTTCAATGTTTGAATAAAATATTCATACTAATGGAAAACATATCAATCAATCATAAAAACCAACACTAACTAGACAAAATCAGCATTCATGCACTTGTTTTCCAACTAAATCATATAAAACATTACCATCTAGGCAAAATTAGCATCTAATTCATATGTCCTCCGACAACATAAAGTTGAAAACATACAAAGAAAACAATTATGAATCGAAATGCATAGCAAAAACTTTATCAACTAGTTTATTCCTTCAACATTCAATCATATCATCAGATATAAGTTTCAATATGAGGCTCCAATGAAGGCTCCTCACTAGCTCTCAACCACATTGTCAATGTGAACTCGTATAATGAAAATCTTGTTGGCTTACCACCAATTGAAAACCAAATCTCATTTTTTTTTTTTTTTTTATAATCATCCTCATTACAAGTTGGTGGACTAGTTGGACTGAAAATGTATACGCTTCAATTGATATATTTGTCCAAAACAAGATTCCACGAGCATTTCTTGGTGAACATCATTTGACATCTCTCGGACATAGTCAAGTTTTTGAAGGAGTACTTCTATGAAGATCTATCTTTAATTCTATCTTTAGCGGGAATCACAAACTCAAATGAGTATTCCATTTCTATATCAATGAACAAATATGAAGAATATATAGCAATGTTAAGTGATACTTAGTACAATTCATTTTTAAAAACAGATAAACGACAAGGTGACATTTTTCAGAACTTCATAAATGACAGGGTGTCATTTTCAGGACTAGATAAACTTTAGGGTGCCATAATAGAAGATTCATCAACTAACATATCAATTATCACAAGCTCAATCAAGTAAATGCAATTTTCATCATGGAAAAACGTGCAAAATACTACCATTTATTAGCTATGGTAAAAAATCACAATCTTTTATCACTCTTCCATATTCCATTTCATGCAAACCTCTTGAATCCAACACATCTCACTAGGGAAAGCCACATTATAGGAGAAAAAATAATTCATCTATGTCTCAATAACAAGCAAATACCAAATACAATATAAGTGTTCATCAAAGAATCGTTTAGAGTAAGTATTTCGTGGAACTTTAAGAAAAAGAACGAGCTCAAAATCTCATATATTATCTCTCTGCATAATCAATAAAGTCCAAAACATTAAAAAAGACACTTGGTTAAATAACACAAAATAGTGTCAATTTTTTAAGACTTCAAGGATATCACAGAATATCCATTTCACAACACTAACATTGCAAGACATTTGAATATTTTTCAGCAAGTAGATACTTAATTGTTTAATAACCTATAGCAATTTTTATTAAATTGTCATCTTTGCTTCCAATTATCAGTTCAACACTTGCTAGGAAAAAAAATTAGTCTAGAAGCAAAAACCACTCAAACCATAAGTGGAACATAATTAGAAGACAATTGTGGTATTTCATTTTCTGGAAAAAAAAAAACAATAATTTACTTGTTGCAATTTGCCACAATTTCACCATGTAATTTCTTTATAGGAGCAAGTCTAATTTTCGTGAAAATGCATAAGCGTGTGTAGACTCAAACATGAGTAAGTCATATTCAAACAACAAAAGTAGACATAAATCAAATTTGAAATTACTTATAGTGCTTTGTACCCCAAATCTGCTTACAAAAGTAGACATAAATCAAGTTCGAAATTACCTATGGTGCTATGTACCCCAAGTCTGCCTATAGGCCCTTGTCAATTTGCTAATAATCTACATAATGAAGAATAAAACAAAGAAATAACATGTTTTCAAATTTGTAGTTACAAGAAGAAAGTTGAATTTGTAAGTTACTTTTCCTGTAATTCAAAGCAGCACTAAAAAATATGAAGAGAAAATTGAATTTCAAAACTTAATCACTACATACAAGAAACATGAATAAAATAAAGATCTAAACAAGCCTACTATATCTGTATAATTCTTGCGGCACTAATTTCTCTAAAAAAATTCACATAAAATCATAGTAAAAGTGAAAAATTGAGGAAACATTCATACATGAGGATAGCACACTATGAAATTGGTTCTTAGAAGTGATTGTTCATGTATGGGTGCTTTTTCACGAGTTTCAATTCTATCAATCTTGGGAAATTGATGGAACCTTCATACCAAATTCATCATTTCGCTCAAGAAGACGAAAGCAACTGATTTTGAATGGTAGAATGATTTGAAGATGACAAAACCACAAAGAGAGAATAAGAAGGGTTTCGGGATCACGATGAGAAAAGAAAGATATTACATTTTGGATTTTGGGAATTCAATTGATTTGAGAAAAGGGGAAATTATTTTTTCTAGTGATGTTGAATAAGGGTGTATTTTGGCAGTTTATATATTATGATTTAAAATATTTATTTTAAAAATATTATTCTGGTTAAAGGCTAAATTCTCAAAGTGTATTATGAAATAGGTTATTTAACCCAATTACCACATTGTATTTTATTATTACTTCTTCAAGAACAATGTGTTAATATTCTTTTGGAATATTGAAAATTATAATTCGTGCTCTTCAAGAACGATAAATTAATATTCTTCTTGAATATTAATAATAAAGAAAATTATTTTCCCTTCAAGATTATAATCCAGTATTGAGTTACTTAACTTGTATTTCTTCAGTAACACAATGATATATATATGTGTGTGTGTGTGTGTGTGTGGGGCACGCGCGCTACTTCAGGAGCAATAATAATTTATTAGACAAATCTATAAGTAATATTCTTTTGAAATATTAATTATAATGTTGTGTTTTCTTCAATAGCATCAACATGATAGATTATCAATTTGAAATTTATAAAAGAATATCTAAAATATTTAAACTGCTTAAAAATATTAATTATCATACAAACAGAATATGATATAAAAATTAATTATCAAATAGATAAGATATAAATTTATATATAAAAACTAACAATCATGCTCTCCGGTCCACGATGGGCAAGAGAACCGCCACGTCAGCGGTGAAATGAATTTTTTCTTTTTTTTGGCTTTTTCCCCTGCAGCCGCCCCCACCTTTCCCTTTCACCCACTCCCAACACACCCACACACACCCAAGTTATTACCCACCCCCTTTATAAAGTAAATAATGTTTTTTTTTATCTCAATTTTTAAAATTATTATGGAGATATCAAACGAAATCGAAATATTACATTTTTAATATTATATCGAAGTGCTCACGACCTAGTTTCCCTCATTTCTAACGGCGTGCGAAACGGCCAACCGTAGCAAAAATTAGCACTCGTCGAAATAAGACGTTCCAAAATATATAAATGATTTTTCTTATTTTTGTCTCAATTTTTGAGATCATTACGAGATATCAAACGAAGTCGAAATATTGCATTTTTAATATTATATTGAAATGCTCACGACCTAGTTTCTCACATCTCTAACGGCATGCGAAACGGTCAATCGTAGCAAAAGTTAGCACTCGTCGGAATAAGACGCTCCAAAATATATAAATAGCTTTTCTTATTTTTGTCTCAATTTTCGAGGTCATTACAGGATATCAAACGAAATCGAAATATTACATTTTTAATACTATATCGAAGTACTCACTACCTAGTTTCCCACATCTCTAACAGCATGCGAAACGGTCAACCGTAGCAAAAGTTAGCACTCGTCGAAGTATGACATTCCAAAATATATAAATGATTTTTCTTATTTTTGTCTCGAAAAATATCGAAGTGCTCACGACCTAATTCTGATAACCAAAGTCACATTTATAGGTAAAGATTAGAAATACAATGACATTGATTTTTAGAAATACAGGAGTACAATTATTCTTCACTTATTTACACATTAAAAAAAAAAAAAAAGTTAAAAGAGAGAGGATTGGGGTGTAGGGGGGGGGGGGGGGGTTGGTTTACGTATCAATAAAAATTTCCAGCTTTTTGAATGAATCAAAACTCGTGCCTTCGAAATTCTTTGAATTAAACTAACCATTTTCCGCATTCCCACTTCAAGAAAATTGAAAGAAATCTCTGTCTGGGTTGAACGTGTACGAGAATTCATTCAAAAACCACTGTTGAGTCAGTCTCCTGTTCTCGCGTCCTTCCCGTATTTGAAGGCTGAAGCTCTATTAATTTCTTGAACCACGCGGTGACCGTGTCAGGCGCCCACCAATAGGGGGCATCGCCTTGCATTTTGTCAAAGTTTTTGTCAAATTTTTATGTATAACTGACTTTATTCTAACTTCTTTTACCAGAATTCCGTACATAACAGAGGTTATAAAGAGGGAAGGGGTTCATAATAATTAGAAGCATACTTTAATTAATATTATTCAGACAATAAAGGGACATTTAACTGATCTAAGGTTTTTCATTTCTGTTCTGGTGAGTTTTTCATGATTATCTTAGTAGAATAATTCCTTTCTGAATGCGGCTTCTGTTATTACAATAATTCTGGGATTTTAATGTTTTATTAAGACTATGATGTTCTTTTCGATTATGCTGAAATTAACATTGAAAAAAGTAAACTTGGTTAAATTTTATTCAAGCCTTTTATGGTATTTTATAATTAATAAGGATTTTCTTTATAAATTATGCAGGTGTGGGGACCTTAAAATCTTTTGGTTTCTGAAGAAATTGGAAAACAGTGTTTTTGATTTTCCTGTTTGACTTAAAGGATCAACAGGAGATTCAGCCATCGCCATGGCAAAAGGATGCAATAAGTTCAGTAGGAAAAATTCAATAAAATCGAGGAATTGCGAGCCAGGAAAATTAATGATTGAATCGACGCATTCATTCAAGAATCCAGTACAAGACAACAGAAAATCAGAATATGATGATGCAAATGAAAAAGCAGATTGTTCTACTTATAAATCAGTCAATGCGGCTTCTCTCCCGGAACCTGCTATCATGTTTACACCCCGACCCGTTAGTGAGCTTAATGTTGCTGCCGTCAACATTCAAAAAGTATACAAGAGCTACCGGACTCGAAGAAACCTTGCAGATTGTGCAGTTGTAGTAGAGGAGCTATGGTTTGTCGGCTTACCATTTTGTCATTTCATGTAGTCTGATGCCTAATGAAATACTTTTGTTTAAATTATCATATTTGACATATATAGGTGGAAAGCCTTGGACTTTGCAGCTCTCAAAAGATGCTCTGTGTCTTTCTTCAATGATGAGAAACCAGAAACTGCTGTTTCACGGTGGGCTAGAGCTAGGACGAGAGCAGCCAAGGTTAATATCCAAAACTTATTTTTTACTCTTTCAATTGAGTTCAGAGCTACTTGTTCTGTTAAATTTCTACTGTGAAAAGGGATTGATTTCTTGCAATTGCAGGTTGGAAAGGGATTGTCTAAGGACGAGAAGGCTCAACAACTTGCCATACAGCACTGGCTTGAGGCTGTAAGTCCTCTAAACCATTGAAGTGCTTTTATACAATTTTGTGCCTCTAGTGGACAAAATTGTAAAAATGCTTGTCATTCTTAATAATAGAGGACAAATCTGAACCATCGATATAATTGCTTCAATGGGACCTGTGATATTACTTATCACTCTTTTTCTGTAGATTGATCCACGCCATAGGTACGGGCACAATTTACATCTCTATTATGATATCTGGTTCAAAAGCGAAAGCGCGCAGCCTTTCTTTTACTGGTGAGAACCCTATTTACCATTTCAGATTGATAACTTATTTGGTTTACGTTTGAGGAACAATTATGGGAGTAGAAAGTTAAAATATATACTGTCTTTAACTATTCAAAACTCTCTCCTCCTTTTCCCTAGATATAAGAGTATCCTTTTCACGATATGTTAATGAACAAAATGTTCCTTACTGACTTCCTCCTGCAACATTTGTTCTTTAAGGTTGGATGTTGGAGATGGAAAAGAACTAAATATTGACAAGTGCTCACGGGCCAATTTGCAAAGGCAATGCATCAAATATCTGGGACCGGTAAGTTTAAAGTCATCAAAGAGTATTAGCAATCTCACGAGCAGACATTGCCCAGGAAATTAGCTAGCATTCTCATGAACATATATGATCATTCCTCTAACAGAAAGAAAGAGAATTATATGAAGTCGTGTTTGAAAATGGGAAGCTCCTGTACAAACAAAGTGGTTCCACCGTGGACACCATTGAAGGTTCAAAATGGATATTCGTTCTTAGCACAACAAGAATTCTGTACGTAGGCAAGAAGAAGAAAGGTCTGTTTCAGCATTCAAGTTTTCTTGCTGGCGGGGCCATCACAGCAGCTGGAAGATTGGTTGCTCATGATGGTGTTCTTGAGGTATATATACATAATGCTAGAGAGTTTACAATAATCTTAAGTTTGAAGTACTGGTTAGCATGTATTATACCTGCGGATTGAATAATTTTCTTAATTTACAGGCAATTTGGCCATATAGCGGTCACTATCATCCAACAGAGGAGTGCTTCAGGGAATTCATAAGCTTCCTGGAGGATCATGGCGTAGATCTTACTAATGTAAAGGTAATTGTTATGAATCTACACCGTCTGTACATATGCTTCAATCCATGTCAACAACAGACGTACACTTATTTGCCTATTCTTGGTAGGCAAACTTAAGTTCCTTCATAGAAAAGCGTTTAATCAATGACCCTTTGCCATTTCATCTTTTGCAGAGATGTGCAATCGATGAGGACTGCCCTCCTTTTCATAAGGATGCCAATGAGGAATCAATTCCAAGACAATCATTAGGTGGTTGTGGAGACAATCAATCCGAGAATGTAAGCACATCTGATGTAGATGGCCGAAGTACAGGCACTGATGAAATGGATAAACCGGTTTATAACTTGGCTAAGCACATGTCCTGCAAATGGACTACTGGAACTGGACCACGCATTGGATGTGTCCGGGAATACCCTACAGATTTGCAATTCCGAGCACTTGAACAAGTTAACCTTTCACCTAGAGCGCCTTGTGGACCTATCAGCAACTATGGTCCAATCCCATCACCACGACCAAGTCCTAAGATTCGACTCTCTCCTAGGCTTGTATGTTCGGGACAGCATAGTCCAAGGACTCCCATTCCAGCAGCTACCTAAAGCTTGCTAGGAAATGGATATAACAGGGGTTTACAGACGCTTAACCCATGCTGAATCAATAGTTCCATCACTGGCAGCACCTCTGGTGATCTTAATCTGCCCTTTGTGGAAGCTGTTGGGAACCTACTTAATCATGCGCAGCGAAAATAAAGCAATTTCGATTCACAAATAGGATCTGCTTTATGTTTAGATAGAAATTGTGATATAAATAATACCTTAGATGAATTTCACAAACTCTTTTGCTGATTCACGAACTCCAATGATCACAATCTACAATCCAAGCTGTCAAATTGTTCAGCCTCCAATGGTGATCCACACAGAGAACAAGAATGACCGCTAGGGTTTTCTTTTCTCGTGTTAGCAAGAATAATGAATAATCACTTACAATTTTTCAAACCCTAACAGCCTATTAATACAAGTCCAAACGGGTTTGGCTCATCTCTTAACTTAACCCGACTTAATATTTAATTAATCAAATTAATTAAATCCGGTTCATGAATTAATTAATTCGGGCCTATTAATAAGCAACCCAATTAATTAATTATCCAACACTTGTCAATTAATTGATTATCCAACACTTGTCAATTAATTAATTGGTAAATCTCATTCTTCTGGTTCTCTTTTGTGTGTGACCCATTAAGTTCCCGATCACGATACCTAACGACGTGAATTGTTATTTTGATCTAATCAAAACTAATAAATTAAAATACCCCTTTCAATTTATCATCAATTCACATTCGTCGTCCCAGATTGACATCTAGCAATGTGTCAGGGCAATACATGTGACGGAAAATGTCACGTGGCATGACAAAACCAAACTTGTTCGTTTACTGTGAAACTATAATCCCTTCGTCAATATGATCTGATCAATTACGAGATATGGACGTGTGTCAATCTCAATTATCGATCATATCTTTTATCCTACTGTTAAGTCAATGTAAGTCGAATCAACTTAACTAGATGAAATGTAGATCATAATCTCTTACTATCTAAGAGTGACGAATCATCTATTGATCATTCACAACCTTCATATGATTCTTGACATACCCGAACAATGCCGTATTAGCGACCCTTGACAGAGCAACATCCGACATCACCAAAGCATGACTGTCCTCACATAAGGCACTATGATGACCTCAAGTCAAAGGACCAATTCCACTACCGAACGTTAGAGATTAACCACTAACACTCAAATAGTTTTTCATGTGGAATCTCTCAGCGGGTCTCCAATGTTTTGTTTTATAACAATAGAACAAAACATTCATATGTTCATTCAAGTGTCACCACACTCTAACTTGTAAGATCAACTACTTACTTCATAAGTAAGAAATGTCACACGTGATGGTCTATCCGTAATAACGATATTCGTATCTCATTATTATATACGACCACAGACGATTTAAAATTCAGTTATACGTAATTTGTATCTCACAATCACAACTCCTTGTGATTAACAAATCACCAAAACTTGAATCTATGGATTCTATTATTTAATTAATTAGAATGTTAATTCAATAAATAATAGATCTTGCCATAAATATGTATCGATTATATATACATTAAAAGTGCTTATGTCTAAAGTTGATTGGACTTAGGGCATAACACTTACAAACTCCCACTTGCACTAGATCCAATCTCTTATGTATCTTATACCATAAGAGTCTACATGACAATCATGTATATACTGCGACAACTCTTTGTCAATGGATCTGCAATTTAATAACTTGTGGGAATTCGTTCTTTCTTTACGTCATTTCATTGTATTATCTTTCCAATGAGATAATACTGCCTTAACACGTGTTTGGATCAATGATGAGACCTTAGTTTCCTCGTTTGCACGATGGCTCCACTATTATCACAATACAAAAGCATGTGATCAACAATGTTAGGAACTACTCCAAGTTCATTAATGAACACTTTGACCCAAACAACAACTTTTGTTGATTTCTAAAGCAATGATGTATAAGGCTTCTATTATTGAATCAACGATGATTTTTGATTTGGAACCTTTTCAACACATCGCTTAAGAGTAAACCAATATCTTAATTGAAATATGCTATCATTCTAGTCCGACTAGAAGTTAGCATCAATGTATCCATGAACTCCTAATTCATTTTCTCTATATAAAATCTTCTTAAGATTTTATCTATATAGATCTAGATGAGTTAATCAATCTTATAGATCTATCTCTACAGATCAAGCTATTTCTCACATATCTATTATGAAGAAATTATTTAACAACCAATTGAAATATAAAGACGTCGTTTCCTGTTAATATGTCTCATACATATAATATTAGGAATGCGACAATACTCCCACTATCTTCTTTTAAACACACAATTCATTTTTGATAAAATCAAACATTTTGACTTTTATATCAAATCAAATATTTCAGCTCCAAAAGGCTTATTTTAATCCATATTGAACTTTTCTTGTAAACTCATTTACTACATATGGGTTCTAATCCATTAGGCGGGTTGACTAAGGTCCAAACCTTGGTAACATTAAGTTCATATCGGATATTATAGCCTTATGTCATCTCAGCGAGTCAACACTTGACTTTGCTTATGCATAATTAGTAAGCTCATCATCCTTGATTAGTAATGTCTGATTAGTAATCATGGATTCTTACCTTCCAGAAGGTGGAATGATCCTATACGATTTATATGGAGCTGTCGTGTCCTCAGGAGTCTCAACTTCCTGAACAAGAGTATGTCTCTCAACAAGTTTGGGATCAGACTCGGGTTCATCTACTTGGTTAACTATATATGTGAATCCTTGAACTCCTTCAAAATTTATTCTACTCCCATTGTCCTCTCCTAAAATAAACACTTTCTCTAGAAATGTGACATGTCTTGAGATGAACACCTTCTTCTCAACGAAATTATAGAATTGATATTCAATTGTCTCTTGAATATCCCACAAATATATATTTATCGAATTTAGTTTCAAACATATCCGATTCAGTGCGCTTCACACAACCGTCACAGTCCAAACTTTCATATGAGATAAGTTGGACATTTCCATAACTCGTATGAAATTTTGTCAACCGATTTAGATGTGACACGTTTAGTGCGCGACACGTAGCAATCAGTGCATGACCTTAAAACAATTTTGAAGTGTTTGCATGGCTTGTCTTTAGTTGCACTATATCTAGTAGTGTATGATTCCTCATTGCAGACACATCATTATGTTGCAATGTATGTAGAGGAATCCACTGCGAGAGAATCACATTCTCTTTTAGATAATCTAAAATTCTACATTTTATGTATTCTCCACTTCGATCAAATCTTAGTGTGAGAATTTATTTACCTATTATTTCTCAATTTCTAATTTGAATCACTTGAATATTTCAAGAGTTTCATACTTGAATTTCATCAAATATACATGACTATTTCTAAAATAGCCGTCTAGTAAATGTGATGAGATAAGAGAAACTTTATCTAGCAATGATTGATATATGTTCACATACATCACTATGTATTAGACTCAGTAATTATGCAGATCTTTCTCCTTTTCAAGTAAAATGAAATATGGTCTGGTCATTATTCCTAACAGACATATTTTGTATTTGTCAAATGATTCAAAATCATTTGACCCAAATGTACATCTCCATGTAAGTTTGAAATTACATTTTTATTTATATGACCAAATCTGTAATGCCAGATATATGTGTTATTCAGATTATCATTTTTATACCTTTCATTATCTATACTCATTATAGAATACTCGATATTTAGAATATAAATGTCATTTTGTAATTTACCATAATCGTTAAGATCTTATCAAGATAAAAGGAACAACAATTGTCCTTTACATTAAAATAATTCACGTCCAAACATAAGATTTATTTAATGCTCTTAGTAATGGTAAGAACAAAATATCATTTCTCTAATTCTAATATTAAGCCTAAAGGCAAAGGTAAGAAGTAGCTCATATAGGCAATGCAGCAACATTTGCTCATATTCAACGTACATGTCAATTTCTCCCTTTTTTTGCAGTGATCTATTTCTGTTTAGTTTCTGCATATTTATACAAATATGAGATCCATATATGGTATCAAATACCCACGAAACTAATGAAGTAGATATAAGTCTTGCAATTTCTTTTCCAATGACCTATCATTCCAAAATGATAATAATGGTAATTAGATTTAGTATTGTCCTTATTTGCTTTAACCGTCTTAGCCATCTTAGATGTTTTCTTAAAACATCCTTTAGACTTCCCTTGAGGAATCTATGACTAAGATTTGCCCATTACAAATATAGATATCGAGCTCAACAGTCTTAAGCATGTTCAGCAACTTAATAAATGTGCATTCGAATTTTATTCATGTTAAATTCATAATTAGTTATGAATAACTCTTCGGCAAAGATTGCATAACCAAGTCATACGTAGTTCTTTGTTCATGACTGAACTTGATTGAGACAACTTCTCAAAGTAATCAACGTCTTCAGCACACCAGCACTGGCTGAAGACTCTTTGCCATTATGCACTAGTATAGTTGCTAGGAAATCTCATATCTTTCCACACGTGATTGTTCATCATTCAACACTTTGAGATGGAAAATCACGTGTTTGTATCTATACACTTATGTTGCTTTTGTAACTCAGGTGAGATAGTCGCAAACATCACATATGTTGCAGTGCTATCGTCATCACTGTATTTGTTATAGCAGCCACTTCTTCCTTTATTGAGTCATCAACAAGTGTCTCTGGAAAGGGCTACTCAAGGACATAACCAATTTTTCATGTTTGAGAACAATTCTCAGATTGCATTGTCAATCAAGAAAATTTGGTTTGGTTGTTGGCATACAGTATGCTGCTCAAATACATATGGTTACTCAAGATTCAATAAATGTAAACGACGAAAAGTAAAAGAATAATATATAAAATGCATCGATTAATTTAACATTGTCTTTTATTAAATTAATTTCCCTCTCACTGTTTAACTCAAATTTATGACCCTCTCACATAAATTTATGGAATCCATACTTGATTCCCAGTGGATTAGGATCACATTTGTTATATCAAAACCTTGAGTGTACTCAACAAGCCTTAATAAAACATTTAGGTAGATACTATTATTAATTATATCTCCATACAACTCCCAGATTATTAAGCTGACAACTATTTGTCTTCACACGTCGTATGTGTTAGCTTAACATGCCTCTAAAATTTATTTCTTTGAGTGTACTCAGCAAAAGATAAGTTTTAGTTAAGTCAAACTCATCATTCAGAAATATCTAATATTTCATAGTGTCAAACATATCCCTAATAGACCAGCTTTGAGTGTACTCAACAAGCTGAGATCGATTTAGGACTCTCGTTTTTCACTATAATGATGGAAAGCGAATATAAATATGACTCAATATTTTAATATGCCTCTAAAATTTATCTCCTTGAGTGTACTCAACAAAAGATAAGTTTTAGTTAAGTCAAACCCATCATTCAGAAATATCTAATATTTCATAGTGTCAAACATATCTATAATAGACCAGTCTTGAGTGTACTCGACAAGTTGAGATCGATTTAGGACTCTCGTTCTTCACTATAATGATGGAAGGCGAATAAGAAACTGACTTAATATTTTTAACGAGGGATTTTGCATGCAAATGTCTCATCGTAATAATTATATATATTTTATTATACATCTAACATGCAAATAAACATACATATAATACTGTGAAAGATTATGGACTTATACTATCTAGTTTTCTCGAGCCATAAGGAAGACTAGTTGGTCAGTTCGTAGGGGGTATAACATTGATTCATATAATGTTCCATCTCTATAGTCTCCTCCCCTTCTTGTATCTTCAATTAGTCCAGCTGCAATATGTATCATATACTAGTTGGCACGCAGGCCTAAATAATATTGGACGCGCATGCCCATAATAATAACGGACTCGCAGGTCCAAAATAAATTAGAGCCGCAGGCCCATAAAACAACAAGAATAAAACTAACTATTCAACAAATCCACATGGTCGAGTCCATAATCATCCACTAATAAAACATTCATCATATAAATGCATTCCTATATAATATTCAACATTATATGCAAACATGTTTCAAGTTTCAAGCTTCTAGCAATAAAGTCGTTTAGGAACAGTTAAATAATCAATTAATCAAATTAATCAATTAATTTAATTAGCGGGTATATTTAATTAAAATCAAATTTTAATTTTATATACCAAATTAGAATCTCATTCTAATTCCACTATTACATGACGGAACTATTTAATCAAAATCAAATTTTAAGTAAATATCAAATTAGAGTCCAACTCTAATTTCAAAGTTTTAAAATAAGATAATTTAATTAAAATTGGATTCTAATTAAATATCAAATAAGAGTTCAACTCTAATTTCAAAACTAAAGACGGCCGAATTTAATTAAAATCAGATTTTAATTAAAATACAAATTAGAGTCAAACTCTAATTCCAAGATATATTAGGGTGATATAATTTAATTAAAATCAAATTTTAATTAAATACAATATTAGAGTCCAACTCTAATTGCAATTGAATTAACATTTTAATTTAGGATAAAACTCCTAAATAAAATAAAATTCAATTTAGGGTCAAGTTTAATATTTAAGTTAAAATCTAATTTTAGTGAAGATATAAAAAGTCGTCAATTTTTAAATAAAATTTTAAACATGTCAAATTTGAAATTTTAAAATCAAACCATTTTAAAATCTAATTTAAAATCATTTTAATATTTAAATTCAAAACCTTTTGAAAATTGCAAATTGACCCAAGTTTAAAATTATAAATAAGCCCTTCAATTTCGAAAATTGCATGATAGAACCTCCATTTGAATATTACTAAATGACCCTCATTTTAAAATTGTAAACATGCCTCATAATTTCCCAAATTACAAAAAGGCCCTTTCTTAAAAAATTGCACAATGACCCCTTAATATTAAAATTGCAGGTGGGGGCCTAAAATTTCAAAAATTGCATGAGAGGCCCCCGCCTCTACCTCTCACCCGAAACAGAAACTGAAAACCCTAAACCATTTTTTTCTTTTTCTACGCCAGCGCCGCATCTGGCCGACGTGACGTGCGGCGGATCTTTGCCGCTGTCTTACAGCGGCGGAATCCGCCGCTACAGCAGCATTCACGCTGCTGCGTGACTGCAGCGCGAACGCTGCAGTCTCTGTCGCAGCGGCGACAATCACCGCTGCAAATTACAGCGGCGGCAACCGCTGCTGCTCGCCCTTTCCCCTGTTTTCGAGCAGTGTGCGGAGGCACTGCCGGGACTACTAGCAACGGTGCCATCATCCAACGCCGCCAGCGTCTATGTTCCATTCCTTTTTTTTTAATTCTCAAAACAGATTTTACAGATGAAAAACAATTTTTCAAAAATTGCTAGAAACAAGAAAACTAATAACAATCAACTTTTGATTGTCTTACCATGCAAGAACAATTTCTAACAAACATAAAGTAGGCTCTGATACCACTGTTGGGAACCTACTTAATCATGCGCAGCGGAAATAAAGCAATTTCGATTCCCAAACAGGATCTGCTTTATGTTTAGATAGAAATTGTGATATAAATAATACCTTAGATGAATACTGCAAACTCTTTTGCTGATTCACGAATTCCAATGATCACGATCTGCAATCCAAGCTGTCAAATTGTTCAGCCTCCAATGGTGATCCACACAGAGAACAAGAATGACGGCTAGGGTTTTCTTTTCTCGTGTTAGCAAGAATAATGAATAATCACTTACAATTTTCCAAACCCTAACAGCCTATTAATACAAGTCCAAACGGGCTTGGCCAATCTCTTAACTTAACCCGGCTTAATATTTAATTAATCAAATTAATTAAATCTGGTTCATGAATTAATTAATTCGGGCCTATTAATAAGCAACCCAATTAATTAATTATTCAACACTTGTCAATTAATTCATTATCCAACACTTGTCAATTAATTAATTGGTAAATCTCATTCTTCTGGTTTTCTTTTGTGTGTGACCCATTAAGTTCCCGATCACGATACCTAACGACGTGAATTGTTATTTTGATCTAATCAAAACTAATAAATTAAAATACCCCTTTTAATTTATCATCAATTCACATTCGTCGTCCCAGATTGACATCTAGCAATGTGTCGAGCAATACATGTGACGGGAAATGTCACGTGGCATGACAAAACCAAATTTGTTCGTTTACCGTGAAACTATAATCCTTTCATCAATATGATCTGATCAATTACGAGATATGGACGTGTGTCAATATCAATTATCGATCATATCTTTTATCCTACTGTTAAGTCAATGTAAGTCGAAAACTCCTTTTCGACTTATGAGTTCACATTGGCCAATGATTTCATTATCAACTTAACTGGATGAAATGTAGATCATAATCTCTTACTATCTAAGAGTGACGAATCCTCTATTGACCATTCACAACCTTCATATGATTATTGATATAACCGAACGATGTCGTATTGGCGACCCTTGACAGAGCAACATCCGACATCACCAAAGTATGATTGTCCTCACATAAGGCACTATGATAACATCAAGTCAAAGGACTAATTCCACTACCAAACGTTAGAGATTAACCACGACACTCAGATAGTTTTCCATGTGGAATCTCAGCGGGTCTCCAATGTTTTGTTCTATAACAAAACATTCACGTGTTCATTCAAGTGTCACCACACTCTAACTTGTGAGATCAACTACTTACTTCATAAGTAAGAAATGTCACACGTGATGGTCTATCCGTAATAACGATATCCGTATCTCGTTATTACATACGACCACGAACGATTTAATATTCATTTATACGTAATTTGTATCTCACAATCACAACTCCTTGTGATTAACAAATCACCAAAACTTGAATCTATGGATTCTATTATTTAATTAATTAGAATGTTAATTCAATAAATAATATATCTTGCCATAAATATGTATCAATTATATATACATTAAAAGTACTTATGTCCCAAGTTGATTGGACCTAGAGCATAACACTTACAGAAGCTAACTCAAATCTTCATTCTTTTAACTTTGCGTTGCTCTCATGTGAGTGCCAAATCATTTTTGTTAGAGTTTTGGCTCGTCTTAATTGGTTTCAAGCTAGATTTGATTCATCGTTAATACATTGTAAACAAACGACGAGTTAGTAATAATCAGCTAGTTTGAAAATTTTAATTTTAAATTGTAATTCTTTTTTGTTGATGTTGAATAAATCCTCCTATTTATCGATGAGCAGAATCAATAGAGTACTTGATAATTTTCGAAAAACAAGAAGACGGAATGGTTTCAATAATAATGGCAGAAAAATATTAGTCTAAAATTCTTACAAGACTACTTTTTATTATGATATTACCAGCATATTCTACTCTATTTAATTTCATTTTAATGGCAAAAATGTATTTCAACTTTCAAGTGAAGATTCGTCTAAATGTTTACGGATTTTTCTCTTTTGGAATTTAAGTTTCAAAAAAGACGGTCAAAGTTAAGCGTGATGGTCATTGGTCAATAAAATTTGGGACCAAAGTCAGAAAATATAGCTAGAGATGAGCAATTCTAGAAATAGGATCTAAGAGTCATAAATTAGGCAATGTTTAGTAGAGGTAAGTCAAAGCCACTTTGAATTGAATTTACCTTTGTAAATATTCTTAATTTATAAGCAAAAAAAATCACTTTATTTTGACAAAAGTATTGACCTTAAACTTTAGACCAGTCTAAAGTCAGTAGAACTCGATCATCTTTCTATCCACCTACAACTAACTTGCACACTTAGGTCAAACGTAAGAATATATGATCCTTAATTCGGAGCAAATGTGTTAGGTTTTAGATAATTTGTAATTGGCAATTCTATAAACAAAAATGATTGAATTGTACTGTGTGTAAAAAGTCAATGAGTAATATGCAAATAGTTGAAAATATGATTATTAGGTCTAGGGTTCGAGAATGGCAAAATGAAAAAAAATGGCGCAGATTTTCGTTAGACTGTCGCTGAGGTTTGGCTCGAGCTATAAAAACAAAAACATCATTGCTGGATTGTCGTCCCTCCTTCACTCGAGCGACAAGCTATCGCTCGATCGTCGTTGAGCCCTCGCTCGAGCGACGTGGTTATTCGAGAAAATCTTATTACGCGATTTAAAGGTTTTTTCCGAGCTCATTCATTTTATAACCTACATATAAATACCAAATAGTCACATAACATTTTTTACCTAAGGTTGAACATTGTGAAAGCTTCATCTGTGAGAGAATTTTTATTATTCATCTTTCAACCTTCATGATTCATTGATACCAGTTCTTAGTGGCGACAAAAACATCGTTTTTATAATCCAAATATCAAACTGTATTTCCTCTACATCTGGTCAGAGTTCTGAAGATCGAGGGAAGTTGACCGGAGTTCCGTCTGTGAAGAACAATGTGTTCTTCGTTGATCCACGAGAGATAGACAATTCCACAAGGTTGGGAGTGTTGCAAAGTAGCATATTCCAGGGAGAGCTTTGGCAACATCAGTTAAAGATTGGTGTAGGAGAGCACGTGATCCAGAGAGAGATGTAAGGAGTGTAGTTGAGATATCAGATAGTACGAGTCGTTTAGTCTGATAGACTGTAAGTTGTTTGAATCATTTATAGTGGATTGTCTGACAAAGTACTCGGAGTTTTTCTCAGTTAGGTTTCTCCGTGATCATCCTGGTGTTAATTTACTTCTTTCATTTTTGTTTATTGATTGATCATATAAATGGCGGTATTTAAACTTAGGACTAAAATGACTTGCATATTTAATCATCTAGAAAAGAATTAAAAAGTGACTTCACACTATTTAATTTGTAAAATATTTTAATTCTGCATTATATATCTATTCACCTCTCTCTAGGTGTTGTTAAGGTCGAATTACGCGTTTTTCAAAATGAAATGATCAAGTCAAACATGAAAATTTGTCGTGGTCCATGTGGGAAGACAAGATGACAAAATCTTAGATAGGAAATTTCATTTCCCTCGTTGGGATTTATGAGGGTTATAGAGTATGGGGGAAAAAGGACCATCTTTACCTCCATGAAGGCTTCTATGCCGTCCATGTGCTTATGGTAAATGGGCTGTAAACTCGTCACATCACTAACCCGAAGTGGGTAGTTCATGGGTCACCTTCATCTAAGCCTTATATGATCTTTCTGCTAATAGCAATTGTCAAGAGGCAACAGCCAACTTCCTTCTACTATGTTTTGTTCCTCCATTTATCTTTCCTTACCGAAACGAGCTATCTTGATACTTTATTTTTGTCATTAGATACTCATAGAAGAGTATCTTTGACTCAATGTCCAATACTTGTCAATTCGTTTATATATATATATATATATATATATATATATATATACACACACACACACACACACACACACACACACACACACTAGGTGCAAGCAACGTGCAATGCACGTTTGCTTAGTTTATATTTAATAGTTTTGTTTAAGAATTAATTTGTTATTAAAAAAGATGTAATTTTTTTGGTTAATTAAATAATTAATGATGTGATGTTTATGTAATTGATAAATAATTAAATAAAGTGCTTTTCTCTGTCATCTCCAATCCAAAATCACAAACAGAAAACTCAAGGTATGTTAAGGGGTAAGAAGATGAGTTTACTTTAAACTTTTTGCATGGCTTAAGTCTTTACTCTTTTTAAGTAATAATGCAATTCATTTTATCGTTAAAGTATGATATGTATTACGATAATATATGTATACCATGTGTTAGACTTAGTATTGGTAAGTGACGGGTAAATTTTCGAAGATGAAAATATTTTAAGGGGGTGAGAATGTAATACCCCGAAAATTTTCATAAAATATAATTCAATTTTTATATACTATATTTTAATATTTTGAAAGTTATGGACTAAATGATACATTTATCAAATTATATTTTATTTGTGTCAAATATTTAGATATTGATGGAGTTATCGTAAATATATATGAATATTGGTCTCGTTGGATAAATCGTAATTAGATACATAAATCAGATTCGAGAAAAAATCGATTCGGATAAGTTAGCTCCAGGATATTTTAGTTTGAAAGAATTATCAAAAGCTAATTTATTTTTATTATTATATAATTATAATTTTGAAAGTAATGGGTGGTGAAAAAAAGATATTCCGTTAAAACAAAAAATTCCGTTAGTTTTTCCGTTAAATCAAGAAATTCCGTTAGTTTTCCCGTTAAACTAACAAATTTCGTTTAATAGCCACTTTTTATATATACTAGGTTTAAACAACGTGCAATGCACGTTTGCTTAGTTTATATATAATTTTTTGGTTAATTAAATAACTAATGATGTAATGTTTATGTAATTGATAAAAAATTACACATTGTGAGATATTAAAAAAAAGTATTAATAGAATCATAATCAATTTTGAGAATGAATGTTAGTGTAAAGACAAAAATATATAAATTTGTGTTTCGTACAATTATATTATATCAAATTTTGCACTTAATCATGAACATTTTGTACATAATAAAATAATAGATAACATTACAATACAAAACTAAATAAATAAATATTTTTTCTTTATTGAGTTCAATGTACCTTACCAAATAAATTTTAGTATTTTTAAATTGATAATCTCAACATCCATTTTGTTTTTTTAGTTTCATTTTTTCCTAGTGACTAAAATGTAGTGGTACAAATCCTTTTGTATTTTCTATTCATTTATTATTAGACAATGTTCTAAAAGGTGTAATGTGTTGCGAGACGTCGAGGTCGAGAATCAAGAATCACAAGTTTAACGTATCAATGCGAAGAATAAGCGTCATAATGTGTTTCGTATTTTTAATATTATTTTAATTATTTTTAAGACATTAAATATATTTTTATATAAGTTTTTTTTAACATAGAAAAATAGATTTTTTACTATATCATAAAAAAATAGATTTTTTACCTTAAAAAAAGGGATTCCTTTTTTTTTTTTTTTTTTTTTTTAAAAAAAATTCTTTGTCCACTTGACGTGCAAGTTTTCTAGTTTTCGTTTTTTTTTTTTTTTTTTTAAGAGAAAATAAGCATTTCATTAAGCTTCCAAGTAGCAAGATCTCGATTTCGGCATAAAGCCCCTAACAACAAACTTCATGACCCTTCAAACATGATTGATCAGGCTCGAGGTGTCAATGGACTCAGCCCAAAAACCATCAGGGAAAAATAACAAAAATCGAAATGACCATCTACATCCAAAAAGAGCAAGACCATTGAATGAAATCTTGCTCATTAGAAGTTTATTCATAGTCACAAAACAGAAATTTTGAATCACCTTAAGGCAAGAAAAGAGCGCAGCAAAAGGCAAACTTGGTAGTAATCTTCGTCTCGTAGCTCTTCAAAACGCAAGTCTTTTTCCATCGTGGAACCCCCTTCAGCTAAGGTGTTAAGATACCTCTACATCCTCTAAGAATGATTATACTCCTACAATCTGTGTCATCCAAGCTTTTCTCAGTCTTCATCTGTTCCATCTATATTTGATGTAGAGAGGTAAAATATCTACAAACCATTAGTATAAATCACCATGGAGTCAATTAATGTCTTCAATATGCGTAATACTAAAATGGCATCATACAGCATTAACAAGTCGAAAATGATTCACATAAGTTTCAGATAATGCAATATAAATTCTATCTATCAAGTTATATTTAAAAATCTGTACATTATACAGATGCTTTAGATATTTATCATCTGCAAACAAATTGGATCATGTAAAGACATCGACAACACCATTATAACAAACCAATAACTCTAGAGAAAATTTCTAGAGAACTTACCAATGAAAGTGAAACACTCAAAATGAAAATATCCAACAGGAAAGAGTGCTTATGAGTTTGGCTGGCAGCATGTATGCATGTCTGTTTGCCTTTCTCGCGAGTGCATGTTAGTGGTTTAGAGAGAGAGATTTCCATCATCCATAGTTCTCAAGTCACAAGGTGTCACATCTTTCAAATATCATGATTCTTGGGAGAATTAACTAAATATTGTACATTATCCTTTGCTTTATATACAATATACGAAAGGAAACTATCCATACCTTGACACATCAATGGAGTGCCATCGCCCAAAATCCAAGCTGGAAAGGATGATAACATGCTTCTTCCCATTAGAGGCTACAAAATTTGCTAAATTCTTAGCATACTCTACCATCATACCCTGTTTAAGAATCCATTTCAGACATGTAAGTGACACTACTTCTGAATGAGAATTCAGACATAACACCAAAAATAATTAACTAATAACCCTGTATCTCCAAGCACCGACGAAAGATAGCTAAAAGGAACGAGTACGTCATAAAATTCTAAAAATCCAAATTCATATGTATATGTGCTAGTTATGTAACCAATCACATGTGCTTACAACTTATCTCGAGGAAATAAACGATTGGCAAAGGCTTGCATCAACGCTTTTCGTCACTTTTACACACCCCATTACCATAATAGTTTGACTTCAACTCTTTATAACAAATGTGTTTCTCATTAATTAACATGTTACTATATGTGACTCATGAATTGAGAGAAAAGCCCTAACAAGGAAACATTAGACCATTATTTAGAGCTTATTGGGCTAAGCTTAAGAAAAAGTACAAGTTATTTTTTTATCTCCAAACATATTCTGATATTATACTTATTTCTTACTTTTAATGAGCAAGACCTCCACTTCAACCAACATTATCAACCACAAAACAACAATCAATTCCAAGCTTTACTCTCAAATTCTCCATTTCATTACTTTGCAATTTGGTATAGGAGAGAAAATCCAAAAAACGAAAAATAGGCGCTTAACCTTCACCCTTCGCTTTTTAACCTCCTCAGTTTCTGATATGCTCTTCTCATTGGAGCCTTTGATGACTTCCTCGTCCACATTTGATTGGAGATCCTTCAAATTGCCAGAACACCACACATTTCTACTATTACAATCCATTGCTTTCCAGTTACTAAAATAATAGCATAGACAATTTAAATTTACAAGTTACAAACAACCAAGAGGCTGATGCAAAAAGTTAAGATGTAAAAGATAACTTTGCTTGTCATGTGAGCATTCCAAAACATTGGCTTTGTTTGAAACTTTAAAACAAGATAATAGACATAAGAAACAAAACAGATCAATACACACACACACACCCCAAGTGATAACTCAAATTCCAATTCTACGGGGTATTTAAAAGATGCACAGGATTATCAATACGTAATAATTTCCACAACCTAACACAAAATAGAATATAAACACTTAACTAATGAAAACCTATGTAAATTCATATGAAGACCAGATCTGAAACATCAACTAATTTTCCCATAAAATTTAATGTATACAAAAAAAAAATCTAAAATTTATTTTTTTTAAAAAAAGAACCAAAGCTAAGATTGGATCTGAAAACTAACCTGAATATCTCTGGAAAGAGGATGCGAGCACAAAACTCCAGTACATGTCCGACCGTTGAGGAGGAAGACGCCACCGTTGCCTTGCCACCTCTCTTGGCCGCCGTAGCCGCTTTCTTCTGCGCGACCTTCTTCTTGCTCGCGTCCGATACCATCTATAAATAAACTCCAAATACACCCTTAATTAATAAATTGAAAAAAGAAAAGAATATGGAGGAGATTTCGAAAATATACCGCGAATTGATACCTTTTTCGGATCACCACCACCCAAAGCAAGAAAAAGGGTGACTCTGCTTCAGAAATCAGAGAAAGGGTGGAAACTCAAGAAGTCTCTTTCAATGCTTGCTTGCACAGTAACACAGCCAACGTTGATCCCACATCGAAAGTTGGAAGATGAAGCGCAAGAAGTTATGCTTATAAATAAATGCGCCAATAAATCGTTCATATGCTTCATAGGCCCTTCATTTAATGGGTTGGAAGTTGAATAGTTAATAGTTTATATTATTTATATTTAGAATGGTTTTGCTAACTGTGAAAAAAAAAAATTCATTAAAAAAACCAATTTCGTTAACTTTTCCGTTAAAACAAGAATTTTCGTTTTATAGGCACTTTATATATATACTAGGTGTAAGCAACGTGCAATGCACGTTTGCTTATTTTATATTTAATAGTTTTGTTTAAGAATTAATTTGTTATTAATAAAAATGTAATTTTTTTGGTTAATTAAATAATTAATGATGTGATGTTTATGTAATTGATAAATAATTAAATAAAGTGTTTCTTTCTGTCATTTCCAACCCAAAATCACAAACAGAAAACTCAAGGTATGTTAAGGGGTAAGAAGATGAGTTTACTTAGACTCCACTTGATTCTCATTAATGTAGAATGAGAATGCAAAATATAGCCGTTATTGAACCCCACACAAGAGATAGAAATTCAAAATTGATAGATTAATGTGATGGATAACGGTCATATTTTTCATTTTTATGGGTTTATAATGAGAAACAAACGGAGGTTTAAACTTTTTGCATGACTTAAGTCTTTACTCCTTTTTATTTTCTGTAAGGTTTCTGTGAAACAGTAGCCTGTAAGTCCAGTATTTCTCATGAATTGATTGCTGGATTTGAATTGATTAAATTGAATGTCTCCATATATTGCTTGTGCGAGAGAAAAAGATGATTATTGCGCCCATGATTAATCCAACTAAGATGATGGGCAAGCACAGCCGCCCCCAACCCCCGGCCACTACGGTTTCTTGGGGGCGTCGGCCATGAAAAGGGGGGGGAAAAGTTTCTCCATTAAGGTTTTTTCAGTGTTTTGAAAACTGACCCGGTGATCAACCCGGAAAATGTGAAGGGTCAAGGGTCAAAAAGTTCAATCGGAGTTGAATCGGATGCAATAAATGCATAAAAAAAATAAAATAAAATAATATAAAATTAATATATATTTTTTAAAATTTTCATATTAATAATTCAAAGTAAATATATTTTTACTAATTAGATTCATTATCCTACAATTAGTCTCAATACTAAAAATTAAAAATCAATATGTTAAAATAGTTTACTTTGTTAAATTAAAATAATTTAAACTTATAGAAAATGATAGTTAACATTAATATATTAATAATCAAGTGTAATTGAAGTTAAATTTGAAAATTAAATAAATGAAAGAATGAAGGTGAATATTACAATTTAATTAGTTGTTATTAAAAATCAAATTAGTCAAACATACATTTGAAAATGATTTTGATGTATATTTTATCATTTTTTGGTTATATATCACTATCCCACATTGGAAGTTTATAAAACTCTTAGAGTTAAGAGCATGTATAAAAGACACAATCCCACATTGGAAGTTTATGAAACATTTAGAGAGAAGTGCATCTATAAAATGAGTATGAGATCCATTACTTCTCCATGGGCCTTAGAATTCTAAATAAATTTTGAAGCCCATTTATGAAGTTAAAAATTTTTAAACCAAAAAAAAAAAAATTTGAAAATCGGGACCGGTTTGACGGGTTTTAACCGGTTTTGAAAATAATAAAAAATCGGACATGGTTTGGCCTGATTTTGGGCCCCGTTCCCGATTTTTTCAGTCGAACCGGCGGGGCCGGGTTTGACAACATTAGATTTTTTAGTCATGAAAGATTAAAAGTTTTTTTTCGATTTTTTGGAGTTGAGGAGGCGGGGAATTCTTGTGTAAATTTGATATGTTAATGTCCTTGGCTGCAATTTAAGGATTATGGGTTAAATTTTAAGTTTTAATCCCTAAGGTTTTAAATAAATTCAAATTGGACCCTAAAGTTATAGGTTTTCCATTAAAACAAGAAATTCCGTTAGTTTTTCCGTTAAAACAAGAAATTCCGTTAGTTTTTCCGTTAAACCAATAAATTCTGTTTCATACACACTTATTATATAGAAGAGATATACTAGGTTTAAGCAACGTGCAATGCACGTTTGCTTAGTTATATATAATTTTTTTTGGTTCATTAAATAATTAATGATGTAATGTTTATGTAATTGATAAATAATTACACATTGTGATATATTAATTTTAACTTGAATAGTGTTAAATTCTAAATTAAAATGTATAAGTTTGTGTTTCGTACTATTATATTATATTAAATTTTGTATTAATCATGAACTTTTTGTACATAATAAAATAATAGATAACATTATAATACAAAACTAAATAAATAAATATTTTTTCTTCATTGAGTTCAATGTACCTTACCAAATAAACTATTAGTATTTTTAAATTGATAATATCCACATCCATTTTTTTTAGTTTCATTTTTTCCTAGTGACTAAAATGTAGTAGCACAAATTTTTTTGCATTTTCCATTCATTTATTAATAATGTTCTAAAAGGCGTAATGCGTTGCGAAATGTCGTTATTGAGAATCAAGAATCACAAGTTTAGGCGTGTCAATACGAAGGATAAGCGTCATAATACGTTTCGTATTTTTAATAATATTTTAATTATTTTTAAGACATTAAATATATTTTTATTTTAAAAAATATTTTTTTTCTATATTATAAAAAAAAATAGATTTTTTACTATATCATAAAATCATCTAATATTTAAAAATAATACTTACTAAACATTTAATATAATACTATAATATTGCCAAATTAGGAGAATTTTAATTTTTTTTATTAATTAAGGAACTAAACATGAGCATTAATCATATGATTTATACGAAAAGTTTGCGGATTTGATAATTTCGATATCTGAAAATGGAGATGAAGGATTTTGATTCACAATCGAGAATGATTCCGACATGAAGTTTGTGAAAATTCAACTGCGGTCGAACCGAATGCAATAAATACATAAAAATAATTTAAAGTAAATCTATCTTTACTAATTAGATTCATTATATATCCTACAATTAGTCCCAACACTAAAAATTAAAAATAAATATGTTAAAATAGTTTACTTTGTTAAATTAAAATATTTTAAACTTATAGAAAATAATGTCTAACATTAATATATTAATAATCAAGTGCAATTTAAATTAAATTTGAAAATTAAATAAATGAAAGAATGAGAGTGAATATTACAATTTAATTAGTTGTAATTCAAAATCAAATTAGTCAATTAGACATACATTTTAAAATGATTTTGACGAGTATTTTAACATTTTTTTTTTGTCACTATCCCACATTGGAAATTTATAAAATTATTGGAGTTAAGAGCATATATAAAATGCACAATCCCACATTGAAAGTTTATGAAACCTTTGGAGAGAAATGTATCTATAAAATGAGCATGACATCTAATACTTCTACATAGGCTTTAGAATTGTAAATTTTGAAGCCCAATTATGGAGTTAAATGATTTTTAAATTAAAAAAATTCCGTTAGTTTTTCCGTTAAATCAAAAAATTCCGTTAGTTTTTCCGTTAAACCAACAAATTCCGTTAAATACACACTTTTTATATATAGAAGATATATATATATATATATTCCTAGACTTTAAGGGAAATATCTTAACATTCGGACATTTAACTTTGGCCTAGTGCTTCAAGACATCATGAGTTTAGAATCTCCCGACTTCTGAAAGTTTTGGTAATGGTTCTCCAGTCGGTCCCCATGTCTTCAGCCTCGGCGTTATGCCTACTGGCATCTGTACTTATTTTTTCCAAGCGTTGGGACCAAGTTAAGCATCCTACCTCTTTTCACATCGTGGCCAACCATTCCTCTAAACAGAGGGTAGAGACCCAATCGCCAAAACCAAGGCTATGCCCCTAAGGCCCATTAGCCTTGGCTTATCAACTTAG
The DNA here is from genome assembly GCA_019097785.1 of Fraxinus excelsior. Classification (NCBI taxonomy): domain Eukaryota; kingdom Viridiplantae; phylum Streptophyta; class Magnoliopsida; order Lamiales; family Oleaceae; genus Fraxinus; species Fraxinus excelsior. The sequence continues at coordinate 15,283,055 of CM032630.1, forward strand.
ACCCGATCTCCACACGGACGTGACTAGAATTCTACGTAAGATGGATGCATAGTAAAAGATAGTGGTTGTTTTTAATATAAGCAGATTTATTTCCAATTGACAAAAGATTTTATTTATCTTAAAATTTAATTATTAGCTTATTATGAAAAAAAAAAAAAAAAAACAGTATTTTCGATCACGCTACGCATTTGTTTAGGAGGAATGAGTTTATGTATGAATAACAAATGAACAATAATTACAAATGCATTGTTAAAATTAATACTCGACTTTAATTATGGTGTGTTTGAGTCACATTATTTTGAAAAAAAAAATGTATTCTGGAATAGTAAATTGATGGAAAATGTGTGGTTGAAAAAAAAAAGTTATTGATGTGATAAAAAAATATTATTTTATTAAAAAATGTGTAATTGAAAATGAGTAGAAGAATGAGAATGAGATTTTTAAAGTTGCTCAAACAGGATTAAAATTATAAATAAAATAAAATAAACTCTGTAACAAACATGCATCCGGAAATTCTCGTGGTCCCATGATGTTATCTTGTTGGGTAAAAATACACATTGAATCCTCAATCTCAACAAAATATTACATTCAAGTCTTGTTTAATCGTTTTAGGCCTTCAAATTTTGAACATTGAGAAATTAGACACATAAGTTCTACTAGATGGAAGGTAAAAGAAAATAAATTAAAGTCTTAAAAGTATAGCGAGTCTCTAATCTCAACTACTAACACCTCAAAAATTACATGTCACATTTCATTTATGTTGGTAAATTGAGATAACTTTGAACTTCAGAATTATAAAGTGTATTTGATTGATATTCATTTTAAAAGACAATTGAATCACAAAACAATCTGTTAATTGAGAAAATGGATAAAATTAAAGAAAGATTGAGATGAATGACCTTTCAGAAAAGGTCATTGGCAAGATATAACATTTTAATAAGTTATTTTTTTATTATTATGCGATAAATTTGACCCGTTCACCTATTTTCGCCTATGTATATAGAATATTTTAAAAAGTGCAGTTCAGCGGAAAGAATAGGAAATGTGATATGGGGATTTATGTGCCTAATTTGGTGAAGGTAGGAAAGACCAAACAATTATGGGTCTGAAGTGCCATATTTCGAAAAGATTGGGGACTCCTATGTAATCTTCCCCTACTTTTGACTGGTTCGCCATCTCTGACCACACTCTGTATGAACTATTAAAAATGACCAACTCTGCTCTGTTCCCAATTCTACGTGTCATCCTTTTCGATTTCTATTTGTTCCATACTCAGTAGTAAGAAAAAGATAAATATTTTTATACTTTCTGTTTATCCAGATATTTTTCTTCCAAATTCAGATAATTTGAAAAATCCCGACTCATTTGAATTTACACTTCACCAATCGCCATGCAAGCTTCAATTCTTCCAGCAAGTACGAACATGATGCCTGAAGATCCAGGTAAATAATGCTTGAAACCCCTATTCTAGCATCTATTCTTATCTCTTTACGTACGGAAGCTAATTATTACTAAAATATTTTGAATTCGAGTGACCCATTTCCGTTTTTTGCTTTAAACTTCTATTATTGGATGCCGATTAATGAAATTTGGGAGTTCTATAAATTTTGAAAACCCTGCCATGGATGAGTGGTGCGGATACAGATTATGATCATTCGTAATTAGTGTGATAACTTTGTTGTTGGTATTCAGTATATGAACTGTAATTTGATCATTCTGGGGGTAAATGTTTATGTTTCTTGATTTGGTGGCATCGGTAAATTTTAATGAGTTGGAAGATATAGTAGTCAAGTTTTAGATGATATTCTGTGGAAGAAATCGGGGTTCACCAGTTCATGTTTGGCTAAGCTTAAAAGTTTTAAAACAAATAAATAAGGAACATATCCCAACATGTTTTAAATTTAGCCAAACGTGATAACATCGTAGCAAGTTTTTATCTGTTGAATGAATGTTCAATTCAACGAGCATACAGAAGTGTTTCTATGCAAATTCCAATTTCATGATGAGCCTGAGTGTGTACTTGTCTCGAGTCTGAGAATGAAGTCTTACACTCTAGTAATTGCCCCTACATGATCAATTTCGGCGACAAGATAATGTTTCACGTAACTACGTTATTGCATATGAAGTATAACAGAAACTGATAATTCATATATTTGTTTCATTAACTAGCTATAAATGCTTTGCAATCATCTATATTGACTTGAATCCTGAGGTTAACACATTGGATGGATTCTTATCCTTAAAAGCATCCCTAGGTCTATGGATCAGGAGATTCTCTTTGCTGAAAGTTCTAAAGTAGAATATAGTTTTGGTTTGTGGATCTATCTCCTCTAAGCCCTCCTTGTTGATCATGAAGAAAGTTAAATTTATCTAAACTGTGACATAAAAAACTTCGCCAGGGTGCTCTATATACCATTTTGTGGTTATAATGTATGCATGATCTTGTTTGAGCAGCTATGCAGCAGAAAATCATAATAAAAAATAACCATGGAGAAAAACTTGTGGGGGTGTTGCACGAGACTGGATCTACTGAAACTGTAATCTTGTGCCACGGTTTTCTATGCACAAAGGTCAGTGAGCTGTTTCTGTTTAGTTATGATGCAAATGCTCTACTAGATACCCAGTTTCTGTAAGTGCAACTGTTTGGAATTGCGTTACCTAATACTTGGAGTTGGAATTTCTTTGACCTTTTCAACCTAAGAAGTGTGAGTGAGATTTTCCATCAGAGAATGGTATGATGCTTCTTTTTCCATGTTGCATTTGTACCAAATTATAAAAAAGATCACACTGAAATCTTGAATAAACAAAATCGAGGTTGAATTTATAAAAGATAAACACCTCAGGCACATGACATCTGTAACAGATCATAAGATAATGTGAAAGTTATTTAATTCTCAATTCTTAAAACATAATGTAGAAGTAGATGAGAGTTTCAAAATATTTTCCCTCCAAGATTCCCCAACTTTCTTCTGGAACTAAATAAAAGAATCGAGTTTGAATTTCCTTCTACTTCATTTTATCTCTCTTTTTGAATCTTCTTCACTTTTCTTGGTTTCCAGCCAAACTCACTACAGCATAACATAATCCTGATAGCTTCTACCTTTACATTTAGTTGATATATCAGCCATATTCTAATTATTTGATGCATAATATACTCAGCGCTTTTTACCTATGTTGGAAAAAAGAGGTAGTGGGCACCCATGTGGAGTGACCCCACCCAACCCGACCCAAAAGACACTAAAACGGATAGGAGAGAGTGGCCTGAAATTGAAATTCAAACCTACAATTACCCTCAGCCTCCTTTAACTCAATACAACCTCCCTAATAAATGTTCACCACAACTTGAGAGAAGATGGAAGAAAATTGTGAAAATTCGTATGAAAAAATACATAAAAATTGGAAATGCCCTTGACCCATAATTTTGGCATGAAAATTCACAAATCTTGGCACCTAGCTTGTGAATAAAAATCTCCTTCCATTGTGATCGAGATTGAGACCATAGAAGTGCAACAAAATGCATATTTTTTGATGTGGAACAACAAGGTGATTCAATGATAAAAATATTGGAAATTCATCTTCTTCAAGGAAGAATCTTGAATCGAATTTATATTCAAGAACGCTGCAAATTCTTTCAAGTGTGTTGGTTTAGATTCCAAAAAGTATGTTCTGCAATCTAATTGTTGGTTTTAAACATTCTTTGGTTTAGTAATTCCTTTGAGACGTGCCTATGAAAAATTAATACTGAAACCATTCAAAAATGATTTTGGCCGGTTTTATAATGGGCTAAAACCAAATCTCTAGTGGAAAATAATGAGAATGAAATCTAAGGAAGTTACAAAAATACACGGAAAAAAATTGTGGCTGCATAACTCTTGCTTGCTAAATTAATATACTTAATGATTTCCACTGCTTTACTTTGATTTACTAGATGTTTCTTTATAGTAGCTTTTCAAATTATCGTTCCATGTAGCACTTGTGCTAGGAATTAAGCTATCAGGTAAGAAGTTATAATCCACAATTTCTTTTGATGAAAGAAATTTGTGTTTCCTTTTGCAAGAAAACTAGACTATCTAAAGCAGGAAACATTAATGTACATAATCAGGGAAAAAATTAACAAAAAAAAAAAAAGTTTTAATTTGGCGACTATTTATAGAGACTAGAGATAACGTCATTGTATTTTCTTTGGAAATCTCAAGATTATTAGCCATCTTTTTTTATATCTTCAAGATGTACTATATTGCTACAAATAGCTTGGGTAGATTTGTAATAATGTACCTAATAGTGAATTTTATCTCTCACAAATTCAGGAGCACAGGAATATGGTGAACCTAGCTATGGCTTTAGAAAATGAAGGAATTAGTTCATTTCGCTTTGATTTTGCTGGAAATGGGTAATCTTCAGAGCTACATTGTATAATTTATATCTATATACTTCTCTACAGAAAGAGAGAAGAATGCTTATGAGAATATTTACACACTTACATGCATATTATAGATTGCTCTCCAAGTTGTCTCTTATCAACTGAGACCCTATCACTTAGCTGACTACTCGAGCTCCATGGCGGCTTATTTTTTGTCCTTAAATGTGATAATTTAGCCACAAGAATATGATGTTACATATCCACTATAGCAATGTCATGCTTGTCCTCATGTGTCTAAATGTAAATGATTTGGCTTGAACTTGCTGCTATGATATTTCTGTATGAATAGAATCCATTCTGCTTCACTGTTCCACTGCAGTTACTTTTAACTCGTCTTCCTCCAAAGGTATCTATGTGCTTGATTATCATCATAAATGACAAACTCTTTAGGTAGTAAGCACTACAATCAATCAAAGAGAAACCATACCTTTGTACACAACTCTTCGTAGTTTTTTGCTGAATTTCTAATAATGTTTTATGGATTTAATGGGTCCTAATGAAATTCTCTCTTCTCCCTTCTCCAATAGGGCTACCAGTTGTATAAAAAGCCTTAACAAATGTTCTATCAAACAAGTCAAAAGCATGAAAGAGACAAGCTTTAGTTAATGTTTTAGAGTCGGGCTATTCTCGAATAGCCTTAACCATTTTAGGATCAATAGAATTTCTTTGAGGTATAATGAAACCTAAGAAAAACAATTGCCTCTGCACATAAAAATAATTTTTCTTGTTGGCATACTATCTTAGATCTGACGGTATAAGTAACATACCTAAGACAATCTAATGCTACTGCTTCGACCAACCATACATGAGAATATCATCAAAATAAGCAACGAGAGTTTTCCCAATAAATGAATGCAACATTTGGTCTCACGGAGTACTAGTAATATTAGAAATCTCAAATAACATAACTAACCGCTTATATAAACCATCTTAAACAATAAGGATTGTTTTTCATTCATGTCTTGGTCTAATACTAATTTGACTGTATCTACTTCGTAAGTTTATCTTTGAAAACCACATAATAGTAATTGTTAGAAAGTGTAAATAAATTATAAGCTTAATTGTAGGGATTTGCTTAATTATAGGGATTCCTAATTAGTATATTTTTCTAATATAGTTTTCTCAATATGTATGTATATGTGTGTGTGTATCGTTCCTATGGAGAATATATCAAAAAATTATTTTCTTTCTTTGTTTCATGGTATCATATCTTTATTGTGCAATTTTCGACACGTGAGTTTGGTATGACCCGGATCACGACAGTAGTAACATACAACTCCCCTTTCATCCTGACTTCGATTGTCCCGACTCCCTGTACCCTCGCCTTTTGTATGACCTTTACTATCGCGACTGATAAGAGCACTAGAAGACTGAACAGATGAAGCAACATAAGCACTAGTATCTATGCAAAGTACTCTAGAAAGGTCTCTTGCAAAGATGAAATCTCAACACTGGAGAGAATCTGAGATTTAGCAGTTTCAAACTGAGAATTAAGACCAACTAGAAAACTCATCACAGTCATTTGCTCCCACTGAGCTTGCTAAACTTTCACATTAGGGTTAAAAGGTAACAAGACATTCAGTTCTTCATAGGTCTTCTTGAAATTCATAAAATAAGCCTGAAGAGACTGATTTTGTTGTTCAGCACGGTAAAAACTCTTACAGACTTCATAAATACGTGACACATTCCCTTTCCCAGAGTACATAAATTATAAATATTCCATCAATTCCTTAACATACTCACAGTGATTAATAAAACTGACTATCTCAGTGTCAATGGAATTCCAGATTTGTAAGAATAATCGAGCATTATCTCTTAGCCATGTTTGACTAGTATTATCCATTGGCGGATCTTCAGTCAGATGATTGTCCATAAAGATACTCCACAAATAAATCCGAACTCTCTTACACCAATCTAAATAATTTAGACCAACCAACTTGTGTTCTGTGATTTTAGACATCACTGGAATGACGTCGATCACAACTAAATTCTTTTGCTCATCAGCCATATAAATAGAACAAAATGTCCAAATCAACACCCCACATAATAGTTCACACAAAAGCCCAATAACCAAAATAATCTACCAAAATTATTGAGGCCAATAAGTACCAACCTCAAAACAATCTTTTTAAGCCCAAATAGTCTGAATCCGACATTATTCTCTTCGTTGTGTATGTTGATGATATTGTTATTACTGGCAGTGATAATATGGGAATTTTATCTATGAAGTCCTTTCTTCACACCCAATTTCACACGAAAGATTTAGGGGTGTTGAAGTATTTCTTGGAAATTGAGGTGACAAGAAGTAAGAAATGCATCTTTTTATCTCTGAGAAAACATGTGCTCGATTTATTAACTAAGACAGGAAAGTTAGGAGCTAAGCCAAGCAGTATACCAATGCTTCCTAATTTGTAACTTACCAAAAATGGTGACTTATTTGAAGATCCTGAGAAGTATAAAAGACGGGTTGGGAAATTAAACTATCTTACAGTAGCTCGTCATGATATTGCGTATTTTGTCAGTATTGTAAGTCAATTCATGTCTTCCCCAACAGTTCACCATTAGAAAGCTTTAGAATAGATCCTATGTTATTTAAAGGGAGCTCCGGACGTGAGATATTGTACAGAAATCATGGACATACTCGCATCGAATGCTTCTCAGATGCAGATTGGACATGTTCCAAGATTGACCGAAGATCCACTACTAGCTATTGTGTTTTAGTTGGAGGAAATTTGATCTTATGGAAAAGTAAGAAGCAAAATGTTGTATTCCAAGCCAGTGCAAAATCAGAATATAAAGCTATGTCATATTCTGTGTGTGAGATAATGTGGATATATCATCTCGTAACTGTAGTCGGTCTTAAGGCTTCAATTCCAGCAAAGTTGTGGTGTGACAATCAAGCTGCTCTTTATATTGCTTCAAATCTTGTGTTTCATGAACGAACTAAACATATTGAGATTGACTATCATTTTATTCATGAAAAAATGCAGCAGAACTTAATCTCTACAGGATATGTGAAGACCGGGGAACAATTATGAGATATGTTCACAAAGGCTCTAAATGAGATTCAAGTTGATTATATTTGTAACAAGTTGGGTATGAGTAATAACTATGCTCCAGTTTAAGAGGGAGTGTTAGAAAGTGTAAATAAATTATAAGCTTAATTGTAGGGATTTGCTTAATTATAGGGATTCCTAATTAGTATATTTTTCTAATATAGTTTTCTCAATATTTATATATATATGTATCGTTCCTATGGAAAATATATCGAGAAATTATTTTCTTTCTTTGTTTCAGTAATTAACTCATAACTTAGCTTCTAACCCATGAATAGTGAACCTATAGCAAGTATAATGTTTTTGATAGCTCTACTATCTTCACACATTCTCTAAGATACAACTTTCTTAAGAGTGAAATAGGCAAAAACAAGGATTGAGGCTACAATATCATCTTTCAAACAATGATTAACATTAATTCCTACACCATTTTACTGTTTCCTTTGTATATCAAAGTGTATTTTCATATCTCAATTCCTTCACCTTCCCTCTAATCATTTCACCTATTTTATTAGGAATGTTGGCTCTGTTTGTATGTACATATACTAATTTTTATAATTTTTCTACAAGTTCCTAACAAAATCCTATTTTCATGGACTAGCTTCTCTATCCTTCTCTATCCATTGGGGAATGGAAGCTCTTTACACGGATTCAAATCTCAATGCACATATCGCTTGCAAGATGCACTCTGGCCTACAATTAGCTACTTCTCCACACTCAAGGTCTAGTGCATCTCATCACTAGTAGGGAAAGTGCCACCAAATTGTTCTAAAAAATACAAGCTATGTGTAAAAATATTTTTACAAACATTGTCATCGGGGGCATAAGACATGTTATGAGGAAACATAGATGGAGTTAAGGGAGGGTAACAAATAAGAAAGTACTTAATTAGTCATTTATGGGTGCAGTTTAGTGGAACATGATTACCGTTTGAAATTTATGTAGTTCAACCCAAATTACACCTAGAGAGTGGTGAATAGGTGTAAATGCGGAATTAAAAATTGTACTTAACCAGCAACAAGTCACTAATTAATTATTTCTAGACGGTTAAGCATACAGTCCAATTACCCTATGTTTGAATACCGTAGAATATGAAAACAGTAAATAAAGTAGTAAAAAAACACGCGGAATGTTCACGGAGAAACCCCAACTGGGGAAAAACTCCAAGCGCTTTGCCGGTCAAATTTCACTATAAATGATCGAACTTACAGTCTGTCAGACAAGACGACGACACGAACTTTCTGACCTCCTGACTGAAGTTAATACAGTCCTTCTGGATTGTATGCCTCGCAACAACTCCTGACTAAGATTCTAACAGCTTTTCTGGATTGTGTGCCCCAACACCAACTCCTGAATGCAATCTGATAGCCCTCTTGGATTGCGCGCTTCTGCACTAACTCCTTGACTGCAATATCAAAGCCCTCCTAGATTCTCTAATTCCTGACTTTGTGGATTCGTCGTGGATTCGTCGTGGATTCGTCGTGGATTCTTGAAGAACTCCGCGTTCCTCGGTAAGCTTGGTATTTGGATTAACTAGAACTGATGTTTTCTCCGCCAAGTATAATCAAATCAATTAATGTTGAAGTCTCTCAATGAATTGGAAAATGAAGCTCTCAAGTTCTCTCTATATTTCAACCTTCTAATTTACATTCTGTGGCGTTCTGGTATTTAAATGATAGGGTTAGGGTTGCATGGGCTGGATAAAAAGTCTTGAAATCGCGATTAAAAAAATTCTAGCTAACCATGTCGCTCGAGCAAGGACCCGGCCACGGTCTAGCGAAAATGTTTGTTTCTGCTGCTCGAGCGAAGTTCTGGTGACAGTCTAACGAAATTGTAGCGCCGTTTTTTGTCTTCTTTTGAAGCTCGAATCCTAGAACCTATATAGCTCAAATATGAAAATTGCAACATATTCCTTGACTTTTATAACCTATCCAATTAAGTCATTTTTGTTCACAGACTTGCCAATTACATCATAAACTATCAAAACCTAACACCGTTCTTTCTTGATAATATCTCCATTGCTTCTTTGTTTGATAAGTTACTCCTCTTGTTAATTTCTGAATTTTATGTCAGTTTTCTACTCTCATTGTTTAATGTTCACAATAATTTACAGGGAAAGTGAAGGTTTATTTGGGTATAGTAACTACTATAGAGAGGTTGAAGACTTACGAGCTGTGGTTGAATATTTTAATGGAGTAAACCGCCCAATAAAAACAATTGTTGGGCATAGTAAAGGTGAGCCAATTTACACCCACTATTAGTACTTCATTACGTCTCTCTTCTTCAGTAAAATGCCAACATTCATTTTACACACCGTAGCTTTGGGAAATAGAAAATGTGGAAATCGTAAATGTTAACAACATTTCTTTAAATGGCACATTCATGTTCTGCCCACATTTCAAATTGGTATAAATACTAGATTCTCATTTGAGACCATTAGATCTTATTTTTTGCAGTTTTAAAATGTGCCTATAGGGGGAAATTTTCACTTTGTTTCAGTATAGGGATACTCTCCCCATGCCAAATTGTCATGTTACATGTCTTGGATATGGACATACCCTGATATGTATCAGACAAATGGCACATTCTTGCAAGGAGATATTATTAACTTATTTTTATGGTCTTGGATACTTTGAGAACCCTTAGGAACATATTGGATGCATGTCATGATGTCAAGGACGCATTCGGAACATTTTCAAGATCACGTATGGGATGAAACTTTAGCTTTAAAAATGATAAAATGGGTCATTATAGTACTGGGCATATTAGAAGAACTTTATAGTAGGGAAAAAAAAGGTTGAGAAAAGTAATAATCCAGGGATTGTACCTTGATTACCTTTGTCATCGTGTCACTTGTAATTTGGTTGTTGTGTTCAATCAACTATTATTTTTTCTCTTATGCAATAATCATATTCAAAGACAAACATACCCATATTTTTTTTTTCCTTGTCGTTGTAAGTATCTTCAACTCTTGGTTGAAATCATCAAGTCAGTGATTTATATTCTAAAATATTACCTTGTGTTCAATCATTTCCCAACGCGATGGCCTGCCTTTTTTGGAAAGGAGTACGAACTTATATGTCCCATATCTGTGTCTTGCTTCTTATTTCATTTTTTGTGTAGATCTTAGAAAATAGGGATGTTAATGGTCGAGCCAGCCCATGCTCGCATTGGGGCAAGACAAGTACAGGCCCGCTCGCTTGAAGAAAATTCGGCTCGTCTAGCCCCTCAAAGCGGCTCGCCCCACTTAACATCCCTACTAGAAAATTTATGAGGTATATATGTTTCTGTGTATTCTTTTCCCTCTTCAAGATGACCTAATTCTGAGTAATGACATTGCAGGAGGAAATATTGTACTCCTTTATGCATCTAAATATCACGACATAGATGCAGTAATCAATGTTTCTGGCCGTTATGATCTGAAGAAAGGCATTGAAGAGCGTCTTGGTACAGGCGTTTTGGAAAGAATCGGGAAGAGTGGAGTTATCGATGTTAAAAATTCAAAAGGTGATGCATAAATTTTTTGTTGGTTAGTATTTAAAAATTTTATTTCTAATTTTTTGAGGTTCTTATGCAAATTGATGATTTCAACTTCAATCAATTAATTAATATGTTCCTTGCAGGTTTGTTACTGTTTTTTTGCTATTGTTTTCTCAATCAAGTTCTAGTTTTATAAATTTTTATCTTATATTGTACTATTGTTGCCAATGGGATAATATGAGGCGGCTGAAGAAGTTCCATATCTGCCATTCAACAGAAATAGTTTTCAACACTGTGCTCTCTTGACCTTTTGTTAATATACTTTTATCACTCTAAGGAATTGTGGATCAGCATTCAAGTTTACAAATTTAACATTTTTTTTCTGTTCTACCTTCACTTTACAATGGAAAAGATCACTTTGTAGAAGAGAATTCACCTTCTTTTATTTTTACCATTCTTGCTTTCGATAAAAGCAATATTTACCCTTAAAATTTCTTGAATGTTTAACAGGAATTTCATGAGACCAATGGCACCACAAGTATCATGGTTTATTTATGTCTTTCTTTGTTGATTGGAGGTGCACCTGATAGCTGATACATAGTGACGTAGGGTGCAATAGGATTATAGGACAATTTTAGGAGAAGGGGAAAGGGAAAAGGAAGAGAAGAAGAGAAATGAGGGGGAAAAGAGAGAAGAAGAGGAAGAAAACAGACAGAAAATCAATTTATTTCATTATCAAAAGTCGTGATTGGTGGGGTTGCTGGAGCTTGATGCAGCCGATGGCGGCTACTGATGGGTTTAGGGTTTGGGGAGGAAGAGGGGTGTTGCTGGTCGGTTTGGGTCGTGGGCCGGGGGCCGGGGTTTTGGTGGGTTGGTTTTTGTTGGACCAGAAATATGTGTATTGTGATGGCTGATGGGGGTTTATGGGTTGGTGTGAGTAGGGTAATGAGCTAATGGTTATTGATCGGCTTGTGTGTTGGGATGGTGTTTGTTTGTGTATGGGTGTTTGGGGTGAATGTGTGGTTTTGGGCATGTATGTATGTTGAAGTGGTCATGGTTTGGGTTAGAGTTTGTATATGGGATGTAATATGAATGGCTGTGTTGTTTTGGACAGCAGCAACATTTTTTCCTTTTGTTTTTTTTTTTTTTAAAAAAAAAATGATGAAGAAGAGCTAAAAGTAAATTTCCGAGTGTGAACAGTACATATGAACAATAACTTTTTACCAAATTGACGTGGGATGCAATAGGATAATTGTAGGAGAAGGGAAAATGGAAGAGAAAGTAGAGGGGAAAAGAGAAGAAGAGGGAGAGAATATAGAGAAATTGGGGGAGAGTATCAATGTATTTCATTATCAAAAGTTGTATCAATTACATCGCATAAGCCTCCCTTTATATAGGTTTAAACTAGTCCTAACTGAAGTAGGAAAATGCTATAAAATCAATCCCTAATTATATTTCCTAAATTAAACATCAAATTTGGAAATTATATATAATAATATATCTTCTAATATTCCATCATAACATAGCCTCCTATTATGGTGTAAGTTAACCGTGTGTCTTCTTTTTGTAGGAGAAACTTATCTAGTCACCAAGGAGAGTTTGATGGATCGACTTAATATAAACATGCGTGAAGCTTGCCTTTCCATTGATAAAAATTGCAGGTCTTTTTTATGGTTATTTCACGTATGAGTTGCTAATTTCGACATTCCTTTCTGTTGGATAACTTTTAATTTAGTATTGCATATTATTGTTGTTTATAAGATATTAGAGAGAATAGATTCATTGATTAACTAAAATTTATTATACCTTGGCCTCTTATATAACTATAGGCACTTTTTATTAGAAAAATGTGTAACTACTCACTCCTCATCTGCCTTATTGTAGAAGGGAAAAGTTTCAAGCAGGTAACTTGAAAAGGTTGACACGTGAGTAAATTTTGCTCAAAAATCCTAGTCTTTATATTTGGGCTTATACTGTCGTTTCATAGTTCCTGAGCTGTCTCATGCTAGTTGGTCTCTCTTCCAGTGTCCTTGATTTAGAATTATCCTTTTAAGGAATAAGATAGGTACTACTGTTCAACCATATACCAAAAATACATTATCTTAGTTCTGTATCATATTGAATCCAGCTATTGAAGCCAAAAATTATGTCTAATGCAATCATATGCTTCTACATATTCTTTGACCGAGTTTTCTTGACCTCTTTTGTTTCCTGGACAAAGTTCTTAATGCCCTTATTTCCTGGTTCCTCAAAAATCTAATGAAACAAGATAATGTCCTCAAATTTAATAGTCCATAGCATTGAACAAATGATGTATGCCCAAGTGTTGTGGCAAATCAATTTCGTAACTGTCATCACGTATTTTTTTAAGGATTCTCTGAGATAGTTTCTTTTGGCTTGTATTAAGTCTCTGCTCCTCATGTAGACAAATTTATTTGCTGTTGCATGGTATAAAATCGACTCCTGTAATACCTCCAAATGTTGTAGCATCATCTTTGTCTAGCCATCGTTCTGCATTAATGAGTCTTTGGCAGGAGCTAATACCACTGTGATTTAGATAAAACAGATACTCCATCCAGATTTCTGTAGGAAAATTCTGGGGAAAAAAAATGAAGAAGAAGAACACTTGAATATGGAAGCTACATATCCCATAAACTCTGATAATTTCTTCCATGCAGTAAAAACAATCTTCCAAATTATACAAGTCACTCCTCAACGGTAGAATGACACACACTATTGACTGTATTAATTTAACTAGGAATACAAACAGTTATTTAATTCAGAATCACAATTTTCAAACACGAGTAATAAACCCAAATAAAAATATCTTTGGCTGCTTTGACTCTTTTACTAGGACTTATATTATTTCTCCTTTTATTATGCAAAGTACACTATTCTCTCAGTTTTATGCTATAGTCAAGGGACTGAAATGTTCAATGCCCAATTCTGAACAGAAATAATTCCTTATTCTGGGCAATGATATCCAGGAAAAGAATCACATCAATCAGATTAGTTTCTCGTAACAGTCGACTTTATCTTGACTCTGGAACTATACAAAAAAACCTTTCGTAAATTGAATTGTAGATCACTGTCCTCTTATTTATAGCTTTAAACCAGAATTTTTTTTTTTTTTCTTTGCACTACCAGTGGGAATGAGAAGCTGCTATTTAGAAAAGGGAGGAAAGTGAAGGTGAAGGGATTGGATTAAACCTTTTGTAACATCTATTTCCTTTTTTGGGAAAAGACCCTGAATTAAGTTGGGGACTGATGCCCTTTTATTAATTGGAAAGGCATAGAACTACAATTTCAAATGTTTCATTCATATTAACTAATAGGAGAAGACAAGAAAAAACCAGGCAGCAGTACTTGTTGCTAGAATGATGGTCAGATGAAGTCATTTCTTTGTCTATGACTTCCCCGAGGTCATCAAATTGGATAACCATCTTTTAAATTAGGATAAACAGAGGGTCTTCGTTTAGCTTAAAAACGATATGCATGGCATGCTTTAAAAATGCTTCCGCCATTGGGTGTTGAGTTACAGATTTAGAGTCTACATTTAGCTTCTTGTTTTTCTTGTAACAGTGCTGCCAGCTTATGCATTTGACAACTCAAAGTTCCAGGGTAATAACATTTATGAGCTCTAGTATCATATGGAAAGTTAGCTTGAACTGTTTTTGGCCATCGAATTTAATGGTGTCTGCTATATGGTTCAATCAACTTATTTTCTACCTTATTAAACGTTCAGTATAATATAACTTACTGTATACCACTCGTACATCCCACTATATAAAGGGTTTTGACCAGTGAAAACTTATTTCCAGGGTGTTGACAATCCATGGATCCAATGATAAATTTGTCCATATCGAGGATGCAATGGAGTTTGACAAATTCATAGCAAATCACAGATTAAAGATTATAAGAGCAGCTAATCATGGATACACTTCTCACCAAGAACAACTAGCTTCAGCAATTCTGAATTTCCTCGAGGACACCCGGCTATGAAACCATCAAATAGCTCTCTCTTTGTGCTTCTCTACATTTTCATCTGTGTCTAGTACATATATAAGTATATATTGAGCCTAACAATACTTATATGCAATGCTATCTGTTATTCTCTACATCTGTTTTATGATTTTGACAGATTGAATTAGGTATATTTTGCAGTTTGATCTGTAAATAATAATATATGATGCTTTATAAAATATATGTAAATTGATAATATCTCTTTGCTTGAGATTCATCAATTATGGCTAAATCATCCTGTCACCTCACGATGTTGGCTTAACTGATAAGGGATTCAATTGGAATGTAGCAATGACTGCATGGAAAATGCTCTTGACCGGTGTGGCTAAGCCAAAAAGATAATCTGAAAAAATTGGTTGTGAGGGTGAAGGATGATTATGCTCGAGTCAATCATGACCTTGACTTGTTGGGTTCGGCCCAGACTTGCCAAATATTCCGATTAAGAGCTACATCACCAACTCCTAGAAATCATCTTCACTGAAATCTCCAGCTTATTTCCGTTCAACATCTTCACCCTCTCTTGTATGAACATTTCAACTAAGGCAGTATTCTCGTGTCAGACATGTGTCGAATATCGACACTTCTCGAGCATTCTATTATGATCACTTATCTTTATTTATTAGAAATGTTATATATTTCTAACTCAAAATTATTATTAAATAACATATATGTCCTCATATTTAAAAGGTTTTAATAAAAAAATTTAACTAACCTATCAACAACTTATCTTGTGAGTACCTCTTTTGAAAATTGCAATTTATCCACTTGAGGGTGTCAACAACCAAAATAGTTTGGATATTAAACCGTCAACATGGGTTATAATGAGTACATTTAGGCCCCGTTCGGTAGGGATTAAAATTGAAAATATGGTCGTTATCGGGTCTCACTCGTCTAATAAAAGTCAACGATAACGATTAATTTTTCAATTTTAATCTGATTTTAATTCTTACCGAATGAGCCCTTAATATTGAAGAAATTGGATTGGATTGGATACGGTGAATTCTGATTCTCTAGTGTTTCAACATCTTGATTTGTATATTTTATTATATTTAGTTGTAAAAAATTTTCTATCATTCAACCTTCTTTCATCCATCTTTACAAATAAATCTAGGATTAGTTATATTTTCGATAATACCTTCTACATGCATTCATGTAATCAACGATCAACGATATATTAAAAGTCGCATAACATGATAACAAGTGTACTGTATATGTAAACTGTTTCAATAGCATCCTCTTGTCCCATGAGAAGATAATTTAGGGTAAAAACTAATTCTTCAAATTCATATATAATTTATGTATTTTAAAGATTAATTAATTTAGATGTCATTATTTTCAAGATTATTCAACTAATTATGGGTAAAAAATAAAATCTTCAAAATCATGTACACTATGTATTTTCACTTTTCAGGATTATTTTATTAATCTAGTATAATACTGTATCAATTCTTCAAGTTCTTGTACTTATTTTATTTTCAAGATTATTTAATTAAAACAATTAAATTCATTCTTCGAGTTCATGTATATACCATTTTGTTTAAATTAATTGAAAAATTAGGACTGAGCTTCCGAACCTTTTATGAAGTGAGTAATCGATTCTCTCTAACCTTCGAAGCTGAGATTGAGATTTTGATTCTCCAACCCATGCAATCATATGAGATTGGATCTCCATTTGACGAAATCTGTTATTTGATCGTAAAAAATGCACAATATTTTAAAATATATGCCATTAATATAAATAAAAACGAAAGCCAAAAACCAAAAATAGAAGGGAAAATAACTGTTAAATTTGCTAAAGGAAAAGAGAACAAAACTGTTAAATCTTTCTTTGATTTCTTATTTTTGAATTTCTTATTATTTTTTTTTTTTTGGTCATTTTTATATTTAGTTCATATTAAGGGGCATAAGAGTCATATAAAAGAAAATAGACTTATCTGTAAAGGGTAATTATATTCAAACCATAATTTTTATTTCTTTATATTCAAATCATAATTTATATTTCTTGCCCCATATTTTAATTACATTTAAAGTTCTTAATATTTGCTCATTGTAACAGCTATGTCCCTGATAATTTTTCATGTCATTTGTATTCTCAAACTTTTTATTAGTTAACACATTTTGTATTTGATAACAATTTATATTCAAAAGTTCATTGAAAGAGCGTAAAACTATTTATTTTTCCTTCATATTTAAAAATTAAAAGTGCAAAAAAATATTTTCATCTCATCTCAAAGTATGGAAACAAGATAATTTGATATAAATTATTATCAGGGATGAGACATACTAATTATGGAATATTGAAAATAAGAATTCGAAAGAAAAAATTAAGAAAATAATTGTTACAATGAGCAAAGATTGAACAGTTTAACGACAGTTAAAATGTGATGCATCAAGAAAAAATGTGGTGGTAATATAACCACTCAACTGTAAAAGTAACATATTTCGTTAGTTGGGGACCTAATCTCATATGAATAAATAAGTTGGGAGAATCAAAACATCGGTTTTGAAGGTTAAGGGACCGATTGTTTTATGTAATTTTTTTAGAATGGATTTTGTGAAGAGTAATTTTGTTATCTTCTTTTATTTTTTTGAAGAATTTGCGATAAAGAAAAATAGAAAAAATTTAATAGTCCACGCATAAAATTATTTTATTAAAAAAATATATGATTAAAAATAAGTTTTAAAGGATTGGCACCAAGCACGAACTTAGAGTTTCTAGAAAATGCACACAATTGCATTCGGTTTATTGAGAGATCGATTTTAGCCATGTACAGTTCGTGTGGTGTGTAGTTTTTGGTCCATTTCACGTTAGTAATGTTATTTAAATTATATATAATTGACAAATCTGGCGTTGTAATTGAAAAGATATATTTTATATTATTTGAAATGGCAACTTAAGAATATTTTTACGACATCATTTTCACAAAATTTAAATTAATACACATGACTTCATCTCTACTATAAAATAAAGGGGAAATTTCACAAATAAATTAAAATTTTTAGTAATTTCTAACTTACTTTTAAACCTTTTTTATTCTTAAAATATTGTTTCTACCACTAATTTGTAAAATTGTGTTAATTTGTAACACTCAAATCTTATTGTCGTCACATTTACCACCACTAGTAACATATAGGGATGACCGGGCCGGGGCAACCTCCCCCGTCCCGTCAGTCAATTCCCCGCCCCGTCCTCGCTCCATTACTCGTTTAAGGCAAGGAGGGGCGGAATCCTTGCCCCGTTTACTACCCTATTTAATTTTTTATAATTCATTTTATTGTCCACATTCATTAGACTAAGACAATAATATATTTATTTAATCTTTACTTATTTTTAAAAGTTAAATTAATCAAATATATTTGATAAACTAAGGCTTTTGTTGTGTCATATTTTTTAGATAATTTTAATTGCTATTTTCTATTAGAACTAATGAAGTTTCGTGAAATTTTTCATTTAAAGTATTGAATTCTAAAAAATATTAAACGGGGCGGGGGCAAGACGGGGCACCTGTTACTCGTCCTCGCTCCCGAACCCACCTTGGGACAAAGTTACCCTCTCCATTCCTGCCCTAAATACTCGATTAAATGGGTAATCCCCGCCTCGTTCGTGGCGGGACACCGCGAGTATCGGGTTTATCGAATTTTTTTGTCATTCCTAGTAACATACCTTGTTACTCTCATTATAACCATTGTCTCCGCGAATCACTTGTAACATACATTGTTTCACATCACTATCACCATTATCACCCCTGTCAATGTTTACATATAGTGTTGAAACAACACTATCATTATTACCACCATCCACACCACTATAACACCAATTCACCATTCACCAGTGCCAACATATAACAATTGTAACAACTTGTATTACATAGAGCCACTGCCCCCATTTATGATGTCATTATAAGACTGAAAATCAATCCAAAACAATTATACGGAAACAAATTGGATGGAATAATCGAAAACTCATGGATCGAGTTTATACCTCCGACTATTGATGTTGTTCTAGAATCTCTCATTTGTTTCAGGTAATTGCACTTCTAAGTTGTCAACACTCTGAAATTGATGGTGTATAATATATATTTTCAATTGTGTCTTAAGTTTAGGGACCAAGCCCCTTTATATAGTCAAGCTTTGCCCTTACCATATTTTCCAATCGGTGGGTGTGAAAATGTAAGCTGAAATTGAAGGTTGCATAAACTAACGTTGGACCGCATTTATTGAAGAAAAGAATCCGTTACAGTTATCACTGTCGCAATCACTTCTACTACACTACCACCAAATCTCAAATCACCCCACCACCACCAGATTCGTATCATTATGCCACCTTATCAAACCATCACAAACATCGCACCATCATCACCACCATCGACGGTGGCCATTTAAATCTCCATGAAATCGTAAAATCAAATCTCGTAAAATGAAAAATAAAAATAAATTTCAGTAAAAATCACAGAGGGAAATTTGGATTTTTATTATTATTATTTTCAAATTTAGCTCTTATTTGGTAGTGATTAAAATCATATTTTTTTATATTGATTTTGATAAAAATTAGTGAAATGTGTGGTTGAAAAATTGTGGATCCCATGAAATATGTGGTTGAAATTAATTGTTGACTTTGATTTAAATTAAAATTTTCTTACCAAAGAGGGCATAGCAAGATATTTGTGGTTGTGCTCAGCAAAAAGATGATAGTAAAGAAAGTGGATCATCATAGGCTGCGGCGACAATGATGATGGTGCGTAGGTGCGGATTGTGGCGGTATTTCTAAGGTTTTTTTTTTATTTGGTTACTATTTTTCATTTTCTCTAAGGCCCTGTTCGAAAGGAGTGATTTTCCATGGAATTCATTTTCCTACTTTTCAGTCGTTTGATTGCAAAAATTTTGTCTAACTTTGTCTCACACATGCACATTTGCTTTGTTTTCCTTGAAATTATTTTCCCACCTTTTTAGGTGGATTTTCATTTTCCAGTTTTTTTTTTCAATTGGAAAAAAATATAGACACTATAGTAAAAAAATTATCACTTTTATTGATAATTTTCATGCAAAATAAAGTCAAACGAATGATATTCGGTATGAAATATTTTTTATTTTTGGCAATTGGAACAAATTCTAGATCCAATAGTAGAAAAATATTTCACTTTAATGGACAATTTTCATAAAAAACGAAGACAAACTTACACCAAACATTCAATATTTTCCATGGAAATCAAACACAATTAATTACAATTCTCAGTAAAACAATTTCTAAACAAATCAATTCTCTGTAAAATATTTTATTTCCACCCATTTTCTACCTATTTTCCACATTTGCAATCAAACGGATCCTAAAGTATGAAAGAAGAAAAAATTAGGGAACGTTGCATAAGTAAGGGATTAAGTATCACACATTTCAAAATTAAGAATAGAGGTATTAAATTTCAAAAATCATGTTTTTATTAAAATTTATTTATGATTTTATTAATTAATTATATATTTAATTAATTATATATATTAATGTCATAGATTTATACAATTTGGTCACAAATTAACCATTTAATTAGTAACATATTATTTTTCGATCACAAATCAAAATTTTTACATGTGTCAAATTATTTTACAGTCACAATTCAAAAAATTTATGTCACAATTTGTTCATCAATCACAAATTAAAATTTTAAAAGTCACAATTTATTTATCGGTCACGAATCTATTCAAATAAATAAGTCACGTATTATTTTCTAGATCACATATTATTTATTGGTCACAAAATATCAAATTCATGGTTACAATATAAATTTATCGATCACAAATCACAAATGTTAAAGTCACAATTCAAATTTTTAGGTCGAATATTATTTATTGATCACAAAATATCAAATTTATTGGTCGTAATCTCAAATAATTCGTCACAAACACCCCAGCTCATATGCATCCCACGTACAACCAACGCACCAACCGCCATGACCACCACTATCATCACCAACCTTCATTGCCACCGTCATCACCAGCAACTCCACCTGCACCATCTACAAAGATCAACTCAAATCCCCAACACCACCAAAATATGGAAACCACCACCACTACAACAACAAAAATCAAAACCAACACCTCACCACCACAACCAGATCCACCACCACATGTAACACCACCACCACAACCTGTACCACCACCACCATGACCCATCACAATAGCACCAATAACCGGCAAAATGTCTTCCCACAGCCAAGGTCCCTAAAGACCCTACCACCACCATCCTCATCGTCGCTGCCGCCGCAGCCAGACTCACTGCCACTGCAACTAGACCACCCAAAACCCCCTCCCAACAACACCAAAACCACCCCAAACCACCAACATAAGCATCCCAATCCACAACAACAGCCACGCCACCACCATCTCTATCACACCTCAACCACCAACCCCACTAAAAAAATTCCTAAACCGCCCCTGCCACCACGATGTCCACAAATCACACAAATCCACTTGTTAAGAAGAGAAGGGAACTCAGCTGAATTGGGGGAAAAAGAAGAAGAAGAATTCTAAAAATAGGGAGCAACACAGGCAGTAAAGGAAAGAAGCAACCAGACAACTCAAAAGGGCGGGAATATCGTTTATTTTTGTCAGCTCCTATTTTACGTTTTATTAGTTGCATTGGGGAAAACACGCTTTTGCTGTTATATTACTTGACGAGAAGGGGCGGAACATGATGAATGTTTTTGTATGAGATTCTCTCTCTCTCTCTCTCTCTGTTCTGACCTTCTTCTTCTCTTCTTCTTCCAGTCTACTTTCTTAATTTCTCTTAAATTCTCCCTATAATCGACACTCTTTTCTATATTAATCCATTGGGTGTTGAGTTTTATTCAATTTCTAGTTTATTACTGTGTTTGGTTGTGTTCTAGGTTGTGAGTTGAAGCTTAACCATAACATTTGGTATTAGAACAACTATGTGAACGGGCTATAGCAGAAACTAGAAGCAAATCAAATGAAGAGCACCTTAAGAGATTGGATAAGGAAATAGCAGATTTGGGAGTTGTCGTTAAAACAAATGACCAGATGCTAAAGGGTGTTTGTACTAGACAAGACTGGATGGAACAAATGATGGGAGAAATGAAGGCTACATAGGAGTCTATGGCGTTGATGTTAGTGTCACGCGTTTTCTATAACGTGAATTTATGTCGCAAGTGTACGGTGTCAAGTTTTATAACATAGTATGAAGTTAGGATGTCGAACTCACATGGATTGATATTGATATCTACTGAGTACTATAATTATGTAATTTTCACTTTATCTGGACAAGCAAAATGGGATGATGTTGTGATTTTTATCTAATAATGATAAACTAAAATTGGCAATTAAACAAATGCAAAATTCAACGAAGTTATTAGATTATAAAATTTTAGGGAATGATTTCATCGCACTTTCGATAATGAATTTCAACCTAAAATTACTAACTCAATCAGATTTATCTTAATTTATAGGCAAGAACCCTAATTTAATTTTATCCCCTCTCTCGAGTGCCGGCTAGAATTTATTTCTACAATTTAATTTCAATATCTCTATTCCGAATTAAATATATAGAAATTATAATGCATGTGGTTCTTAATTCGAACAAGCCTCAAATACCCGTACTTTCTCTCGAAATTCACAAAATCTAGGTTATGTTGTTCTTAGATCACGCCTAAATTTCCCTCTCTCGAGTGCCGAAATTCATGAATCAAATCATTCAACTATTGGCCAAGTAATTGAAAGCATTAAATCCAAACAACATAAATAAATTGATGGAAAAATCCAAAAGAGCTAGATAATTTGGAGTTAAAACATGTCTCAAGTCGATTACATCAAACCCTGGATCTAAAGTATTAGTTCATGATAAATATAATTGACAACATGGAGTTTAATATGAAAAACATAAATAAAAAGACAAGAGTTTAGAAAACTGATTGTCGCCGCTTGATTTCTTCTCCAACTTGTGTCAAACTTTCATTCTTCAATGAATTTCTTCAAGAACTTTACCTTGTATTTCTTTCCTCTTCTAGCTGTCAAGAACCCCCTTTTTGTCTTTCCAAAAGTATATTTATAGTTCCTTATGGTTGTAGGTCAAATTAGAGTTGGAATGGGCCGGATATCTTTTTAAAAACCTATTTTTCTTTTTTACCCGGTACGCAGTGCCGCGGTGCCGCCTTTGCAGTCTTCCCTGTTCTTTGCTGCGCCACGGCGTAGGCCTCGCTGTCTCATTTTCTGTTTTATGCATCCTTCAGTATTTGTATCATAGCTTTTTCATCTAATGTTCGATTGAGATGATTCAAGATGCTGTGGAAAGCTGATTCAAAGAGCTACAACTTTGCTTCAGACATCATTCTCCAATTCGATCACTTTCTATGCCAACAATAGGTCTCAATATGAGACTAAAACTCTGGAGCATAACTTTTCGATTGGAAATTGATTTGTGATCATATTTTGATTAAATTTGATCCCCTTGACATCTTTCTTTATCCAATTGACTCCAAACACTCTCAAATCTTCATCGTGAGGTTCGGCATAACTTTTAAGTATTTTCGCCTTAGTTCTCGAAATTTGGATCTCTTACAATTTAGTACATTTCTCCAATTTTGCCAATGTTTCCTTATTTCCTTCCATTTCATCAATTTATATCACAACATCAAAACACACATCAAAACGCCGTAAAACTCTCTCAAGGATAACAAAATAACACATTTAGTGATATAAATATCATGAGTGTAGAACACTCATCAGTTAGCTCAGTTAACTGGGAGTAAGACTAATGGTAAAGAAAAACTAACAGAAGGATATGGGTCACCATCTCAAACCAGTGGGGGTATCCTTAGAAGAAATGAAACTCATTCTGGTATCTCCACATGAAACAAAGAGGGTAGGATGGTTACCAAACTACCCAAGATAGGCGTCCCTTATTTTAATGGAGAAAGGCCCAGAGAGTAGCTCAGGAAGGCAAGTAAGTATTTCCAGATCCATTAAGTAGATGAGGAAATGAAGTTGGGCATAGCTGAGATGTATCTCAAAGGAAAGGCAGACATATGGTTCCATGGCTTTATCTCCAACCATCCTAATACTGATTGGGCATGTTTTCCAAGGAGGTTTGTAGGAGGTTTACAGAAAATAGGGGTGAAGAAGTGACAAAAACCTTTAGCAAACTGAGGCAAAAAGGAACCATTACAGAATATCAGGAACTTGAAGAATTGAAATCCCAAGCGATGATTTCCCTCCCTCATTTACCAGAATCCTACTATATTTCAATATTCAGTAGTGGCTTGAAGGATGAGATCAAATCCATGGTTAAAATTATGCAACCCCCAACCTTAGCTAAAGCCTTTGAGATTGCTTTACTTCAAGAAAATACCATCATAGCCCTTAACAAAGGTCCAAAAAACTTCAAAGCATATTCCTAGACAAAATGGTCTCACCCTAGTCCTAGACCAAATGAAACTACAACTAAACCTACACCCTACACTGAACCATACCCAAAGAACTCCACCAACCCATTGAAATTCAAAGCTATTACCCCATCTGACTTCCAGACAAAAGGGGAGTTAGGACTATGTTATAAATGTGATGAGAAGTATACTAGGGATCATGTGTGCAAAAATAAGATGCTCAACTTCATATTGGTGGATAGAGAGATAGAATGGGAGCTAGATGAACCTCCAGGGGAGAAAGAGGATCAAAAGGAGAAAGGGGAACTATAGGAGATAATGGAAATCTCCATCTATGCATTGATGGGCTACAACAGAGCAAAAACCATCAAGTTACCAGGGATGATCAAAAAGAGAAAAGTGTATATATTGATTGATAGTGGGAGTACCTACAGTTTCATTGATGAGACCTTGGTAAAAAATATCAACTGCTGGATGCAGCCAGCAACACCTACTTCAGTCACTGTGGCAGGAGGTAAAAAAACTCATCAATAAGGCAATTTGTAATCCACTGAGATGGAAGATGCAAGACCTGGGGTTTCAATACCAGTTAAGGGTAATGAAATTAGGAGACGGTAATATGGTTTTGGGGGTGGATTGGCTGAGTCAGTTCAACCTTGTATTATTTGATTTTCTGATAGGCAGCATTACCTTTACTTATAAAGGTATAGATAGGAAACTCCATACCGAAGTCATTAAAGAGGAATTCTACATGATAATTGATACTGGAGAGGACCGTTGGTTCTAGAACCAAGTGTATGGAGTGGTGGCACAAATCACAGCTATCACTGAGAAAGAGACAAAGGTCACCCTGTTGAACTTAAGGCCGTTATAGATCAATTTCCCATGGTTTTCTTAGAACCCAAAGGATTACCGCCTTCCAGGTTCAATGACCATCATATTACATTGAAAGAAGGGCTTTAGCCCTTTAAAATCAGGCCTTATAGGTGCCCATACTTTCAGAAAGCAGAAATTGAAAGGATGGTTAAGGTGATGAGAGAAAGTGGGATAGTACAACCAAGCAACAACCCTTATGTTTCATCTGTGTTATTGGTCAAGAAGAAAGATGGGACATGGAGATTTTGTGTTGATTATAGACAATTGAACACCCTCACGATTAAGGATAAGTACCATATGCCCTTAATTGATGAATTACTGGATGAACTTAAAGGGGCGAAGTGGTTTACAAAAATTGACCTAAGAGTAGGATACCATCAAATCAGGGTGACTGAAGAAGATGTCCACAAGACAGCTTTTAGAACTCACAAGGGTCTTTATGAATTCAGGGTCATGCCATTTGGGCTTACAAATGCCCCTGCCACTTTTCAATGCCTAATGAACGAAGTATTTTAAGCAGTATCTTAGGCGGTTCATCTTGGTATTTTTTGACGATATACTGGTATATAGCCCAGACTTGAAGACTCATTGTAAACGTGTTGTTATTGTCTTAGAACTTTTAAAACAACACCAATTGTATGTTGAGGGGAGCAAATGTTCTTTTGGCCAATCTAGTATAGAGTACTTAGGCCACATTATATCTGCAGATGGAGTATCAGCAGATCCCTCTAAGATAGTGGCGATGCAGGAGTCGCCTAAGCCAGCCAATGTTAAACAATTAAGGGGATTTCTCGGCTTAACTGGATATTACAGGAGGTTCGTTAGGGGATATGAAGCCATAGCCAAGCCACTAACTGAATTGCTAAAGAAAGAGAATTTCCATTGGGAAAAGGCGGTTGAATCAGCTTTCCAAGAATTAAAGGATGCTATGAGTACTACCCAGTACTGGCTTTACCAGATTTCTCCATCCCATTCATTGTGGAAACAGATGCATGCTATGGGGGGATTGGTGCAGTGTTGATGCAGAACAAGAGGCCAATAGCCTACCTAAGCAATGTAATAAGCAATAGGAATTTGGGGCTATCAATTTATGAGAAGGAACTGTTAGCTATGGTGACTGCGGTAGGAAAGTAGAGGCACTATTTAGAAGGTCACCACTTTATCATTAAGACAGGTCATCAGTCACTCAAGTACTTACTTGAGCAAAGGATCACTACTCCATTACAGCAGAAGTGGCTATCTAAACTCTTAGGATTGAGTTATGAAATACATTGTAAGAAGGGTATTGATAACAATGTGGTGGATGCTTTGTCCAGGAGAGAAGAAAAAGGGGTTGAATTGCTTGGCAATCACTGAGGTCACTCCAATATGGGTTAAATAAGTAATAGCTTGCTATAAAGGAGATGAAGGAGCAGAAGGTAAAATCACTGCTGTGCTACTCACTAAAGACACGGAGCCAGATTACCAGTTCTAGAATGGACTTCTCAAATACAAGTTAAGGATGTACATTGGTACTCGGGAATGAGTAATGAAGAAATTGATTGCAGTCATTCACTCGTCCCAGGAAGGGGGACATTCAGGAATACATGAAAGTATACACAGGGCTGAGCAATTCTTCTGCTAGCCTAGAATGAACAGGGACATTAAACATGAGGTGTTGGAGTGTGACATGTGCCAAAGGTGCAAAGAGGAGCATGTAGCTTACCCTGGATTACTTCAACCCCTACCAATACCACAATATGTTTGGAGCCATATTTCCATGGACTTCATTGAGGGGCTACCTACTTCTGGATCCAAGAATGTGATATTGGTGGTGGTGGACATGTTCACCAAATATGCTCATTTCTTAACCCTCTCACATCCTTTCACAGCCCCAACCATCGCCAAGTTATTCCTGGATAACATCTATAAGTTGCATGGAATGCCTCAAAGCATTGTTACGAACAGAGATAAGATATTTACCGTGGGTTCTGTTTGGTATTATTCAAACACATTGGGTTCAAATTGTAGTTAAGCACAGCCTATCACACACAAACTGATGGGCAGACAGAAAGACTGAACCAATGCCTTGAAATGTACCTACGAAGCATGGTTTACAAGCAACCAAAACAATGGGTTAAGTGGATTAGCCTAGCTGAATGGTGGTACAACACTACCCTCCACACTTATATTCAAATGACACCTTTCGAAGCCTTATATGGCATCAAACCCCCACCCTATCAGCAAACTAACATTGCTTCAATTGAAGATATTATGCAAGAAAGGTAGAAGATCGATAAAATACTAAGGGAGAACCTTGCCCAAGCCAATGCCAGGATTAGAGATGGCAAAAAAATCCCCCCGTCCCGCCCCGCCCCGCCTTGAATGGGGCGAAAAAACCCATCCCGACGGGTTGGCGGGGCGGGGATTGCCACCCCACCTCAGGTCGCGGGGCGGGGCGAAGGTGCCCCGTCCCGCGAAGATTAAAAAAAAATTGAACATTGTTTATTTTCATTGCTTGGTTTGGGTATTGATGTAGTTATTTTAAGTGTTGTTTGTTTTGGATTATAAAAATTTGAATTTGAATTTGTATTTAATTGGAAATTTTTGGTTTTAAAAAAATGGGGGGGGCAAGAAACGGGGCAATGCTCCGCCCCGCCCCGCCCAGTCTAAGGTGGGGCGGGGATTGGCGGCCCGCCCTGTTGCCATCACTAGCCAGGATGAAGCATTATGCAGATCAACATAGAAGTGAAAAGGAATTCCAAGTTGGGGATTAGGTATATTTTAAACCTCATCTATATGCTCAGCAAACTGTAGCCAGGAGATCCAACAAGAAGCTATCTGCAAAGTATTATGGCCATTATAAGGTATTGCAAAAGGTTGGGAAGGTAGCCTATAAATTGGAGTTACTCGCTGCATCCCAAATCCATCCTACATTCCATGTCTCATTACTAAAGAAGAAGATTGGAAAGAAATAGGTTTGCCTGTATGATCTTCCGAAACATTGCACAGGAGTTGAGGACCTCGCGCAACCATTGCAGGTCCTTTCTGCTAGGTTAATCAAAAAAAAAGAAAAGGTAAAGCCCTTTCTCAATGGCTAATATACTGGGAGGATTCCAATCCAGAGGAAGCTACATGGGAGGATTCAGAAGAAATTCAAGCCAAATTCCCAAACTTCCAACCTTGGGGACAAGGTTGTTTTAAGGGGAAGAGATGTTACGAAGAGAAGGGAACTCAGTTTAATTGGGGAAAAAAGAAGAAGAAGAATCCTAGAAATAGGGAGCAACACATGCAGTAAAGGAAAGAAGCAACCAGACAATTCAAAAGGGCGGGAATATTGTTTGTTTTTGTCAACTCCTATTTTATGTTTTATTAGTTGCATTGGGGAAAAACAGATTTTTGCTATTATATTACCTGACGAGAAGGGGTGGAACATGATGAATGTTTTTGTACGAGATTTTCTCTCTCTGTTCTGACATTCTTCTTCTCTTCTTCTTCCAGTCTACTTTCTTAATTTCTCTTAAATTCTCCCTGTAATCGACGATTTGTTCTATATTAATCCATTAGGTGTTGAGTTTTATTCAATTTCTGGTTTATTAATGTGTTTGGTTGTGTTCTAGGTTGTGAGTTGAAGCTCAACCATAACACCACTATATCCTTCACATTCAAAACCAAAATACAGATCTCATCTCAGATCTAAACAATTATTTGTCCAAAACCATCCAAAAAAAAACCCCCCAAAATCATGTTGCGACGTTGGTAGCGTTGCTGCGCATAGGCAACAAGTGCCACAGTGCCACACTGCAGCTTCGCTAAAGCAGCGTCCCGTTGTGCGGTCGTGGAGTCGTGGTAGAGTTCCCGTCAAATGACCTTCTCTCTTCTTGAGCACCGCCGTCGAAGTGTGATAAAGGGAGATAAGTGAGAGAAATGATTAAGGTTTGTGGTGTAATGGGGGTAAATTAATTCAATTATATAATATAATTATTTTAAATTTAAAAAGTTATTATTACCTGATTTTTGTACAAAAAGCTTTTAAATTTTATTTTTGAAAATGAAACTGAAAAAACAGGGTCGGGTGTAATTTCTTCAAAAAATTATGGGGTAATTGGCGCAAAACGTCCCTACCTATGACGGTTATTGTGGAAAACGTCCCTACGTTCGATTTTTTGGTGCAGAACGTCCCTACCTTTGCATTTTCTTGCGCAAAACGTCCTTTTGACCAATTTTTAACATAAAATGACCATTATACCCTCTTATATAAATAAAACAAAAAAGGAAAGAAAAATAAAGAATAAATTACAATCTAGTCCAAAACATTTTTAAAAGTGCAAATCAATCCAAATAAATTATTAAAATAATCAAAAATAAAAAATAAAAACTTTTCCGTCGATAAAGGAGACGGCTCTCACCCGAGAGAAAAGTTTTTATTTTTGATTTTTGATTATTTTAATAATTTATTTGGATTGATTTGCACTTTTAAAAATGTTTTGGACTAGATTGCAATTTATTCTTTATTTTTCTTTTCTTTCCTTTTTTGTTTTATTTATATAAGAGGGTATAATGGTCATTTTATGTTAAAAATGGGTCAAAAGGACGTTTTGCGCAAGAAAATGCAAAGGTAGGGACGTTCTGCACCAAAAAATCGAACGTAGGGACGTTTTCCACAATAACCGTCATAGGTAGGGACGTTTTGCGCCAATTACCCAAAATTATGCAGTAATTCAGCCTTCTGGGCCTCTTGGTTGCTTTTTGGGCTCTCACCCGATTCCCTAACAGCCCATCACTCTCCCGCTTCTCTCTCTCTCTCCCTACCTCACTCTTTCCCAACTCCCACTCACACTGATACCTTCTATTCAATGGCACCTCCCAAAATCCTCTTCTGCGGTGATGTTTTTGGCCGCCTTAACCAGCTCTTCAAGCGCGTCTCTTCGGTAAATAGGCACTAATACTCACTTATTTACATGAATTTGCATACTAGGGTTTATAGTTTTCTCAACTACACACGATATTATGCACTATAAATTTCAGGTGAACAAATCAGCGGGTCCATTCGATGCTTTGCTATGTGTGGGACAGTTTTTCCCGGACGCTCCGGACAAGATCGATGAGTTCAATGAATACATTGAGGGCAGGTCCATGATTCCTATTCCGACTTACTTTATTGGCGACTATGGGGTCGGGGCACCGAAGATATTGTCCGGTGCAGCGAAGGATCCCATGAACCAGGGGTTCAAGTTGGATGGCCTAAAAGTATGCCAAAATTTGTACTGGTTGAGAGGAAGTGGAAAGTTTACGCTTCATGGTAAATAATTACATAGAGACCTTGGGACTTGTTCATGAATTATTTGATTTTACTTATCATAAACTTTGTTGCGCTGTTAAAAAAGATGCAACCTTTATTTAGCTTGTGATTGCTTTTTATTATTCCATCGTAGTTAGGAGAACATGTTTATAGATTTTGTCTATGCTTTAAAATTTGTTTGGTGTACACAACTTGTTGGATGGATGTGTAGGCACAGTATATGCTCGAATTGATGCCGGAACATGCAAAACATATGGGGTATGAGCGACCAGTTTCATTTAGTTCATTGGTGGAGTATTAATTAAGAATTAGGCAGTTAGCTGTCGCTCAAGAGTAAATGGGCAAATGGTTTTAAGTTTGGGCATGGGATTCAAGCACTGTTTGATCTAGTGATCATGCATGTTGTCAAGAGGAGCTGAAAAACTCCCATATCATTGTTACAAACAATTTATGGAGCTTAGTGTAACTCTTTGCATTTTCTTTGATGAGTTGAATGTATATGTTGATTGCAGAGAATCGATTGGTATGCAGATAGAGAAATAATCATATAAGTCGATCATTTCATAGTTCTTCTTTTAAGAATGATGGTTGCTCACGATGCAATATATAGTTATATCTTAATAAGTGAAGAAGTGAAAACTTGTGATTTAGTTTCAAAATTTAAGGAAACATGCTTCAGTTTCGAATGTTTAATAGTGCGTTATTTCAGAGAATATATACCAATGGCAAGAGAATATAAGAATTTGTGTGTTGTTTTCTGCAGATTTGAACTTTAGACTAGTGCTCTTAATATTTCACATGCATATATGTATGCTCTTGTCTCTGTCGATGTTGGAGTGTGCACAAATACCCAAATTTTCTCCGGACATCTCAGTATTTTTTTATTTAGCTATTTCTGATTAGTAGTTTTATTTACGAAGGCATTAAAAGATGATATCCTCTATATCCACCAAAAATGCCAACGAAAGCTGATTTATGGTACTCGTTTCTAGGTTTGTCTGTGGCATACTTATCCGGTAGGCAATCTGCAAGTGCTCAACAATTTGGAACATACAGTCAAGATGATGTTGATTCATTGAGGGCATTAGCAGAGGAGCCAGGACTGGTGGACATCTTTTTGACATATCCTTGCTCTATTCATATTATTCGCATGAATCTCTCTCCCCCTGCCTCTCAGCCTCCAATTATTTCCTCTATATGTTATGCATTACAGTGTGTTAATTTCCTTCACTGTATTTCACTAATGAATGGCCCAGTGGGATCACAAATAGAGCTGCTGCATCTGATGTTCCTTCAGGAATATCAGATTCATCTGGTGGCGATTCCACAGTATCAGAATTAGTTGCAGAGATCAAGCCACGGTAAGTGAGAATTTCAATATTAGTTTCGGTAGCAGTTTTGTTCAATTAATTTTTGGTATAGTAGCTTTGACTTCAGGAAGTGGTTTTACATCTCTTCTAAGAATTATTGGGAACCATGGCCATATAATAGGAGTTGTACCAGCTTGCACAAACTACTTACCATTGTATCTCTTATCTTTACATCGATAGGCTGCTCATGGGTGAAATCCAACATAAATTGGCTCTTTTATGTCAATTTTAATGAACTGGGAATAAACATGAATGGGTAACCAAAAGTAAGGGCTGATCTTTATGGTAAGAGTTCAGGGTTCAGTTGACATCATAACAATAACCGAGATTATGTCTTTAACAATCTCTGTAAGAGTCAACAAGGAGGAACAAAGACAAAAAAAGGTATTAGCATGGTTTAAAAGAACTATTTCAGGCTTATGTCTCGAATCCCACTTGACATGAGGCTGTCATAAAACAGCTCATAACCTGCACCTTTAAAGCCAATTTTGAGGCTTACACCTCGTTTTACTGAGGCTTCAAACCATGTAAGGCGATCGCTCGTTTGCCTTTCAGTTTTCAAACATTTCATTATTGACCTTAGCCTTTTGAGTTATTTCTTTACACCCTAAAATGTTTTCCACCTTTTATTTTTATTTTCTGCTCCCTATGGAAGGAAAATGGGAACAAAGAATGCACCATTATAATTGGAGGAGAATGAAAAGAAACTCACAATGAAGATGATGATCATATTAGTAGTGATGATATAAGAAAATTTTAGTAGTCACAATTTTATTAAATGATTACTACTTGAGAACTTATTATCGTCTATTTTTCTTATCTATTTTATGTTTGTTAGAATTTTAATTTTGTTAGTTAGATTTATTATGGATTTTATAAAAGGGTTCTTGGTATGCTATGAGCATATTTTTGTATTTTATGTTCTTTTGAATTCTTTTAACTTGAGCTTATTCCTCAAAGTACCTCTAGGCTTATGCCTCGACTCCAGAGATAACTTAAGCCTTTTCAAACATTAGGTATTAGATATAAATGAAAGTGAAGTTAGAAAGACTGAAGTCAACAAGATACATAGAGGTGAAATTACTAATTAACACACAGATATAAACACATTATTAAAATAAGAATAGATTTAGTAGTTGACAGTGATCAAACTTCAAATGAATTTACTTTCAAAAAGTCTAAAAATCATGCTTCTGATTTCCAAGAATCTGGAGCACTCTAAATTACAAATCAGTAGCAAACCAAATAGTTAGAATTCTCTGAGATTCTTTCAACTAGTTCAAATTGTTTGTTCTGAAATTGAATTGTATGATTGCCTCATAAGTTTTAATATCTTTCTAGTATTTCTTTTCAGTTGAGTTGTGACAGAGCCCTGAAAAATGTTGCTTCAATTTGGAAATGTCTTGATTCCCTTTATTGATACTAGCATGGATATTTTTTGATTTGCATAAGATCCATATTCCATATAAAGAAACTGTGGTATAAAGTTTAGTTTCATTGAGTTGAGTTTATCCTCTTAAACAAACTGAAAGTTAAAAATGGATTTCCAGCTAGATAATACAAATCTATTGGTAAATAAACGATGGGTAAGTTTACCTAGCAAAAGAATTCAGTAGACATTTCTATGATGTAGATGTAGATGTAGATGTAGATGTTTGATAGTGTGACACTACTTTGTTTGGACAATACCAAAACTTGACTAGTGATAAGTTACTTAAGTGAATATGTAACTTGAAACTGCTCCCTAATTTAAGGTTTCTTCGACCGTAGATACCATGTTGCAGGAACTATGGCCGCCTTTTATGCTCGTGAACCATATATCAATACTGATGCTGTCCACGTGACTCGTTTTTTTGGCCTTTCTCCAGTTGGAAATAAAGATAAACAGGTTTCGTTCTTTTTCTGATGTTACTTTTCTGAACTTCTCTAAGCTGTGATATTGTGCTGTTTACGCACTGTAACACTGTATTGAATCATTTCGTAGCTCTTTGCTTCTTTCTTTCTTCCAGAAGTTCATGCATGCAATTTCTCCGATGCCTGCTTCCACGATGTCCACTTCTGAGCTTTGCACGAAGCCGCAAAATGCTACTTTGTCTCCATATACAGTTGTGGACAAAGCAAGCCCCACCAACGGAGCAACAAAGAGACCTGATGATTCTGATTCACAGTATTGGCGGTATGATGTCTCACGGAAAAGGCAAAAACATGGAGATAGTGTTGGTGATAAATTGTGCTTTAAATATATATCGTCTGGGTCTTGTCCGAGAGGCGAGAAGTGCCATTTTCGACATGATACAGATGCTAGGGAACAGTCTCTGAGGGGTGTCTGTTTTGACTTTTTAAACAAAGGACAGTGTGAAAGAGGCCCAGATTGCAACTTTAAGCACAGTTTACAGGAAGATGGTGAAGGATTTCCTAGTAAATCTGGATCTGGGACAGGAGGCTCTAACAGGTCAAAGTTTACTGAGTTTCTTTAATCTAATTTTTTAAGTTTTGAGATGTTACAGTTCAAAAATTAATCCACTGATATTAAAATTATTTAGTTGGACAAAATAATTTCACTAGGATTTGAGACCAGTGTTAAAATAATAGACAAATTAACTTAGCTATCACAAGGATTGCAAATTCGAAAAATTTTCTTGTGAGGATACCAATCCATCATGAAGACTTGCGTAATGCTTTATGGATTTGGATAAGGATTTATTGTCCATTATAACCCAAAAGCATCAAATAAATGTTGGATTTGCAATTATGGGTTGGAAAACCAAAGGACCAACTTTTTCAGGTTGCAATAGTATGTAAAAGTTTGCCTGTTTAACTTCAGTATTGGCTTGCTCCATTACTTTCGTGGCGTTTTCCCATTTGCGTGGTAGAAATTAAGGTGATTTTTTATCCCCATTTTTTTCAAAATACATTTTTCTCTCTTCTTTTAATCACACATTCTTCAATAAAATAATATTACACGTAAATTCAAAACTTTTCCTTATTTTTTTACCACACTTTTTCCATCAATCTACTATTTCAAAATACATTCTTAGAAAATAATGGGGCTCAAACAAGCTTTAACTATGATAATGGTTACTTTGTTTCAGGTCCAAAGAATGCTGGTTTTGTTTGTCAAGCACCAGTGTGGAGTCTCATTTAATCACTACTATAGGAGAACACTACTATTGTGCACTTGCTAAAGGACCATTAGTACAAGACCATATTCTGATAATACCTGTTGAACATTCACCAAACACACTTTCTCTACCATCAGAATGTGAAGAGGAATTATCTAGATATCAAAGCAGTCTTAAAGCTTATTTCAAGAACCAAGGGAAGGAAGTAGTTTTCTTTGAGTGGGTTTCCAAAAAAGCAACTCATGCAAATCTTCAGGTACTGAAATTATACTCTCTCCTTTTATGGCTATCTGCAGCTTGTTACTCTTACCGTTAGTTAACATTTAATGTTTTGTTACAGTTTACCATCTTTTAGGGGTGGCAACGAGCCCAACTGGCCCATAGACACTGAAGCTCGGCTCGACCCTATGGATGAGCCGAGCTCCCTTTGGCTCGTGAGCCTCACGAGCCGAGCCACCTTTTTTTCTATTTTTTAAATAAATTATTAAGCCTAAAAAGGAGCAATATTTTAAGAAATAAGGAATAAAAAATGAGCTGTCCCACTAGCCCACTCGTTTGGGTTCGTTGGCTTGTACCCAAGAGAATGAGCTGAGCAAACTCTGCTCATTAAAAAAATGAAATTGAGCTTGGCTTTGCCCATGGCTCGTCTCAAAACGAGCCCGAGTGACCCATTGACTGAGTGGGGACTAGCCGAACCACGAGCCACTTGGCCCATTTGCCACCCACCCTTGCTTTTTTTTTTTTTTTTTTTCTTTTACATTCAAGAATTTTTACATTGATTCTGTGAAAACTTTATTATTTGCCAAGGTTTATCAAACTAACCTCTTGTGCGCCTTTCCATTTTCTATTTTTGCTTTCAGGCTGTTCCTATTCCATCATCTAGAGCATCTTCCGCTGAAGATATTTTTAATTTAGCTGCTAAAAAGTTGGGTTTCAAATTTTCCACAATCAAAAGTAAGGCTTTCTTGACCTGCTGCAATATGTAAAAACTTCTGAACAGTTCTGTGACTAGAAATACTTGTAAGGTGTTTTATTTTTTGGCTCTCAATTTCCATTCAGTAACATAGTAGCTGTGTGGCTGTCACGTGGTCTTTATTGTGACTGGTTGCAATGATTTAAATAGATGATATACTTGCCAGTTGCCTCCATAAATGAGTAGGAAAGGTTCAACTTCCCTTTAGTAGCAACACAGGATGCCAAATTTTTCTTCTCCCTTTTTCTGAGTTGATAATGCATTGCAACGCATACTCAAGTTCCATCTGTGCATTCAGAAAAGTGGAGTATATCATCTCAAGCCTTATAAACTTATTGTACATTTAATAGGTTTCTTCTGGCATCTTCTTGTTTTTTACTGAGTAACATAACATATGTGCAACTGAGAGGGGATAAAAATAGCTTGCTAGCGTTGCAGATGCTCAATCTTAAATATGTTCTGAATCTTTATTGGATGGCACATCTCTGGAAAATTGCAATCCCTAAACGAATGTGTCTTTTTGTACTGTGGTTCCTCGTCTCCAACAGTTTTTTTATTGCAGATTCAGGAGGAAGGAAAATGTTGCGTTTGCATTTCGACAGGAATTTCAGTTTATTTTATGTGGAAGTTCCTGGGGGTACAATCTTGTCCCATGCTGTTGAGGAGAATGAAAAATTCCCTGCCCAGTTCGGTCGGGAGGTATGTTTTCCCTTCCAGGAATCTATTATGATTATAGAGATTATTTATTTTCCAGAAAGGTAATCAAATGGATGATCTAGGTTTAAAGGAAGTAAGGTTCATCAAAGGATAAATTTAATGCATTATAGATGCTATATTAGTTGAGTGCTTAGTGATTGTACTTCCAAAAAAAGTTAGCGAGATCAATGTTTAAAAAAGGCTTAATTGGGTACTGTGTCATTTTATCACCGGGAGTCGGGAGACAAGAATGAAGCCTCGAGGTGCTTCGAGGCATTAGCCTCAAGATAGAACAATACAAGATTTCAAAAGAATACAAAAATATGCTCATAATGTACCATAAACCGTTTAAAAGCTCCATAATAAACTAAATGTCTAACTTGCAAATAACCATAAATAGATGAAGAGAGTAGATAATAATTTCTCTCAAATTAGTAATCATGCAACAAAATTATAATTTATTATTGAAAGTGGGACAACTTAAAAATTTCTTACATCATCACTACTAATAATCATTGACATCATCATCATCATCCTTATTATAAGTTTATTTTCATTCTCTGTCTCCTCCAATTGCAATTTCGTGTTCTCCCTCCATGTGTGTAGAAAAAGAAAATAGAAGACCCCATTAAACATTTCAGGTTATAAAGAAATAACTTAAAAAGCTATGGCCAATAATAAAATGGTTGAAAAACGCAAGGCACACGAGCGAACACCTTAGTTGGCTTGAGGAGTAAGCTCACATATGGCATTTAAGGAGTGGGTTTTTAGGTGTCCTATGATAGAGTGGGATTCGAGACATAATCCTCAAATGTCTTTTTAAACCATGCGTGAGATACAAACAGGCTTCATAGGTGATGTTGCCCAAGTAGTGATGCTTATTTCTTGCAGTTTCTTTCCTTGTTTCCATCAAATATTCCATCCTTAACTTGGTACATGTTTGACGCTCTTTAATTTATTTTATGGTTTATGATATGACCATTTTCAACCACACATTCGCACAATTAAATATTATACATCTATATCAAAAAAATTTCCCTACTTTTTAACCACACATTCTTCTAAAAATCACTATTCAAAACATTTTTTTTTATAACCGTAGATGTTCGGGCCAACTTACGCGCACATTGACTAATCCCATGCGCACCTTGACTAATCCCATGTGGCCATGAAGTTTACTGTCGGATACTCATCTCAATGACCCTAAGGGAACTAGAATTGATGACTATTGGGGAGCAAATTCAAGGTCTGGCCAATTGAGCAACCCCCTGGGTTCAAAACTTTTTTTTTCTACCTAAATGGTTGTCAAACAGGCTCTTAGTTTCCATTGATCACAACTTACTCCACCGTAGTCTTACCATTAGCCTGTGAAGCTACAACTACAATCTACTAATGGAATGGCCAATTTGTTCTCTACTGTCGTGTGTTAGTTATAATTCATTCTTTCTTGTAAATGAACTTCCATTTTTGAATTAAGAAAGTATTATCCGAGTACTCCAATACTTGCAGAATAGTTCCACAGACATTCTAATATTAGCTTACCATTTTCATAAATCACAACCTCATTAACTTTCGAGCCTACTCATCGGCTTGTCGTGAACTTTGACAAGTCACACGCTTGATGACTAGAAACAGACCTACCTGTTAGCATATGAGCAGCATAATGACAGTGAATTTTTATTTTGACCCTTATCACGACAGCCAACTAGGTAACTGATGTGCAAAACCATTTGGCAGGCTAATATTATAGTTAGCTGGAGGCCAAGGCCTTGCTCAAGTGCTAAGAGCGAAGCCTTTCCAGGCCAATCGGACCTTTAGTCCCCCTTGAAACTTGTATATCCTCATTTTTTCCCGAGCACTGTCTATTCTCATTTTAATCCAATGAAAAATAAAATAAATTTACATCTCTCTCAAATTGTAGGTTATGGCTGGGTTGTTGAACGTCGCTGATAAGGATGACTGGAGGAACTCTCAGCTCAGCAAAGATGAAGAAATAAAAATGGCAGAAGGTTTTAAGAGTCGATTTGAGGAGTATGACACAAATCGTTGATTTATACAACAGAAGGTATGTAAGGATACCATTGGAAGTAATGCTCTGGCAAGTTACAACTCACTTTTCAATTTTGTTTACTTTTGACCTTTTGATTGTTGCTAGTAGTCATAGCTGTCAACTTTATATTACTTACGTTTTTACCTATCATCTCATACTGTTGAACTCCTCCACATAGATTGTGATTTTGTTTGACAGGATTCGGATTAATATTATTATCATTCTGGAAGCTGGATCATGCTATCATGCCTGCCTACTTGCGCAGAAAGCAATCATCCTTCCTAAGTGGATCTTATGGTACCTCTTTGGCAGTGTCTGACCAAATGACTCGACCAGCTCAGATTATGAGTACTTACATTATAAGATGATTCATGCTGTTTATGTGCAACCGTATTTTTTCCTCGTATGAGATTGTTATGTTGCACATTCTTTGTACGAAGCAATAGGAGGAATTGCAGTGTTGCTGATGCAGGTGTTGTGTCTCCATCTCTTGCAAGTCACCGAAGGTCTCATATTATCTTATTTCTGTTGAAATTTCATGTAACACATTTAAGTTAAAATGAAACTTTGATAACATATTTTTTTTTCTTTTTTTCTTCCTTCAGTTTGAGGCCATACCTTAATTATATTGTAATTCCAAGTTAGTTTTGCTCTGGCTTGGATTTGGATAAAATAATTGAAACTGTCCCTTACGTGATAAAACTTTAGGTTTGTTTTTTACCTCAAATGAAGGGTGAAAAAATCAATTGAAACCTTCACGGTGAGATCCCGGTCGAGCGAACCCTCTTTCCAAAAAACTGTTTCGACCTACTTGAAGGCTATTTATGATTCCATAAACATAGATTTAAATAGCTCGATAGAAAAGAAAGCATATTCAAAAATTAAGAAGGCCTGTCTGCTGACCTCCTGTGCAATTTGCTGAATTTCACAAGCCACTGCTTCACCACAAGGATTTCATAAGGTGGACGAGTATTACCAAAATTTGTTCTGTGGTGAGGATTGTCAAATGGAAATTCCAAATAGAATTATGTATGGGGGCAGGCTAAATGATTGGAGAGACTACTGACTAGCCAGATGGAGTAGGGGGAAATTAAATCAGTGTAACAACACAATGCATGCAACCACAAAATCAAGTTTCATGCAGAATCTCTCATTTAGATTCAGTAAATCATAGATCATACATCTAGACAAATACGACGTGCATAATGCATGTAACTACAAAATCAAGTTTCGTGCAGAATCTCAACACCTAAAGTCAGGTTAGGGTCTCCTGCCGATCCTCACCTCATTTAGATTCAGTAAATCATAGATCATACATCTAGACAAATACGACATGCTTCTTTTTTTTTTTTTTGCAAATATTCAAGCCACCAATTCTGTCAAGTCTTCGAACATCCAAGCACGTGATCTTTAAATTTTTGCAACTCCTCTATAACCTCCTCCTCAGGTCTGTACAACAAATCCGTCATACGCCATATCTGGAAAGACCACAAACAATTTCATGTCAGATTAGAACAAATCAAGCCAGCTGAAAATTTTACCAATAGGGCAACATTCTAATACCTGTAAAGTACCACCTCCACCAGAGGATTCTCCATCATCAGATACACTAGCAACTGTCCATGGATCAGAAGCATTCCAGTGGAAGTCAACCACCTTATCTCTGGAACCAAAGTATTATTGCATTGAGTTCAAAATAATTTTCAATGGCAAAGTTCGAATTAATTCACAGGTCCCTTGAGCAGTTCCAATGGGAATTACATGTCAGATAGACTAGAAGAAAATGAAGTTCACAGGTAAAGCATAAAGTGAAAATGTACAACAGGTCTCCTCAAGCAGTTCCAATGGGAATTACGTGTCAAGACTATAAGAAAATGAAGTTCACAGGGAAAGAACAGAGTGCAAAATGTACTCTTTGAAGTTATTAATGAACTCTAGCATCCATCCAGTACGATGCAATTTTTATGTCTGTTTCCACAGGATGCATATGATACATAGTTCTCCAGTATTAATTTTCTCCATTAACTGCTGTTTTCTAATATTAATTGCATTTTTTAGTTCACGAGTACATGCCATCTAAATTTTAACAATTTAACACGTCATTTTCTTCCACAGAAAATTACAATACATACATAAATCTAAACAGATTCAAGTCAGTAACTCTAGCATACGAATCATTGTTCTATATAATGTGAACAAGAATACTTCAATAATAAATATAATGTATCGGCAGATGAGAGCAAGGGAATGTGACAGCAAGATCCTACACTAAAACAAAACAAAGTACATGGTACTCGTTTTGCTAAGAGAAAGGTTGGAACTTTCTAACCTGTGGCCAGCATGTTGGAAAAACAACCCCGGAGGAGTATTTGGAGATTTGGACCCACTTTCTTTCTTTTTATCAACCTGCAATATGATAACCAAGAAAAAAGTGTTCAAATCCATCAGTGTGTATTAAGATCTCCATAAATTATCTCGTGTTAGGTGAGAACGAAGTTATTCTAGTGTTGATTTGTTGATGGCCTTAAACAATTACATCTTTAACATAATATGCACACTCGAAATTATTTTCTGTACGACAGGTTTGACGCATCAACCTTCTGATAGCAGTTAATAGCACAATGAAAAGAGTGTCAAATTGGTCTGAATAGGGTTTCCTCTTCATTATGTAGAAAGGAATTACATAATGAATGCCAGATTTCTAGCTTCTAAACGCTGCTGTACAAGGTAATTATTCCAACTTATTTGCAGCCGAATTCTCTGCTATGTACAATCTAGATATGAAGGAAAGGATTCCAAAAATAGTACAAATCAAATCCCTAAATTATCTCTGTAACATCCCCCTCAAATTGATGCTAATAGATCAAGAAGCATCAATTTGTCAACCAAGAACTGCTGCCGATGCCGAGAAAGAGCTTTAGTGAAGATGTCTGCAATTTGATGTTCGGTGGAAATGTGAGGAAGAGTAATCACATGTCTGTTAAAGGATTCACGTATGAAATGACAATCAACTTTGATATGTTTTGTATGCTCATGGAAGACGGGATTAGCGGCGATCCGAATAGCACTAGTATTATCAGCATGAAGAAGAGTGGAATGAAGCTGAGGAAAACCAAGTTCACCCAATAACCTACGAAGCCATGTGATCTCAGAGCAGGCGGAAGACACATCACGATATTGAGACTCAGTGGAGGACTTGGAAACTCTGTCTTGCTTCTTACTCTTCCAAGAAATGAGTGTATTGC
Source organism: Fraxinus excelsior (assembly GCA_019097785.1). Taxonomy (NCBI): domain Eukaryota; kingdom Viridiplantae; phylum Streptophyta; class Magnoliopsida; order Lamiales; family Oleaceae; genus Fraxinus; species Fraxinus excelsior. The sequence continues at coordinate 15,325,033 of CM032630.1, forward strand.
CTAAAAACGTGCACCAGCTTGGCGAGTCAGCGTCACTATACCCCACCAACTCTAAGGAAGATTTCTTAGGAAAGAACAACCCGCGTGTAGAGGTGCCTTTTAGATATCAGATAATGCAGCGGACAACAGCTAGGTGAAGGTGTCGAGGGGCTTGCATAAATTGACTGACTTGTTGCACAGCAAAAGAAATGTCAGGACGAGTAATCGTCAAATAGTTCAAACTCTCAACGAGTTGCTGATATAAGGATGGATCTGATAGAAGTTCGCCTTCCCCCCGATGAAGCTTAAGATTGACCTCCAAGGGAGTAAGAACATAATTACCCAATTGAAGGCCAGCTAATGAAATTACTTCCTCCATATATTTGTGCTGATGTAACAATGTACCAGTCGGAGTAATCTGCACCTCAAGGCCAAGAAAGTACTACAGGGGACCAAGATCTTTCATGTGAAAAGAGGCCTTGAGATGCTGTTGTAATTACTTAATTAACTCAATATCAAAGCCAGTAATCACAACGTTGTCAACATAGACTAGAAGCAACACAATACCTACAGAAGTCTTGTAAAGAAAACAGAGAGGAATCAAACTGACTCTGGGCAAAGTGAAAAGCAAGCAGAGGAGCGAAATTTATCAAACCATGCGCGCGGAGCCTGTTTCAGCTCGTACAAGGATTGGCATAGCCGACAAACCTCTGAGGAAGGTGTAGTAAACATACCAGGAGGTGGAGACATAGATCTCTCCTTCATATCCCCATGTAAAAAAACATTCTTCACGTCCATCTGCCGAGGGGACCACCCCTGAGATGCAGTGAGTGCCAAGTAGTCCGAACAATAGTAATTTTGGCAACAGGTGCAAATGTCTCTTCATAATCAACACCATACTCCTGCCGGTCCCAAGGGCCACGAGACATGCCTTATATGGGTCTAGTAAGCCATCAAATCGAAACTTGACTAAGCATACCCATTTACAACCAATAGATTTTACACTAAATGTACAAGTCACAAAATCCCAAGTGTGATTGTCTTGAAGAGCATGGATTTCTTCTTGCATAGCCAGCTGCCAACATGCTTGAGTAGCTGCCTGAGTATAAGAGCGAGGAACAAAAATAGTGTCGAGAGTGGTAGTGAGGTATAAGAAAAACCATATTGATCTAGTAGATGTGTAACCTGGGTGGAGCGCCTAGGTATAGGATGCGTAGAATCAGATGAAGATTTGTGTCTGGGTAGTGTTATATCCCATAAAAGCACGTGACAGACAGGGTGGCAAGCTTGAACCGATCAACAGGTGGCACATGAACAAAACACACACACCCAAAAGTATGAAAGGAATGATACTTAGGAGATATGCCAAATAATCGAAAATAGGGAGAATCATAATTTAGAGTGGCAGTAGGCAAACAATTGATCAAATAAACAGCAGTAGATAAAGCTTCTACCCATAACTTAGAAGGTACAGACAAATCAATCAGCAAGGTACAAATGACATCTAAGAGATGACGATTCTTACGCTCAGCAACTCCATTTTGTTGAGGGATATAAAGACAAGAACGCTGGGAAATTATCCCTTTTTGCTGAAGATAAGTCTAAAAGGAATGAGACATGCATTCCCCTCCTGAGTCAGAGCGTAAGGTTTTGATACAAGTACTAAACTATGTCTCGACAAGTGCAACAAATGTTTGAAAAACAGAGAACACGTCAGCTTTAGAACGAAGAAATTAGATCCAAGTAAATTGACTATAATCATCGATAAACGTCACAAAATAACGATACCAACCATGAGAAATAATAGGACTGACACCCCAAACATCAGTATGTAGAATCTCAAAGCAAGTAGAAGCACAACTACCATGCCCAAGAAAAAGGTGACATTTTACTTTTACCAAAATGACAAGTAGCAAAATCAAAAGATACAGGAGATGAAGAAAATGAATCTTTGTTGCCCAAAAAAACCATGTTTCAAAAGATAAGTCAAGACAGCAGAATTAGGATGACCTAATTTCTTATGCCATACTTTATTATTAGTGGTAGTAGCCGTACAGGCAAAAGAAACAACATTAGGAATAGAAAATTGTAAAGGAAATAGACGTCCCACTTTAGGCCCCTTCGCAATCACCGTCCCCGACACATGTTCCTACACAAGACAACCACCACAAGAGGAATGAACATCACAATTATTATCCACCAATTGTCCAATGGAAATCAAATTGGTAGATAATCCAGGTGAGACAAAAACATTTCGAAATGAAGAACCCAAAGTACCAACAGCAATAATCGGAAGTGTACTGCCATCAGCAATTTAAATAGTTTGTGCACCTCCATAATTATGAACACCATGGAGACTCGTCGTACTACCAGTCATATGATTAGAGGCACCCGAATCAACAATCCAAGAAGTAGAGGTAGAGGCAGTACCTTGTAGGCCTAAAGGCATAAAAGCAGACACAATCATCTGTTAGACCATGGTGGTGTGAGAATGGATGACTCAGATCTTACAGTAGGGGGCACATAAGAAGATGAGGGTTGAACAACAGCTTGAAAGACTTGGGATTGGCGATTCTGAGGCCGCACACGATAGTCTTTGATGAGATGACCCTCTTTCTTGCAGTAGTTACAAACTTTCTTCGGACAGTTGCGAGCAATGTGACCAAACTCCTTGCAATTGAAACGCTACAACCTGTTCCTCCCTCCCCCTTATGCTGCACAAGCTACATTCACAACCTCAGAAAAGACTTCTCAGAAGTCATACCCATTTGAGTGGATAACCGATGTTCTTCACGCAATAAATCTCCCAAGCAAATATCCAAAGAAACCGGATTACTATTCAATAAACCAGCTCGAACAGGCTCAAATTCAAGTCGAAGCTTCATCAAAAATTGATCACGTTGACTCTCAGCATGAACTGCTTGGAGAGCCGCAAGTGCCGCGGTGGAAACCTCAGCATGAACAATAGAAAAATACTCGCTCCAAAAGTTAATGAAACCAAAATAAAATTGCTCAATAGTCAAATTACCTTGAGTGTAAGTGCTAATCTCCAACTCCAATTGGAATTTCCGAGCGTTGTGGTCTTGGTGATAAATACGATACAAATAGTCCTACATAGCTTGAGCCATAGTAAAACACTAAAGATTGGTGACAAGATGGGGCTCAATCGTGCCCAATAGCCAAGAGATCACCTTAGCATCCTTGACCTCCCATTGGGCAACTTCCTTTTCATCAGTAGGAACTCGGACAAAACTATCAATATGATTTGATAATTCGTTGCCTTTCAAGAATATTTAAAATTGAAATGCCCACGTAGAAAAATTCTTTTCAATAAATCTAACGATAGTATTATCAAGAGACATGATGAAAGAAAAACCACTTAAAATATCACGAGGTCCAATAAAAAAAATATTGCACACAGTAGCCAGCAAAAGAAATAGCAAGCCCAAACGGAGAACCCAAATAAAATTGCACCTAGTACCCAGCAAAGGAAATGACAAGCCCAAATAATAGACCGAGAGAGATGCTTGCCCACGAGAAAGTGCCGTTGCCAGCCACACCCAGAGGAGTCGAAGCTGCTAACCACCACAGAAACCTTCGACCACCACGCAACTACCCACAGAAACGGCCGACCACTTCATAGCCACCTACAGGCACTGTCAACCACTACAGAAAGTGCCGACTTGCACAGAAACTGCACTAGCAACCCCCAAAGAACGTCGACAACCACCAAGGGGATGAGCTCACAAGTCGGAACCCTACAAACGTGCGTGGAGAGAGGAAAAAAAATTCCTATCACCCACACAAACGATAATCGGAGTAGGGGCTCTGATACCATGTCAAATTGATCTGAATGCCCTTTCCATGGTTTCCTCTTCATTATATAAAAAGGATTTTACATAATGAATGCCAGGTTTTTAGCTTCTAAATGCTATACAAGGTAAGTATTCCAACTTATTTACAGCCGAATTCTCTGCTATGTACAATCTAGATATGAAGGAAAGTATTCCAAAAATAGTATAAATCAAATCCCTAAATCATCTCCGTAACAAAGAGTTAAATGAAAATCAGGAGCTTCCCACCTTCTCATAATCCCATATGTTCAACAGACCATCTTCTGCTGAGGACCCAAAGACCGAGCATTTGCCTGGTGACCACTGGAATTTGTATAATTGGTTAAAGTTAAGTGAACAAATTAGTCGGAAAAAAATATAATTAGCAAAGGCGAATGCAATACCTGGACAGAAAGAACAGAAGATGTATGACCTGCAAATTTATGGACAGGCAATCCGACTCCATCAGAGTTTAAATTGCGTCGATCAAACATGTGAATTGTATGATCCGCGGACCTGAAAGAATGAGATTGCGTAAGAACCTAAATCTTTGATGAACTTAACTTGCATAAAAGAACGAAAGACACATTATCAAATGTTACATATAAATAGTCTTTTACGATCATCATATGGAGGATATATGCATATTTAACAGACTGACCCACCCAGTTAGGATATAATTTTCATCGTGAGAATTCCAATCTACACAATGAAGATCGGCACTGTGCGCTTTTTCAACCTAGTCATGATACAAAGATTAGTAACCCAGGTCAGAAAAAGTAACTAAACTGAATTTGGAATTTAGTCTATACATCAACAAAATTTGAAGAATACAAGACATACAAAATAGAATAAAAACATTGATAAAATAAAGAAGAAAAATAGTACTAAACATAAAAATTCTTATAAATATTCTTCAACCAGTACAGAGTTTTCAAATATTTTAATGGACTGACTAATGGAAGAACAGGTCAGCTTTCCAGAAAGGTTATGGGGAAAATAATCTGATCTAATTTGATTCCGAAGTTCTGCACTGAACTTGAAGACAAAAGTTTTGCAATTTCCGACCAAAAACTCCACACAGAATCTACTGACGAATAATCTAGAATCAACGTAGGCAGAAAGACAGGGTAGGAATACAGCACAACACTTAAACTGCTTCTGAAGAGGGACATATCTATACCTTACTACCTTGCTCGATGATAAACAAGTTGACATGTGTGTATGGAAATGCTAATAAGGTACTTGTCAATTTGACAATGTTATTTGAATCAAGTATACATTGCAAATATATAATATTAATGTTGAACCACTTTAAATAAAAGCTCAAGTTGTTGATGACACGTACAACATTTAAATATTGCCTTCAACATGCCTCACATGTGGGTGGGATTTATTTTTTTCCATCAAAGTCTTAACACGTACACAATTTCTTTAAAATGGGTGGCGATGGAACTTGAACCCAGAACCTTTACATGTTTTCATTCTATTTTATCACCAATCTAAAAGTTTAAGAAGTCAGATAATGGCATGTGTATAGCATATAATTATTGGATTCAACAATAAATAAGACAAATGCAACCAAAAGATGCTTCAAAATTCAGGCATTAATATCTCGTCACAAATTAGAGGAAGTTGTTACACTCAAAATATAAATATCAGGTCATCTAGCAAAATTCCTTCTTCAAATGAGACTAATGTTTCGAAAGTTCAAACAGAGTCAATCATACAAGTCATAATGTTATATTTTTCGGAAAATGTCCCTTTTAATATACTGTTGCTGGAGAATCAAAGATTCAGAATATTGTTCAGCAGTACACAGTAGATGAGTTAAAGCACTTGATGAGAATGCAATAATAACCTAATTCTTGAGCCCCACTGCAGTCTAATGTCAATGAGTCCATGTTCGAAGAATATTGTGGTCTATCCTGAAGAACGGAAAAATTGCATAATATCCAGTGTTAAAGAAAAGGGGTCATCTAACCTTCACAACGGGACCACATCCTATCCTTGCATCCCATAGTATCAAACAAGAATCATCTCCAACGCTACAAAACTGCTGCGAACTTCATCAGCATGACAAATATATCAGATTCAAGTCGCCACTTCAAAAACTTATAACAGCATTACATATTTAGTAAGAAAAGAACAGGTACTCAAGATAGCTGCAACATTTTCATAAGTTCGAAGAAACACATCATAATAAATGTGTCAGGAAAAGAAAATAGACAGGGAAAAAAGGAAAGCAAGTGGCCTCAAGATTAATCACCAAAGCAGCCTAGAAGAAAATAATTAAGTGGCAGACAATGATGAGGATCAAAAAACTTTGGCTTATATATAAAATATATACACGTGTAATCCATCAAGTTAATGATGCATGCAAGATACCTGGACGGGCAAAATTGCACATCCTCAACTGTATCATCATGCCCTTGAAAAACCCCTCGGGGACTAATAGAAGAATTATCAGCAGCTTTTACAATTGAACCAGCAGATCCTGTTAATTGGCCAGCATCTGTGGCCAATGTTGAAACGTGATCCTGAATGCTCCACAACACCACAGATTTATCTTTTCCTGTCAGAAATTTCATTGTGTCAAAACATCAATAGAAAAAGTCACAACAAAGCTTAGTAGAGAATGCCAGAAGAATGAAACTACTCCAGATGATTAAAAAGGAGAAAATAATAGATTCATTAATCATACCTCCTGAAAGCACAAAGGGTTCAGCTGGGCACATTGCAAGTGCAAATTCTGCATTATCTTGGTGTCCAGATAACACCTAGAAGAAGGCAACAGGTTATGTTCCATGGTCTTTACCTCAGAAAACACAACCAATGAACCAATAGACAATTAATCTAATCCAATAGAGTTGCCACAGGAAGAGGGCAAATTGCCAATGTAGATTTGAATGAGAATGACTTCAAGTTACAGCAGGAGAAACTGGAATAGAACACAACAACAGAACCTAAAAAAAAAAACAGGTGGTAAAAAGGAACTGTTCAAGTGGTAGCTAGATAACAGTGACATTATTGTATACGTATTATTCTCATTGCAATCATCCTGTAGAGTAAAGACTACAAAATCATTTCTTGTGGAACTCATGATTCTTGAAAATGGTACAGTTTGTTGCAAGCCCTTCACCACACGCAGAATATTATCTCTTAGAATTTGACTTGGGAGCAAGCCATTTTCGGAAAACACCATGTCCAGAAGCACCAAAACATTATTTTATTTTATTTTCATCTTGAAGAAATTTCTATTAGGATTCAAGTCTAGCATACAAAACTAAAATAGACTTCCTACAGCTTTGAAAATTGTACGAAGCCATACTCTGGATATGAAAGTAAATGGACTGAAAGTAGTGTAGCTTTTAATATATCAAGGCATTATTCCATAACCAATTGAGACGAGTAATGCATCAATGTATACCCACATAATATTTTACTTTAAACCACATTACTGAAATCCCCAAGGTTGAATAAAAATATTATACAGACTCAATAAAAGCAGTGACAGCATAATGCCGCAGCATTTTGACAACAACTTGAACTTTGAAATGTTGCAATTCAATTGAAAGAACCAATGATATAAGTTCAATCATCAGATCCATAAAAATTCTCTTGCAGAAATTTATAATATTCAAGAAATTTCCAACCGAATCATTGTTTACATTGTCCATCCCAGAAGTTATTGATAATTGTTGCCTGAGAATGTAAGATTATATCAATTTTGATTCCATCATGAGCTTGTATTATAATTCGACTCTGTCGCACTGGCAGACCCTAATGAAAGCCTTACTAGAAAATCTGTAATAAATACATTTATGCTACCAAATAAATTAATTAATGAGATCCATTACCTTTAGTAACATAGTTCTATTACTTCTATAAATTTTAGGTTTCTGCAAAGAGCTTCCACAATAAGGAGACAGTGTTTGCAAGAAGGTGAACACATACTGCTACCTTCCAAATATGGTTATAGATTGAAGTTTAGGATTGATGAAAGAAATGAAAAATCCATAGGGAAAACAAGATAATCCGTTGATTAAAAGATGGCAAAGAGAGAACCCTACAATCAACATAAATGAAACTGTAGAAACAAAAAACACACCAAATCTGGGTGTGATTCAGCAGCTCCAAGGACAGCTTGCCGATTGGGTTGGGCTTTGATGTCCCAAATAAGAACCTATATTCACGATAAAACCAAAATTAATCTGCATATTTCAAAATAACTGTGCCACAAATATTAAAAGGAACATGAACCTTGAATCAATACTTACTTCAGGGCAGTCAGTGTGCGTTGCCACTATATTTTTATTCTGTGGAAGTTCCCTGATTCTGTTGACCTACAGTGTGATTGACAATTTTAAAAAATTATATCAATGCTTATGGTGATAGGATGTTGATTGAAGTAGTAGTTATTGTTGTCATTGACTAAGATAAGACAGATTGAAGGAAAAATACTGCTGATCTCTATTTTTTTACCCATACTAGGTATCGGTATAGACTGTCAGTATTATTGAGTCTATCAATTGTTATACTTGGGTCCTCCCATGAACCTTGGCGGAGAGACGTAGGAATCATTTGTTGCGTGTGGAGGAGTAATTCATTCATATTTCCTTCATATTGGTTTGAAATGCCTGTAGATGTGGTGTCAAGCGAAGACAGATAGACTGCTCAAGGTAAGGACCAGAGAATAGGTGGAAAGTTTGCTAATTTGGGCTATGCAAACCATAAGCACTAGAATGATTCGAAAATTCCAGCTACAAATTTAGCCACCTCAAAAAACAAATAATCCGGGGCATAAATGATTATAATTTGTCACATAAAAGGCACTATATTTGCACGCATACTAGAGAATAAATAACGACCTCGAATAGATACAGCACAGAATGCATATTTTATCTGAAAGGTATGCATAAATGTTCAAGGTGCCAATCACATCCATGTATTCATGCAGCTCGTACCTCTCCAGGATGTATGATAGTTTTGTACTTCTTAACGAAAGGTGAGCTTGCATCTTCATTGAACTAGCAATCAATCAAGCAATTAATGAGAATCAGATCAACATGTTAATAATATATTTAAGTTAATAATCATGTCCAGTTATAAACTTACATTTGCTATATGGTTTTCTGCTGCGACTCGGGGCTTCACAATATCACAATTTGCTACAATTAAAGTGTTAGGCACAGTCTGATCAGTCTGGTCAGCGAAAAGGAGAAAAACGATCAGTTCACTGGTAAAATAATAGGCATACTAATTGAAAATTAGTACATTTGGGAATTTTGAAAGCGATTCCTCAACAATAACACAGCTTTAGTAAATAACAGTGGAAAACATAGTCTATTTTACAAGAACAAAAATGTCACAACCAGTAGGAGATAAATATAACAGAAATGCTGAAGAATAACACATAAAAGTGCTTTTGCATGATGGATGAGAAAATTGATAGGGAAGGAATTATAGGAATTTCATGCAAAATACAAGAAAAAAATAAAACTCACTACTTATGTCACCTACTAAGTATAATAGAACTCTTTACCATTAATATCTCCCATGTTGACGAGAAGTGGGCGAAAAAGAGAAGAAGAAGAAGAAATGAATCATTCAGGTTTCAAGTTATAGAAGATGGAAGGAGATGAATTAAAATATACAGAATTGAATTTTCAATATAGTCAATACTAAAAGAATAATGCAAGCAATAATAGGTGTAGCAACTGTTTCATGCATTGCTGACCATAAACAGAAGGTAGACAAATTTTAACTTGTATTAATCCGAATAAATGAAATATGACATGTAATATTGTGTGTGTCTATGAGTGCAACTAGACATGTTTTAGCCTCCTTGTGCAATTGAAAAACATTACAAACAATGCCGTAAAGCATTAATAACAACAAAATGGGGGAGAGAGAGAGTGAGAGTGAGAGTGAGAGAGAATTTATTCATAAAAATAAATCCAACCACTACAATGGTGTAAAGCATTAATCAAAAAAGAAAACAAAAAAAGATGAATCTTAGTCGTAATAAATAAACAACTCACGTCTTGTCTCTTCAAATGATTCCTTATAAATCAAAAGAGTAAGAAATGTGTGCAATGCATATTAAACACCACAACACATTATATGAACAGTAAGTCAAGAAACCAATATATGCTTACTGAGTGTTACCTGATAATTGAAGGCAATATTTAAATACATCAACTTTACCTGTTCAGAAAGGTAGAGGCGCTGTTTGTCCTTGTAAGATCCATTCTCAATAACTGGGCCCCAACTATAACCATGAAAACACCGACATATAAATGAAGGACCATATTAATTTTTTTGAATAAATATAAACAGGTATATTAATAATTTTATGATTACAGTATATCAAATAAAAAATTTACAATCCACTAAATTTACATAACAGACGTCCTAGATCATAAATCATAAATCACAATCACACACCATGCACACGAACATCATATGTGCTTCGTCTAACAAACATTGAATTCAGTGATTTCATTTTTGCATTCATCTAGACAAATTTTTTGGAGATCTATTTTATATTGATTTATTGAGTTTTACAGAAAATATTGAGAGGCATGTTAGTTTAATTTTCATTTAATTATTTTTCTTTATCAAAGTAACATTTTTTGTGGTTTACAGAAAAAATTTAGCCCATGTTTGAGCCCCTCATTTTTCCACACACTCATTTTCAACTACACATTCTCACAATAAAATAATTTGCACGTAAATCCAAAACTTTTTACTACTTTTTAACCACACATTCTCCAATAAAAGAATCCTATTACACAATATATTTTCCAAAAAATAACATAGCCAAATAATATTTGAAGTAGAATTGTCCTGCTTACCCATTTTTTTAAAGAACAAATTTAGCCCTTGTATTTGGTGTAGCTTAAAATTTTGATATACACTTAAAAGTAAAAAACGACGATAAATTTTAACCACACATTTCACATAACCCCAACTTTTATTTACTTTTCAGTCGTACATTTCATCAACTTTTATCAAAATCTAATAAAAAACTAAACTTTAGCTACACCAAATAGTGGCTTAGTTTTTCCTCGGAAGCACCCCACAAAATCTTTGGTGACCAGAGGGTCAAAAAATAAACCCAAACCCTATATCCAGCTTATAAGATTTCTGCAGCACACCACGTCCTTCAGACTGAATTCCCAAAAAAAAAAACAGGTAAATCTCTTCCCTCTAGTATCTATTTTCTATGCATGAAGGGCCTTATTTCTGAAACTCTGCTCGTAGTTTTCAGTGAATATCTTGGATAATTCCAGAAATATTATATATATACATATGAGAAAAAGGCAAACAACTTCTTTCAACAAAGCTATCATCATTATCCCATACGCAAGTGGAAGAATCTTATCAAGGCAAGAAAAGCAATGGAGTCTCAACTTTTAGAGCATGCTTGGCTAAGCTTAAAATAAGCAGAAGTTACTTTTAATTAAATTTTTTTTTCAAAGATACTTTCTCACTTCTAAGTAACAAAAGTACTTATTTCAAAGTCTGTCTTGTGTTGTTGCGAAAATAATTAACCTCCTTATTTCTAAGTTTACTCAACAAAAAAGTTATTTTAAACTTATGTACTTCTTAAGCTTAGCCAAGCATGCTCTTAACCATTTTTGAATGAAAATTTCATGAAAGAATGACAGGGTTTTCATGAAGGATGACAAATTAAAAGGAAGAAACATTTAAATAGTATGTGTAAAAAATAGTAAATAGCTCATTTTCAAAAACTCGTGTTATGTTAGCAGAAGAGTTGTAAAAAAAAATTATTTCCCTTTCAACAGTCTCGTATAACAAACAAACATGATTTTAGTTTTAAATAACATGAACAGTAAAAAACTACAAAACAGAACAAAATTAAACATATGTACATACAAATGTTTGTATGTGCAAGCATCCAGCAGCTCCAACCCATTTTTTTTAGTAAAACCACATCATATAGGCCTCAAACGGAAAAAACCCTAGCAGAGAACCGAACAAGCTAAAGACAAGGAAATGTTAGAGCGGTACCGGCAAGAGAGGGAGGGCCAGACAAGATTGTGATGAGCAAACCAGTCGTAGAGCACTGGCACCAGCTGCTTCCAATGAATATACCTTTCGTCCCAGGTAGCGTTTATCTTCTCGCTGCTGGTGCCTCTCCTTTTAGCACTAGCCTCTTTCTCCTTGTCTTCTTTCGATTTCGTCAAGCCCTTCGGCCTTCCCCGCTTCTTCGGCTCCATCGTAAACTTATTCCGATGTTAGTGCTGCTACGATTTTAAGGCGAGTACTGAGTACAGTCGGAGAGATTCAGAGGCAGAGCTTAGAGTGCGACTATGCTCCAAGTTTAACGCTTCTTCGCTATACATTTTAATCCAATTAAAATTGAAAATATTGTTGTTATTGGATCTCACTCGTCTAATAAAAGTGAATAATAACGGTTAGTTTTTTAATTTTAATCCGATTTTAATTTCTATCAAACACACTAACTATAAAGACGGGATTTTTTCTCCACCATTTTGACCCTGTTTGGCTAGCTTCATTATTTAGATTTTGAAAGCTCGTTTGACTTGTGTTCAGTTTTCGATCTTGAATTTTTAATTTGTTTTGAGGATTTATTTAAAAAAAATTAAATGAGTTTAATTTATTATTTTCAAAAATTATTTCTCAGAACAAAAAATTAGAGAACACGTTTGATTTGAAATTTTGAAAAAATATTTTATAATATTTTAATTCATGAAATTTGATTATTTAATAAAAATATAATAATTTTATATTAATACTAGTGTGCGCACGTGCGATCCACGTGTTGTAGTTTAGTTGTATATTTAATAATGTGAAGTAATTTAAAGGTATTTTTGTTTGTATAATTGTATGAATTGAATTTTTGGTTAAAAACGATGTTAAACAAGAGGGCAATGCTAGATCCTGAAATTTAACATAAATTAATCAACTCGGATCAGGATTTCATTAGCTAAGATTCAGAAATAGAAGCACAAAAGACATATTTGGCATGAATTCAAATATAAAACCTCGAAATCTCTTCCTCACTATAATATTTTTCTCTCCAAAAACTGCTAATATGTTTTAACATCTACAAAACCTTTATTCTTTTAACATCTACTAAACTTTATTTTTAAACTGAAAAGACTAAAACACGATAGTTCTGTAAAGTCATCCGGTTCCTCTGTTTTTATCTTAAATAAATAAAAAGATGCTTGAAAGGCCAAAGTTCAAATATTTTTCCCACCGATACACATGAAATATTAGTTTAAAATAACATAAAAGCACGACAAGAAGCACCTAATGAAGATGAAGACTACCATACACCATTACTCTCTAAAGATCTCAACCTTTTCAAGAACCCAATAGAGCCCGAAAGCTACGAAGATGTGCAGATCAAACCGACGTCCCACATTCTTCAAAACGAGTGAATAAACGTATCACAAACGAATAAGAACATACGCGTAAAATACATATAAATACAAAGAAACGGCCTCCCCAAGAAGAATAAAGAAACATTCAAATATACATAGTCAAATATTATTGAAAAAAACTATTATACTATTACACAAAAATATTCAAATATTACAAATTACAGCTGTGATAACAATGCTTCCAAGGTATACATAGTTTTTTAAATATGACCAAGTCCTCAAATTTTCTAATAGAAATCATTCCAGCAACTAATGTGGAAAATTTATAACATTAACTGGATTCAAACTTTTCTTTCAAATTTATAAAAAGACCATCAGGTTGCCTAAAGACAATCCTGTATTTTTGATAGGCCTCACCAACAGTTGGGAGTGTAGACATCTGGGAGCATCGCTTCAACATTTTGAATGAGTGCCTGTAGAACAACTTTCGATTTCTCTCCTAAACACGAGACAAAAATAGAAAATAAACATGTCATTGCATGCTATAACAAAATCAACAATAAGCATGTCATTGCTTGCTAATAGTAACCAACACAGAATTGACAATATTTTGACAGCATCAAATTTGAAGGGGAAAAAATTCAAATACAGAAATGGAGACTCAACTTGGAAATTATTACCTACCAAACGAAGGGGATAATAAAAATAAGAATACATCTACGAGTGTCAAATTACTTGTACTGGGATTTGAAGGTTTTACCACAAGGTAGACCGACTTTTTTCCTCGTTTGCCTCTTCAAATAGCTATGATAAGAACAAGAAATGAACATTCCATCAAATAAATTATAGAATCATTCTTTGGCAAGTGGACTTGATTCTAGAAAACAGGAAAAAGGGGGCAACTTGCCAACATTTGTCAAAATTTATTACGTAAGAATATCTTCCCAGAGAACATTGAGTCGCACCAAATCATAAGCCATCCTGAAGTCTAGAATAAAGTCATTTTAAAAATTGGGACAGCTTTGATAAATTAACATTAAATATGTGTTTATCTAATATTCAACCATATAGAAAATTGTTCTCTATGGTTCCGTAATCCTACGTCATGTTCACATTTATATTTGTGGTTATAAATGTTATTAAACACAATAAGCATGTTCTAAGGTACATATATTTCTCCACACATTTCATTATCACTGTACCACTTAGTTTCCTAAAACTGATTTCATGCATCAAAAACATGCACAAGATTAAGAAATAGAATAAATAAATAAAACAAAAGGATCAGAAAAATAATTCTTTAGCTTGTCCATATTTGGAGGTAAACAATTTCTTTTGTAGAGGTGCGTAAAAAAAATATTAGGTAACAATGAAAACTGAATTGAAGAAGTAATCCATACATCAAATATGTCTCTTTTCGTTGTCTTTGATTAAAGGAAAAAACAAAACAAAAAAATTATAAATCGTACAATACAACACAAAAAACTTGATTAAGTATACAAAAAATGAAGAGATAGAAGCCTTGATAATTTAACTTTCAGATATGTGTTAGTTCGTCGAAAATTTGTGAGAGCTGGATCAATTGGAGACGAAAAAGAGGAAGAGTATTCACATTAAGGTTATTGAAGACATTATATGAAAGCCCAAGATTGGTTAACCAAGAGGAGATGAGTGAATTGATTTTTAAAACTTTTTCGGATAATCAACTAAAATCACGTAAGTTAAAAACAAGTTGATAAATTAATAATCGTAAACTAGTTCAAATAAGTAGATCAATCAAATAATAAGTGCAAATAAACAAAGACAACTAAACACAAATAAGCAAATAAGCGAGACAATATAATTTGCACAAAGTAAAAACGTTAAGTAAAAGGGATAGAAAGTGCAAACGATATAATTATGCAGGCTCGATCCAATGCAATAATCAACGTCCCTCCGTTACCAAGTTCTCCGGTATGAGCAATGCCTTATTCACTATGTAGATTGACTTATGGTGCAATCCAACCATTTACAACGCTTTCGGTGACTTACAAGCAAGGAGCACCGATCCTTATACAATGTTGAGTTTTATGGGACCTCAACACGACCTACACTATTGAGCTTTACGGGGACCTCAATATGACCCACACGGTGACTTACAATAAGAAGTACATATCCTTATACAATGTTGATCTTTAAGGGATTTCAACGCGACCCACAATTCAAAATGAATTTACAAGTGAAATCTTCTCTTTTTATCGAATGATAGAATTAAAGTTGATAACAAGAAGAGAATAGGCAAATACTTCAATAGATAGCAATAAATGATAGCTCAAGTGTTAGATAAAAAACTTTGATGAATATGATGATTTTACAAATTTTAGTTCAATCAATCAAAGTTTTGATATGAAGAAGAAGAAGGATTTATGGAATCTAAGTGCAAAAATCTTCTTCAAAAATATATTTCTCTTTCAATGAATAATTTGTGATAAATGAAGTACTAAGAGAGAAATTAAAAACTTTGATGAATATGATATTTACAAGTTGGATTTAATCAAAGTTTCAATATAAAGAAGTAGAATAAGTTTATGCAATGTAAGTGCCAAGAACTTCTTCAAAAATTATTTCTTTTTTAAGATAGATATAAATAAATTAAGTACAAAGAGAAATGAAAACGTTGATGAGAGAAATTATTTTCAAAGATAAGGTCAATCAAAAGTTTTTCCAAAGAAAATAAATTGATAAAGATAAATAAAAAGTAAATATCAAATATTTTATCTTAAAAGAGCCTTTCTATAATGCCCTTAGAAGTGTATCTTTTGAATACAAGATATAATATTTATAGTAATGCAATGGGCAAAAATTTGTCCTATCGGGTGCACCGTACCAGACGTCCGCTATGTACCGAACGATCAATTTGCCGTTGCTCACAACAGTAAAAAAACTGACCGTTACTGCCTACCGGACATCCGCCGGTCAATCGGACATTCGATTGACCGTTAACTTTTTTGTGTTGGAGATGTGATCCTAGTTCAAATATCACTTTGAAAAATCAATATTCCTCTTGATCAAAAATATTTTATACAAGTGATATGAAAATAACTTTGTGCACCAAAATGATTTTGAGCTATTGTCATTCATTACTAAGTATCAAAGTGTTATACCTTTACACATGATCTCGAAAACTTAGTCTTTGATCTTACTTCGAAATTTCTTTCATGTTTAGCTTTGAGGCTTGGCTTCGATCTTTTCCTTCTTCATGAGCCCGATTCAATAGTCTTGATTTTGATCTTTTAAGCTCTCGTCTCAAATGATTTGACTTGAATGCTTAACTTTCACTTTACTATTCATTTCGAGTCCAATTGTGATGTGTTGATTTTGACAATACTCGATAGATTTTAACATTGAACTATCATCACTCAAAATCAATTGTTAGAAATAATATTAATCTTGTTTGTTATAATCAAAACATTGAGGATAAAATCAACCATAGATCAATATTATACATTACAAAGGACTTTGAAATTAACAATTAGAAGCTAAAGCATTTTTTGCTAATAACAATGCAAGAAACCTTTAAAATTTTACTTTTTGAGGTCTTTAGACATTCCAGACATGAGGAAATAAATTGGGTTTGTCAGTTCCAATGTGTTGCGATTTGGTTAAATGGCCGCAAAAGCATCACAAAAGCATAAGATTGCATATGGGTGGTTTTAGGAATAAAGATTTTTAGACATTAGAGATGATGCCTATATAATTACACTGACTTAAAATTCAATGTTTTTCAAAGTTGATATAAAATCCATATAGATTCTAAAAGGGAAATAAACATGAAGTTTGATGATAGAGCTACAGGGAATGTTATTGGAAGCAGGAGCTGGGAGATGATTAGATGTTTAAATTGGAAAAAATTGATAATCAGATGTTGAAAGTTGAGGGTTTTGATTTATTTTGGATCTAAGTTTGAAATAAAGGAACTTAAACTAGATGAGAAGATTTACCTTAGGATCCATTAACCAAATGAGTTGGTATTTCAATGGGCTGTTCCGAGCTCTGTTGGGAGAGCATTTTTCTAAAACTATTGCCTTCACAGTCCAGCCAAACTCTCCTGGTTTGATGTCAGCTATGAGTTTGTATTCTGTGGCAATCTCTATCTGCAATCAATTTTATTTGATTAGTAGATGAGAATGGTTAGAAATAGAAAAGTTAAAATGAAACATAAATATTGAAGAATATATGAGAAGATATATTTCAAAATGTTTGAAGTTAATGTATGTTGTTGGGTGAAAGAAAGGAAATTACCTAGTTGAAGTTAACAGTGAGCAAATGAAATTGAAGAAGGTTAACTGGGGGAAGGTTTAATTTGGTGTGTTGTATGTTGAGAGATGAGGTAGTAGTGGGAAGGGATGGTTCAAGTTTAGAATGAGTGGCGTGAAAGTCAGATACAGAAAATCTTTGAAATTCAGCCATTACGTAAGGAGTAATCCTTGAAAATCAGTACAGAATAAATTATTACCTTAAGATCATCAAACTGGAAATTAAACACGCTTCATGTCGGCCAAAAATCAAAAACCTACTACTAAAAATTTGAAGATCAACTCAAAGAACAGTTTAAGATGATAAACAAATCGACCCCATGTTTAAAAGCAAAAAAACCAACATGGAGAGACTTGATAAAATTGAATTGCCATGGACTCTAAAGAGGGACAAATGGAAAATAAAAATCCCACTAACATCTTATCTTGAAAAAGGAATCCTAAAAATCCAAGATGTAGCGTGAGATAAGTGCATAGGATAAGTTGAGTTCCATTTATGATTTACATCTTTGATAAATGTTCTTACTTTCAGTCCATTTTTCTTAATAAAGTTAGAGCGTACATAAGTTTTCGAAGTCCTATGAATTTTAGTCCATCTTCGATAATTAAACTAAAATTATGACAAACACAAAATCATGAAATAGTATACCACCAAAATTGGGGTTTAATTGTGCAGCTAACTTTTCAATGACTACTTTGTTGTTCGAATATTGTCAAAAGTAAAATTACGAATTTTAATTTCGCAACTAAATTCTATAATAATGTTCATTAATATATTAAAAATATTTATCTATTGAAGGGATATTCAATTACTTAAATGCAATATTGCTTTGTATAGCCCTGTTTGAAATCCATTTTGAGCAAAATAAATTTTTTAGAATAGTGATTGATGTGAGAATGTGTGGTGGAAAAGTGATAAAATGTTTTTGATTTGTGTGTAATATTATTTTGAGCTTGTTTGGGAGGGATTTTTTGGAGGAAGAATTGATTTTGAATAGTGATATAATGGGAAATGTGTGGTTGAAAAAGAAGAAAAAGTTATTGATGTGATGAAAAATATTATTTTATTGAAGAATGTGTGGTTGAAAATGAGAATTGATTTATTGTAGAATTTGGAGAATCCGTACCAAACAGATCATTTATTTGGAGAATGTGTGGTTGAAATGAAAAATGAAAATGATAATAAGAATGAGAATGATAAATTAACGTGTGTCAAACGGGGACATAGTATCAATTGTTTGCCTATGTAGTGTGTAATAAAAACTATGTATCATTTATGATTATTATCGGACCACAAGTTGAACATAAATTATAAAACATCAATATATTTATTTAAATCACATGCTATCCACACCTTTTTTTATTGTAGCATTTGAACGCAGAGTGTTTTTAGAATATGGTTTGTACCTGGATTGAAGATTTTTCATATGAAGTCGGTTAAGTAAATACTTTTCACTATGCTAAGTGTAAACTCATCGCTAGCTACGAATATCGCACTACTTTCGACATTATCTATTGTGGAAATACCCAATTGTTAAGACTAGTACTAGAACTTACAGCATGAGAACCAAAATCGAGTTGCACCCTATTAATTTTCATACTGCGTGTTTGACTATATATATAGAGCAATGCTATTCATCCCCACTGGGGATGCATCCCCAGTCTATGTGGCGTTAATGTGGCATTAAATGATAGGTGAAATTAAATAAGTCATTTAATTTCACCTATCATTTAACCAATCATTTACCGCCACATAGACTGGGGATGCATCCCCACTGGGGATGAATAGCATTTTTCATATATATATTTGTAGTGTCTATTTGGATAAGTCGTGTCAATACACTTTTTCCCAAGCTAACTTCTCTTTGCAGTTTTTATGCAATGCTTTGCACTCTAATTGTCCATTTACTACTGCATTTGGTTCACTGATTTGAAGTGTTCACATCACTTAGCCTTTTATTTGTTCATTCTTGTTGCTTGAACCTGCTATCACCTTTTCATCATCTTCTTCAACATCGTCCAAATTAATTGATTCATACTCCCATGCTCATCACCCAAATCATTAGGAAGTGAAATATCATTAGACCACTGAAATTATGATCTAATGATGTAGTATTTCCTGGAGTGTTGGAAGCACCAAAGAATTTGTTGAACTCGCTACTTTCCAACAATCTGTTGTAATCCATTTGGAATAATATATGTACGAAAGAAGTAGAATAAAAAAATTATACTAGAATTGTAAACAACTCAAATAAGCAATTGGCTGTCCTTCTAAATAAATCGAGGCCACGTTTAGCCGGCCACATTCTCATCTTCTAATAATTTTCAACAACAAATTTTCAATAAAATAATATTTTCCATCACATCAATAACTTTTAATTTTTTTTCAATCACATATTCACCATTACATCACAAAAAATGCAATATCTCCTAAAAAAAAATGTGCATCAAACACCCTCTTACAATCTCATTCTCCTAACTTGAAAAATCTTTCACTTTTGTATGTACACCCACTTGGATTTTTACCATCAAGCATATGAAAAATTTGTTGGAAAAACATTCGAACTAGAGCGATGTCAATTAGAAACCACATCGGAACTCTCCACTGAATTTGTTAAATCCATGAGTTTTGAAGACAACTTATCATACTTGAGATTCATTGTAGTCATTGTTCTGATACCAAATATAACGATCAACGAGAATATACAAACTCTAAATCAAGAAAAAAATTACAAAGATTTTAATTGTGTCCCTCTCTCGTAAATATAAATAAAAATGAAGAATAAGGAGAATCAGAAAAAAAAAATAAAGAAAATACTGTCATTCCTTATCGAGATAAGGAACATTACATGTTAGTTGCCTTAGTATTTTAATTAGTTCAACAAATCGAGCTCTTGTTTGGTACATGTATTTTAAAATTTACTTTTAACCACACATTTTTTAAGTAGACTAATTTTGTACTACGCGAACTCATAATTTTTTCTACTATCTAACAACACATTTTCTAGAATTATCACTTTTCGATTTCTACATATTTATTCTAAAAAAATTTACACCAAAGAGGCCCCAAGTGTATGTTGAAGCAAAAATGCAAGTGTACTAATTTGGAAGAATAAAAAGAGTTGCTGACCAGAATGAGAAAATATTATAAGTTGGGTGCTAAGGGTTCCTATAGATCTCGAATAGGAAATAGAAAACTCGGAATTTTGTACTCTGAACCTTACGAGTCACATTGCCGTATAAACCCTTGTTTCATCAACACATGAACACGCAGATTAAAGGGGAGAGTCTGGAAAATGGAGGGTTACACGCCAATACGTGAGATTCCCAATGAACCTGTTGTTAAGCGTTACAAGTTCGCATGGCGTGCTATTCTCATTTTTAACTTTGCTCTTGGAGGTCAGTTCCCTTGAGCAATCATCTCCACCGCCTAAAATTAATAAATTGCTTATAAGTTCGTTTAATAGTATATTCGTGAAATCCGTTTCATGAATTTGAATGCTTTCCTGCTTTTGTTTATTATTTTAGATGGGTCTGGGTTATGTGATGTGTGCGTTTTTTTTTAGAGCTTGAAATTCTTGCATTATGATTGTTCACGTGTTCGATGATAAAGTTAATCAGTCTGCTATTGAACTCTCTGGGGTCTGATTAAAATGGCTTTTTTTTTCTTGTCCATTTATACTTTGTTCATGTGCTGTTTGTTTCAGGGAATAACTGTAAAATAAAAGCAATAATTGCTTGTTGTTATTTGCATAGTTACAAATGAAAAGTTGTTTATTGATTTTTGAGGATGAAGTACTTTATGGGTAATGTGCTTCATTTTTGTGGTGAAATTTTCCATAGTTTTGCTATGATGTTAATGAGATGTGTATTTATCTTTGCATTTGGTCCAATCATTTAACTCAATCCTTGTAGTACCATAATTGTAAGAATTTTACATTTGCATATTGTGGTCAAAATTTTACTCTTTGTGTTTCTTAACAAAAGAACGCATCTCTGTTCAAAGTCGCTGCATTTCTTTGGAACTTCTGATTATGGTAAAAGGTTGGAACATAAGAACATGAACAAATTAATATGAAGCTGGAAGCTTGGTGGAGTTTCAAGAGGGTGAAATAGTATAGATAAAAGAAGTTACTTGTAAGATCTATGGATTTTGAGTTGAGATGAATGTTGGAAGCAACCAAAACAATGTGAAGTTTCCCATGTTTGGTATGACACGAGAAGTAATGTTCCTGAAAAGAGCTTCACTAACTGATTTCATCATGTATATGGTACATATTACAGAGTGATGGCAGCACTTGAAAATAATTAATTTACCGAAAAATGTCCAGCGCTCCTCCTTCACCCAGTTTTGGTTTTCTGGCCCCCCTTTTGAACCCTCTAGTAACCTTCTTCACCCATTAGTTAAGTTAGTGCATCCTTTTCGTACTTAATCCTGATGTATAGACTTGGTATCTTCGTAATGAAATTCATTCTTTTGGTGGAGGCGAAAGATTGGTATCTTGTAGTGAGTTGGGGTTTTTTCGTAGGTCTTTGGTGGTTGATAGTAGGTATTGGAAATGCAATGCATTGTGGTGGTAGAGTATATGTAGAGGTGGAGTTAATTGTTGTAGGCAGTGGTCGTCATTCAAGGTTAGCCCGGAAAATGGGAGACGGCATAGATATGTATCGGTAGCAAATGATAGCTAATGGTATTGGGCTAACAATGGTCAGCCGTTGATTAGGTGATATCAAATTTGTAATAGAGATGAGAGGGAGTTTTGCATCATATGGCAGTAATGTTGGATGATGTTGCAGGGGCGGATACATGAATCTAGTTGGCAGGAGCTGAAATTTAGGAAATTCAATGTAATAAAATGCATGTATAACATAAAAAGTCGTTAAATTGTGTAACGTGTCTCGCATGTAGTTGGACGGAACATGGCGTTCATTTTACTTGATGTTGATACAACTCATTTTTGAAACTAAAAATTGAGAGATTGTTAGGAAAAGTTACACTATTACAAGCCTTCACATGTTGGTTTCAATGGACGGATTTCATTCATTTCATGCATTTTTTTAGAAAATTGGTATTTATTGAGCAGTATGAAGCCATGAAACCAAGTCTATTAGATTTTTTAAACTAGTATGATCGAATTATTAACTAAGTCTTGACCATGACATTTCTTAGGATCTGTTTGATGAACTTTTAAGTTTTTTTCTACATGATCAAAATTAGATGTAGCAGTATCAAGTTTAGTTAAAATCATTTATGATCCAAAACTAATTTGTACCTTTTAGTTTTACATTAAATTTCTTGGAAAGAACTTGGCTGGAGAGAGATTATAAAATAGACAAACTGTCTAAAATCTATGATACATAAAGAATAATCATTAGTCAAAGAATCAAAAACCATTAAGAAAAACACAAAATTAGATATCAAAAAGAGAGGAAAAAAAATGTGTAACACAAAAGTATTTATAATATACCTTGGAATCCCAAAAAGAATTGATAAAGAATGACATTCAAGTTTCTCTATATGCACAAGCCGGAAGTGGATGCTATTTGGGATTTGGGAATGGTTGAACTGGGTAATTTCCACAGTTAGGGAGGTTAGGGGGGTTGGAGGCTACATGATAGGTTTTTGGGCCAATTAGTGGTTAAAACTTGTGGGGTTATTTTTTTAATAACTGGGCTATATATTAAAAACCTAAAATTTTTTGTTTTAATATTTGATGTGGGCTGGGGCTGGCTCGTCCTCCCCCAAATCCATCTGTGACTTTGGATGTCTGTAGACTAGGATGCATATAGTGTTGATTGCTAATCCGGGCTTTGGCTGGATGGTATCATAGGTGACAATTCGTTGATGCTCGTGAGTTTGTGCACTATGATGGCTTGGGCTTGCAATTATCAGGAACGGTGCCACGGAAACCAGATCTATTTTCATGTACCTAGACATTTTTCTGATCATATGAATAAATGTGATTATTTATTTATTCCATGATTCAATATGGTTTTTATTGAGCAAATATTGAGGGCCCCAGGATTATGAATTCTGCCCGCTAATGATTTTTGTGCTGAAACTATAATTCATATCCTATAATCTAAACTTTTGTACATGATCAGTAAATAAAGTTAGGTCATTTATCTGTAAATCCTACAGTTATCTACTTCACAAGTGGGTGAGTAGTTTATCTTAACTACAGATATTAAGACCTCTAAGTGGAAGAACTAGTGTACTTGGAATGCATTGGATAAGACTACGTAAAAAATTTAGTTTAGTGCAAGGACTGTTATATGGTTAAAGTTTACTGGATGGATAAAAATGTGTTATTATGATCTTGAGTGGATAATGAGCCTTGTTTACAATCTAAGCTCTTTAAAATACAGGAGTGAAAATATAATTTGATCAACATCTGAGTATCTTGGAGTGCTCTATTGTAAATATTGGGAACATCTATTCAAAAGATTAAAGCTGTGACTCTTTAACGAGAGTTTAATATCTCCTTAAGCATTTTTTTTCTACTTAGGTAAATCTGAGCATTCAGTAATTGCATTGGAAGTATGACATTCTTCTATATGACTTCAATTTGCAGATAATTTACTAACATTGCTTAAGTGATCTACTAGATATTTTATTTGTATATCATCATTTTGGATAATTGAGAACTTCTGATAGCATTTTTGAATCTACTGATTGATTTGTTTTTTTTTTATTCTGATCATACATTGCAGTAAATCAAATGCACTGGTTCATGCTTCCACGTGAATTTTTGTTGCTTAATAATTTTTTTTTTTCTTTAATATGAACCTGATGATTATTCTTGATATTGACAAGATTTTGGTATAGAGTGTTCCATCATACCAATTGCTTGATTAATAAATGTTTATACAAATGTGCAAATAACTTTTCTGATTTGCACGAGACTACATAAGATATTGATAGATCACGTTTCGGGACATGTAATGATTGTTTCATTTGTGTCCTCATTTTCTTGGAAGCGAGGATAAACAAGATTCCTGATAAATAGAATCAACATCTATGAATCTACTAATTGTTAATTTGATTGTAGAAAACCCGGAACCGCGCTTTTATTAAAATATATGCTGCTTTATCATCACTCTTAGTACCAATAAATTCAGGTAATGGCTGTCCTGGCACTACAACTTTAAATATCAGTGCGAATCGTAAATTTGCATGCAGAGGCTCTCTTGCTTTCCTCATTCGTGAGCACAATATGGAATGCCGTCTGTGATTTGATGTGTTGTTATAATTGCTCATGTAGCAAGTAGAAATGTGAACTTTTTCTGAAGGATGAAATGATTCTTGGTTTGTCATTTGTAAGTTAGAATAAATAGTTCAAAATTAGAGTTTTGATTCTAAACACACTGTATTTGTTCTGCCTTACATGTTATTTTTGAAATCAGTACATTTTGTATTAGTAAATTGAAACTGGAGCAAGAAAGACTATACCAGTGTTTATATTGATAGTTGAAATTGGACCAGATTTTAACAAGGGAATATTGATAGTTGAAATTGGACCATATTTAGTAAGGGATATATTTTCCTATTTCTTCTTCCTCAATCTGTTTTTCTTTTTCAATTGTTCTTCCTGTTTCGAACTGTTACTAGAAATTTCTTTTTCATATTTTACCTTTCTAATGCTCTTAAAAGTATCTCACTTAAGCAATTATATTGTTGTTTGGCAAAATTGATCAGAGGAAACTGAGTCAAAGTGAAATCTTCAAGCAATAAACTCTTTTTCATTGTTTTTGCAGCATATATGTTTGCGCAGGCAGGTAGGAAAGAAAGAGTCAAAGAGAAAACTGAAAGCAGAGCTGAAGTTGTTTCCACTCCAACTGCAACTACTACTCCCCCGGTTGAGGAACCAGCATTCGCTCCTCCTGTCACAAGACCTGTGATTGTGCGACAACCCATTCCTGAAGACAAGCAACGGGATCTTTTCGAGTGGATGTTGGAAGAGAAAAGAAAGATCAAACCCACAAATCGACAAGAGAAGAAGCAAATAGACGAAGAGAAAGCTATTCTTAAGCAGTTTATTCGCTCAAACTCCGTCCCCAGTATCTGATGTTTTGCAGGCTGTTCTTTATTGAAAAAGCTTGTTGTGGTGGATCGTATTCTACTCGTGCTTCATAGGATTCAGGACCTAAACATCTCTTTTAATCTTTGGCAGTAATGCCGCGTTTGATCATTTGGGCTAGGATGTACCTGAGTTAGATAACTTCAACTAGAAATTTTTTGCCCTCTATCTTCTGACATGTGAGGGAACATAACATGAGCAAATTGGTCTTCAAGAGCAGAATCTTTAGATATTGTGATCCGTATTTGTGTATTCTTGTTAAAATATTTTGTTTACTGTTGCTCATAACTAGTGCATAAACTTTTTGATGAGTGCAATAGTTTGACTTTTTGTTACGCCACGTGAGTTCCAAACTGGTGTTAACAAACTTGTATAGAAAATGTCTCTCGATATAATGAACATCTCTTATGATAGTTGTAGAGACCCGGAAAAAAAAAAATAAATAAAAAAAATAAATAAAAATAAATAAATAAATAAATATATATATATATATATATATATATATATATATATATATATATAATCTTGTGTTTCGTTTTAAAAGAAATTTTCTTGTAAAAGTCAAAAATAATTTGAGTTATATTATTAAGTCGTTTCAACCCTTCCTAAAAGTTCAAGTTAAAGCTTTGGTCACGATACTAAAGTTTTGTGCACTTGTTTTTAAATTTTTTGTAAAGTATCGAATTTTTAGTAAACAACAAATTTTTATTTTGACTACACGCGTTATTGTAACTGTTGCATACATGTTTAGTGCTTAAATTTTAAGAATTAGATAAGTCGGATATAGTGCACCAAACAACTCCATATTCATCCCATTATAATTTTTTTTTTCTCACTCACGGTTTTCCTCCACTAATACATTCCCATTTAATTTAATTTTTTAATTCCTTAAGCTGATTTTTCATTTTTCTCCACTAAGCATACCATTTGAATCATTTACTAAATGTCATAACCTCCAAATCACTTAATGTCATTATGTTAATTATATGAAAAGGGTGCCTACACGTTTATAACCCATAACCCACCATTTATACTCCTAATTTATATTCCACTACCATTGTTTTAAATCCCATTTTGATTACTACCAATTACCATCATCATTTTTGCATTTGAAAAACAATAATCTTCTATAACCTCTAAGGCCAAATTTCCTTCCCCAAACTATTATACCCACACATAAATTATTCTACTTTTCTTCCCATAGACTAAAGCACTTTGAATCTAAAAAAAATTTCTAAAGAAGAAGTAAAGAGCACGTTGGATTTTATTATATATTGAACGCAAGATGATATTCAAACTTCAAGTGTTTAAGGTAGGGGTGTTTATGCACTTTTGTAAGTAAAGTAAAAATTACTTGTTTTCGATTTGCATTTAACGTGTTATTGTGTTACTCATGAGAGAATGGAAGCACCTTTTGGTGTTTCAAATAGGAGATGAAGAGATGATTTACGACAGATGAAATGAGTTATTAAAACCCGAGAGTAAACGGACCAACCAGTTTGCTTTGCAGAATTAACGGTGACACAAATAATCAAAGTTGCATTTCTAAAAAATATATATTTTCTTACTATTTACTTAAGTGTTTCCTATTGAGTATTACTTGTGATACCACTCCTACAAAATTTACAGGTTAATTGAAGTCATGACGGTGGTTTGGCATGGTGGTAAGTGCTCGGCGATTGAAATGCTGTAACTTTCTAGTAAAACTTCCATTTGTGTAAAATTTATTTTTTATGAATACTTAGACAACACTTTTAAAATATTTAAGTTCCTGTTTCGTCTAGTTTTATATATATTGCATGTCGACTATAATTTAGAAACGTTGGAATGATTACGCATGAAGTTTATTTATCGCTGGATTGAATTTCATATTCTACTCTCATACTTAAAAATGGTATAACTTGAGTTGTAGTATACATTTTAGAGTTAAATAAGTGGGATTTGAAAGGACTATGAATCTTTTAATAGGAGTCTTTGGAATTATCTTAAAATATTTCATGAAGAAAAAGTTATGTCCATTTTAGTAAACTACGTTGGTACAGTTTCGAAATTTCTATCCAGCATAGTTGAAAAATATTTTTTTGTTTCAAACATTATCGTCTAGATCCCAATTTTTTACATGATGTACGTATATGAATGTCATAGTCTCTGTTAGAATTTCATAATTTTTAGTCGACGTTTTCAAGGCCAAACATTTTTCTTTCCGCTGTTGCGCAACCGATAGTTGTCGAATTTTCTCAAGATGTTTTGCAAAATCAAATTTTACCATAATTGTCCAAGTGTATGTGGACACATATCTCCCATTATTTTTTTTTTATATTTCAAAATCCAAAATTTTTGTTAGTTACAATTTATTTTGGTTAACATTAGATAGCCTAACTAAAAAGATTTTTCGTGTAACGCTTCGATTTTCAGGCATTTTTTTTGGGGTGTTACAATAGTTGCATGCTTAGGCAAGCGTTTATAAGCATGTTTAAACATACTTGTTGAAAGTTAAATTATTTTATTTACATATTTCGTGGAATTCATAAAGAGTATCCACTTATTTACAATTTATTTATATCGTTTATAAATACTTGTCAAACATATACTTAGCAGTTAGCTTGTAGATGGAGAATCTAACAAAGATGATGCAGACAAAATGGGGTTTGTAGGCATACTGAGAGTTTGTTTTCATTACATCTTATTTCTTGAGGAAATGTGTATTTATATGATCTAAGTGTATGTAAAATAAGCCTTCCAAGAACTTTACATTCTAAAAAAAATTGCCGACGCCATTTCATTAGATGAAAAAAAGAAAAAGGATTTGTGTGTCTGCCTTGTATGCTTCGATACCAATTTCTCAAAACACTCGCCTTGAAGGATCCAAAAGAGTTACGTTCTACATTACAGGTGACGATACACTCTTACGAGGTCTTGAAAAGAAGGGTAATTGGCGAGTTGAGATATACTGTCCACCCAATTAATTTTTGACACGAACCATGCCATCAATTTGGTGGATTAGAAGTGAAGTTAACGAGGATAAATTTGAAATGACGTGTTAATTTAAAACTGATGTGTCAATAATTAATTATATAGAAAATTTGATAGGAAAAACTGAAAAACCCTTCTATATGACTTTTTCTTTGTAAACTATAATATTTTCTTCCATTTTCTCAATAAAGCCTTGTGAAATAATGAATATGTCCTCCTCTTTAAATAAAACAAAAACAAAATAAGAAAAAATAAAGAATTAATTATAAATGTAGTCCAAAATTTAAACGAATTCCAAATAAAAATTAAAAAATTAAATGGACATGTAAATTAGTTTTTATATTTTATTTAAAAATTAAAATAAATAAATAATATTTTCACTATATTTTATTTAAAATAATATCGACGTATAAGTTAATTTATTTCTTCTATTTAATCTTCAATGAACTTATTTTAATCAGTATGTTATATGTATAAATCAAAATGGACGACGACAATATCATAAATTGCCCCTATTTGATGGAAATTATAATTTAAATTTTTATCAAAATTAAAGTCAAGTCAATGATAAGTGTATTTCATACACTTATTTGGACCGTCAAAATATGAATATTTGTTGATATTTGGATTCAAATATTGCTGAATTTGTTGTTTATTGCATGTTTTAGATTTACATCAATGAATATAATGGAATTGGAGAAAAGGAACAAGAAAGGGGGCTAACTGAAGCAAAAAGAGAAGCTGTAGATTAAAATGCAAATAATCAAAATTTGGCTTGGAGCGAGAAACGAAAAGTTGAGAATGTGAGGACCCGATTTGACCAAAAAAGTAGCAAAATGATTGGAGAAAATTGAAGAAGGAAGAAAAAAGCGCGGAGAAAGTTTAGGGGCCAAGTTCCAAAAAGAGCACTGAGGCTACCTAAAACCCTTAGGCGTGCGCCTTAATTTGCACTAGGCGCACACCTCACTATTAAACAAGGAAAAATCCAAGTTTTCTTATTTCATTTTGGTAATAATTCAAGGAAATCATCTTATAAGGAAAATCTCTGGAAGAAAAGGGACAAAGCTGAATTTTGAGGAAAGAATAGAGAGAATTTACATCGAAAAATGAAAAATTCATGGTTTGAATCTGAAGGCTTGAATTGGAGATTTCTAGACTTTCTTCATATTTCAACGATTCGGATGATGACTTTCTTTTATTTTCTATATAATTCTTACATTAACATGTTAGGCTAAATTTAATTGTATTGGATGGATGACAAAACTCTTTGATTCTTAATTTCTAATTCAAGACTTGATATTTTTAGTGTAATTCTTGTGTTGTGATTCCATAAACATGTATAATCATATTGTTTCAATATTGTGCATCATTAGGGCAATAAGTTGCTTATTCGTAGTGTTGAAAAACTCACGGTAGGTAGAACACTATTTATGGAACACACGAACAATAAATATTAGGAATAGTATTTACAAAGTGTGAGGTCGTGTGTGATAATCCTAAATTTCAATGCATATTTATCGTATGAATGCGAACTAAGAATATGATCGTCTCGTGATACACATAGGTTTATTACATTTTGAAAAAGAATGGTCAATAAAAGTGGAGTTATCGATCGTCACAATTGCATGAATTGAATTAACTATCACAAGTTGATGATTGAAATTAAGAATTGATTAGTGTAGTTGGAAATCCAATACGTTCACCACGTTTAATTTAAACCTATGTTTATTAATTTTGTAGTCATAAAACATAGTTAGATACAAACCAATAATATTTTGTTACAATCACGAATTTAAATTTATCAAGTACACTAGAATTGAACATTATTCATCGTGGGACAATAACTTTATCATAATGATTATTACTTGTGCAACGAACCTGTACGCTAGCAGGATTTTAACGCAACAAGTTTTTGACACCGTTGCCAGGGAATAATTGTGGCTAACGAGGTTTATCTAGCTTCAATAGATCAGGAAATTGAAAGGACACTCAAAAATCGCAGAAGAGAACAACATTGACAAAGAGAATGGATGGTAACCAGAATCAGGTTTAGGCTCAAAATCAACTACCGCAGCCAGATCAACAAAGAGCAATCCAGAATGAAGCTCCTATTTTAGTTGGGGATTATGTAAATCCAATCCATTCACTAGTGCAACCCGCTGTAGTATATCCTCCCTTCGGACAACCTAACTTTAATCTTAGACCGGATGTCATAAATCTTTTCCAAAATCATTAAGACATCAGGTTTTTCGAAAATCCATGGAGAATCCTCATGAACATATTTTAGCTTTTTCATGTTATGTGAGTTTATTAGTCACGAAGGGATATCAGTAGATGCATTCCGAATGCAATTATTCCCTCATATCTTGAAGGATGTTGCAAGGGAATGGTTTCCGTGTTTACCTCTATAGAGCATACAATCATGGAATGATATGGTTCAAAAGTTCACCATGAAATTCTTTCCACCTTCTTGAGTTCACTAAATCAAGAATGAAATACACACCTTCAAGCAGAAAGATTTTAAGAGTTATCCTGAAGCATGTGAGAGGTTCGAGAATTTGTTTAGGAAATGCCCTAGCCTGGACATTCCCAGCAGGCTCAACATTATCTCTTCTATCGTAGGCTACACTAAGAGTTCAGAAATATGATAGATGCTTCAGTGGGAGGATCAGTGATAAAACTTAACATCGATGAAGACAATGAATTGTATGAAAAGATAGTTGAGAATTAGTCGATGTGGCCAATCGATAGAGAAGCTCCAAGGAAAATAGTAGGGTACATAACGTGGATGCAATGACAGTATTGGCGGTAGAAATGGAGGTCTTACAATAAAAATGGATAATCTATCTCAATCAGTCAACAAAGTACACCAATCACCACCTATTTGCGAAGGTTATAGAGCTGATAACACTACTATACGCTGCCCTTTCGCGTCTACACATGTTACCCAACCTAAAGAGATTAGCTAGCACATAAATTTTTGAAACAACAAAACAATCCCTACTCCAACACTTATAATCTGGGATTGATATACTATCCAAATTTTTCATGGTCGAACAATCATAAGCAAGGATAGGGACAAGGAGGAAACAATCAGAACATGCCACCAGGGTTCCAATATTAGCAACAACACTAGAGAGAAAGCCGTCATTGGAAGATTTGCTATTTCAGTACATCTCAAAGCTGAGACCAATTTTCAGAATCAATAGGCTTCGATCAAAAGCTTGGAATAACATGTGGGATAAATAGCAGCCGCATTATCAGGTAGAACTCAAGGGACTTTACCTAGCAATACTGAGACTAATTCTAAGGAGCAAGTCAAAGCAATCACAACACGAAGTTAACTTTAGCTACCAGAAATACATGTAAAGCGACCAGCAACTGCCGTAGAAAATGTACCTACCTCAGGCATGGAGCAAGTGATGAGTCAGACAAAACCATAAGGGAAAATCAAATTGAATTATTAGATAGTTCACGGGTGAAGGAAACCACTCATGTCAAAGCATATATGCCTCCGATCCTATTTCTACATATACTGTAGAAACATAAGCTAGATAAGCAGCTCCAATTTTTTTTTGGATGTATTCAAAAAATTGTACATTAACATACCGTTCGTTGAAGCCTTAGCTTAGATGACCAACTATGCTAAGTTCATGAAAAATATTCTATCAAACAAGAGAAAATTGAAGGATAATGAGACGGTCGAGCTTACTGAGGAATGCAACACAATTCTCTAATATAAGTTACTACCAAAGTTAAAAGATCCAGAGAGTTTTACTATTCTTTGCAACGTTGTTAACTTATATATAGATAAAGCATTATGTGATTTAGGATTTAGCATTAATTTAATGCCATTATCTTTTTTTAGGAAACTGGGTTTGGAGAAAGCAAAAGCTACTACAGTTTCTCTACAGCTGGTTGACAGGTCGATCAATCACCCTTGAGGCATTTGTGAAAACATTTTAGTGAAAGTCGATAAGTTTATTTTCCCAGCAAATTTCATTATCTTGGATATGAAGGAGGATATGGACGTCCATCTCATTTTGGGTAGGCCATTGTTTGCTACGAGAAGAGCTCTGATTTATGTGCAAAAGGGTTAGTTGATATTGAGGTTAGATGATGAGAAACTGAAAATCAAAGTGTTCAGAGCTTTCAAATTTCAGAACAAACCAGATTCTTGCATACAAATTAATGTAATCAAGGCAGCAGTAACAGAGACATTCAGACCTGGTCACCCTCAGGACCCTCTTGAGGCATGTTTAGCATATTCTTAAGATTTGCCATCAAAAAAAGAGAAAGCGGAAAAATGTGCATGTTATTTGATAGACATACCACTACTCTCTAAGCAACCACATTTGGAGCTCAGTAAAGGCCCCACAAAACCTTTACCATATATATAGCAAGCTCCAACCCTTGAACTTAAACAATTGCCCACTCACCTACTTTTAGTAATTATCTCGAATACTCTTATAGAATCACAAGAAGATTAGTTGCTAAGAGTGCTTCTGGATCGCAAGACAGCAATATGGTGGACTTTTTCGAATATAAAATGGATCAATCCTTCTCTTTGCATGCACAAGATACTGATGAAAGAAGATTACAAAGTTTTAGTTGAGCATCATATTCATGAAGTGGTAAGAAAAGAGGTATTAAAGCTAGGGATGATAATGGGGCGGGGCGGGACAACCTCCCATGCCCCCGCCCTGTTACCCATTTAAACTTTTTTAAGTTTTTGATAATTTATTTTTATTTCCCCCATTTATTAGACTTAGACAAATAATTTTAGTTGTCATTTTCTATTAGAATTAATGAAATTTCATGAGATTTTTCATTTAAAGTATTCTATTCTAAAAAAACAAAAATAAATAAAAATTTAAACGGGGCGAGCCGACCATTAACCTTCTCGCTCCGTACCCGCATCGGGGCAAAATTCCCCGCCCCGTCCCCGACCTAGACCCAAATCCTGACCTAAATACATGATTAAGTAGGTTATCCCTACCTCATTCGTAGGCAAAGCCCCAGGTATCAGGTTTTTTTGTTATCCCTAATTAAAGCTTTTGGATGTAGAGATTGTTTACCCCATATGAGACAACCATCAGGTCAGTCCAGTACATGTCGTACTAACAAAAAGAGGAATTACTGTGGTTCCAAATGAGAATAACGAGCTCATTCATAAGCGCACAGTCACATGATGAAGAGTTTGCATTGATTATCACACACTTAACAACGACACGAAGAAAGATCACTTTTCCATTCCTTTCATTGATCATATGTTTGAGAGGCTAGCTGGACATACTTACTACTACTTTTTAGATGGTTATTCAGGGTACAACTGGATCCCTATAGCGCCGAATGATCAGGAAAATACTACATTCACGTGCCCTTATAGCACTTTTGCTTATAGAAGAATGCCATTCGGTTTATGCAAGGCCCCGACTACCTTTTTGCGTTTTATATTGTCTATTTTCTCGGACATGGTATGTAATATCATTGAGGTATTTATGGATGATTTCTCAGTCTTCGAAAAGTCATTCAAGAACTTCCTCGAACATTTGGAAAAAGTGTTGCAACGATGTGAGGACACCAACCTTGTGCTAATTGGGAAAAATGTCATTTCATGGTTCATGAAGGGATCATGCTAGGGTATTTGATATCAGCAAGGGGTATTGAGGTACACATAGCTAAATACAGGCCATTGAGAAACTACCATCGTCAGTAACAGTGAAAGGACTCAGAAGTTTCTTAGGTCACGTTGGGTTCTACAACCGCTTCGTCAAGGACTTTTCCAAAATATCGAAGCCATTGTGCAATTTATTGTAAAAGGGGCTCCATTTTAATTTTTCGAGGACTGTTTAACAGCGTTCAACACTCTAAATAAAAAGTTGGTGTCTGCTCAAGTTTTAGCTACTCCAGATTGGGACTATCCGTTTGCGCTTATATGTAATGCTAGTGATCACGCAGTGGGTGCATTTTTCAATCAATGCAAGGAAAAGATTTCATATTCCATTCACTACGCTACTAAGACTTTGGATGAGACTCAGATAAATTATGCTACTACAGAAAAAGAGCTTTTGGCGGTTGTGTTCTCTTTTAACAAATTCAGGCCATATTTGATCTGGTCAAAGGTAATTGTCTACATGGATCATGCTCCTTGAAGTATCTGATGAGCAAGAAGGATGCAAAGCTAAGACATATTAGATGGACACTCATGTTGCAAAAGTTCAACTTGGAGATTAAGATAAAAATGGGAGCGAGAATGTTGTTGCAGATGGCCTATCTTGTCTTGAATCACACAAGTTAGGCCTACTGAGGAAAGCAATGAATTTTTCCCAAATGAGATGCTATTTCAAATTATCATTATGCCATGGTACACAGATTATGTAAATTATTTGACCCGCTACATCATCCCACTAGAATACTCGAGTCATCAGAAGAAGAAATTCTTCAATGACTTGAAACACAACTTTTGGGATGATCCATTTTTTATAGAAGTGGTCCAGATCAGATTATACGCTGTTGTGTACCAGAAGTAGAGCAGCATCAAGTGTCAGAATCATGTCACTCTACAACAATGAAGACAGAATCAAAGGTACTACAATCATGTTTTTATTGGCCTATGTTATTCAATGATGCACATTATATGATGAAAATTTTTGGTAAGTGCCAAAGGACTTGAAACATTCAAGAAGAAATGAGATGTCCTTAAACATCATTCTAGAGGTTGAGATATTCGATGTTTAGGACATCGACTTCATGGAACCGTTCCATTCTTTCTACGGTCAAAAATATATATTGGTGATAGTGGATTATGTATCCAAGTGGGTTGAGGCTGTGGCTTTTCCAACTAATGATGGTCAAGTGGAAACTCAATTCTTGAAAAAGAACATTTTCATAAGATATGACACCCCGAGGGTAATTATTAATAATGGTGGGAAGCATTTTTGCAATCGCCTATTGGCTTCATTATTGGCTAAATATGGAGTGAAACATCGTGTCTCAACTCCATATCATCCTCAAACTAGTAGGCAAGTGTAAATCTCCAACAGGGAGTTGAAGAAAATTCTCGTGACTACGGTTAATGCATTACGTAAAGATTGGGAAAAGAAACTAGTCGATGCACTTTGGGCATATAGATCAATATTTAAAACTCCAATTGGCATGTCTCCATATAGGCTGGTATTTGGAAAGGCTTGTCATCTACCGCTTGAGATAACGCATAAGGCATATTGGGCAACACACTTGCTCAATTTCAATATGAGCGCAGTATGAGAAAAGAAGGATTTTCAACTTCATGAGCTCAATGAGTTTCGATTAGGATCATATGAGAATGCAAAGATTTACAAGGAAAAAACCAAGAGATTGCATGATAAACATATAAGGGAAAAGGAGTTTGAGGTTGGTCAACAAGTGTTGATGTTCAATTCACGCCTCAAGCTCTTTTCGAGAAAGCTAAAGTCTAGGTGGTTGGGTCCCTTTACAGTAGTAGCCGTGTTTCCACATGGCACTGTAGATGTGGTATCTCAGGATCAACAAAGGAGGTTCAAAGTAAATAGACAACGGTTGAAAGCTTATTGGGGAGGTGACTACTCAATTGAGAAGACAATCGTGCCACTTAATAATGCAGACTAGCCTAACTAACAAAGTCGAGCTATAGACTATAAACAAGTGCTTATTGAGAGGTAACCTAATTCTTTTCCCTTTTTATTTATTTAGCTTTGATGCATTAGATTAGAATTTTTATTACTTTGGTATGTTAATGTAGAGTTGACATCATTCATCCATCACATTGGTCACAATAGTCTTACATGTGTTACATAAGTTTTTAATGGGTGTTGCACGAATTTGTGAAAGTCTAAAAAATAAAAAAATGAATGAAACTTAGGGCACGCCCAGTAGAACAGGGAAACATCCCATGCTGGTCAACTAGGGCGCAAGCTTTCTGGTAGAATTGGCTCGCCTCATCCATCACTAGGCGCGTGCCTCATAATCAAGTGAGGAGCTTTAAAACTCTTTAACCTGGTTTCACCCCCATTTTTTTCTCTTCCCCCTTACCCTTCACACGTCCCCACTCCTTTCCTAGCCCATGAAATATCTCCATCAATTCTAGTCAGGTCTTCAAGTTTAGGTGTCTTCATCAGTCAATCTACTATCATTTATCACTTCTAACCACTAATTCTCAAAAATTCAAAGGTAAAAGGGCTATATATCTACTTAGCTTTGTTGGCATTTTTCTTGCAATTCTTTTAGATTGTGTTATGCATCTTGTAGTCATGGAGGATGGGTTTAGGTAGTGCTGGTTTTCATGCTACTTTTGTAATGTTTAGGGTGGGTGTTTTTGGATGTTGTTTCATAGTCATGCCTACCAAGTGTTTGTTTACTTCGCACTTTTGGTTCTTACATGAGCACCCTCACATGTTTGCACTCTTATATGTAACATTTTTTGTACACAATTGGGTAATGCCTACATCCTGGCATTCAATCTTTGTACTCTGCGCATTCGGCCCCTCTTTTACTCTCTCATGTGCATTCTAGTGCTCTTTTATTGGTCACTTTTCTTTCACTTTTGGACTAATGGTTTCCTTTGCCTTGTGATAAGAGGTAGTCGAAACGACAATGTGAGGCCTCTATATCTAAAGGAAACGAAAAGGCTGCAACATCTGGCATTACGTAACGTACACGTGTCGATGTTAGCAAGATGAAGCGTTTCCTTAGTGTAAATCACAAGAGGCTCTTTGATCGGGTACTACAGGTGAGGAAAATGTGGCTAGAGAGGTAAGTTGTTCTGGGAGATTTCGAGGGTTATGAGATATCTTCTTTTATCGATCGAGCACGATGGGTAGGGATGGTCGAGAAGCCACATCAAATATATCCAACTTTGGTTTAAGAGTTTTATACAAACTTTAATAGCTAGATCATCGATCAAGAATCCAACCACAAGCACTACACATGGATTAGGGAGAAGTGGGTGATGTTCAACCTCGAGGTGATTGATGAGTATTATGATCTGATTCGAGACAACATCATCCCAGTACTTCTGGAGCAGGATATGGCCTTGGTAGTTCAGATACTCAATGGAGGACATGGGAAAGTAGGGGAGGAGTTTGAATATAACATATTGATTCGCTTATTAACAGTGCTTATGAAATTTATATACCACAACATTGAGCCTACTTCGTACATATCTCCTTTCAACTTTGCTAAAGTGAGACTTCTCTTTCACTTGGCACGGGGTCTCAAAATTGATTTGGGGACATTTATAGATAATCAAATTGTTGAGTTTGGTTCAACACCACAAGTATGTAAGAATATATTTTTTCCAGCCTTATCCGTGGAATATGCTTATCCTTGGGAGTATGACTCATTCCCGCGGTGCGTCGGCCCTACCAAATGTTGCTATTAGCCATACATCCGCAAAAAATTCTTGGCAAAATATCCTTGCAAGCAGGCAGCGCTATCAATAGCAATAACAATGAGGCATGAGACCGCAACCCCACGGCCTGACTGTGTCGCTACTACCCTGCTCATACGATAGTTACTTGTAGGATCATCCCAGGGCATGTTATGGATAGAATAGATGATTGAGTCCTCGGATTTGAAAGTTGGTAACGTGGAGACCCGCGCCACTACTATACATGACCATATGATGCTGGTGCGGGAAGATGCTTCTAGTGCGAGTAGATGGGCCGACTTAGTATCCAAAAGAATGGATCGATATGTCAGATGGATTGACGAGCTTACTATCCGGTTGATCGGTCCTATGACATGATGGGGGGATGCATGGGTGGCTTGATAAGAGTTATGCTATGGTGACCGACATCCAGAACGAGGTATGCCAACGGTCTATTCTGTTAAGAGGGATTCTTGCACGCTTGTCTTCGCACCCTCCTCCGTCTTCTCTAGATCCAATAGGTTTTGAGGCTTACATACATTTTCCACCCCCCGCCACCTTAGATTGACTAGGGGAGTACCCACATACCCTCTTTGCCCAAATTTTTGCTTTTCATTGTCATATTTTTGTACATTGCAAGCAATGCATATGTTAGGTTTTAGGGTGGCTTAATCCATTATATGATAATCGATTTTACCACGTTTGCATGTTTGTTGTGTGTTTTTAGTAAAAAAAATTCCAATTCTAAGATACAACATGGTGTCTCACCCATTTGTTGAATGTGGCCATATTTTTGTTTGAGGACAAACAAATGTTCAAGTTTCGGGGGATTTGATAAGTGTATTTTATACACTTATTTGGACCATCAAAACATGAATATTTGTTGATATTTGGATTTAAATATAGCTGAATTTGTTATTTATTGCGTGTTTTACCTTTAAATTGATGAATGCAATGGAATTGGAGAAAATGAACAAGAAAGGGGGCTAGCTGAAGCAAAAAGAGAAGCTGATGATTAAAATGCAAATAATCAAAAGTTGGCTTTGAGCGATAAATGAAAAGCCGAGAATGCAAAGACCCAATTAGACAAGAAAAGAAGCGAAAGGATTGGAGAGAATTGAAAAAGTAAGAAAAAAAAGCTCGGGAAAAGTTCAAAGGCCAAGTAGCAATTTGGCTACAAAAAGAGCACCAAGGTGCGCGCCCCAGGCCAAACTCACTTGAGGTTGCCTCAAACTCTCAGGTGCGCGCCCTAATTTGCAATAGGTGCATGCCTCACTATTAAACGGGGAAAAATCGCAAGTTTTCCTATTTCATTTTAGTAATAATTCAAAACAATCTTTTTGACATCTTATAAGGGAAAATCTCGCGAAAAAAGGGCAGGGCTGAATCTTGAGGAAAAAAGAGAGAATTTACATCGAAGAACGAAGAATTCATCGTTTGGATCCGGATTTGAAGGCTTGAATTGAAGATTTCCAAATTTTCTTCATATTTTAATGATTCGGGTGATGGCTTCCTTTTATTTTCTATGTAATTCTTACATTAACGTGCTAAGTTAAATTTAATTGTATTGGATGGATGACAAAACTCTTTGATTCTTAGTTTCTAATTCAAGACTTGATATTTTTAGTTTAATTCTTGCGTTGTGATTCCATAAACATGCATAATCATATTATTTTAATACTACACATCATTAGAGCAATAAATTGTTTGTTCATAGTTTTGAAAAACTCACGGTAGGTAGAACACTGCTTATGGAACATACGAACAGTAAATATTAGGAATAATATTTACAAAGTGTGCGATCATGTGTGATAATCATAAATTTCAATGCATGTTTATCATATGAATGCGGACTAAGAATATGATCGTCTCATGATAAACATATGTTTATTATATTTTGGAAAAAATAGTAAAAAAAAGTGAAGTTATCAATCTTCACAATTGCATGAATTGAATTAATTATCACAAGTTGAGGATCGAAATTAAGAATTGATTAGTCGAGTCGGAAATCCAATACGTTCGTCACATTTAATTTAAACAAGTGATTATTGCTTTCGTAGTCATAAAATGTAGTACAATACAAATCAATCATATTTTGTTACAATCACGAATTTAAATATATCAAATACACTAAAATTTAGTATTATTCCCTGTGGGACGATAACTCTATCATCACAATTATTACTTGTACAATGAATCCATATGCTCGCGGAATTTTAACGTGACAATCAATAATTAATTAGAAATACATATTTCATGGGATCCATACACTTCATCGACTTTTATCAAAATCTGCTAAAATTTGATTTTAATCTCCATCAAACAAAGACATTATATAATTAACAATTATCAATAATTCTTTGCTCGCTAATGGTCGACGAAGAAATCATTGATTTTACGAATTCAATCTCCTCTCTTTTTATCGAATAAATATTGATAATCGTCGATAATATCTTGTCATCGGCCATTTTACTTACATATATATAATAAATATGAAATGAAATAGAAGATAAAAATTAACTTATACGTCTTCTATGACTATATTAAAAGAGGGAGTGGGTTTTACTGTTCACAAGCCATAGGCCGAGCCGAGCCGAGCCGAGCCGAGTGGCTTTATGGCTCGGCTCTTCGGCTCGGCTAGGCTAAGCCGCCTGAGTCATTTTTTTTTAATACGTTTGATTCAATATTTTAGGTTATAAATATACATTTTGACCGATTTAATTTGTTTTTTGAAAATATTGAAGTACGTTCACGATAAATATATGGTCAATAAATTTTAAATATTAAAAATAAGTTTACATTAATTATGAAACGTAAAATCGTGATTGTTTATATTTCTTTTCAATCTCAACCTCATTCTAATGTCCATTTTCTCAAACTTTATTTTTCCTACAACGTTTAATTTGATATTTCATGATATAAATATCCATTTGGATCGATTTAAATTTTTATAGAAAAAACTTACAATATGATAACAATAAATATATTATCGATTATGTTTAAATATAAAAATTATCTTAAATTATTAAACGTAAAATCATAATCGTTAATTTTTCTTTTCTACCCACCATCAACCCACATACTCACACCAATTTCTCTCAATTTCATTTTTCTTCAGTTTTTATCTTAAATTAAGTAGATTTTTCCATTTTTTTTTACGTTTGATTAAGTATTTTAAGTCACAGATATACGTTTTAAGCGATTTAAATTTATTGAAAATCTTGAAGTACGACCATTATAAATATATGGTCGATAAATTTTAAATATAAAAAATAATTTTACATTAATTGAGAAACGTAAAGTCGCGATTGTTTAAGTTTATTTTCAATCTCAACTCCATTCAAATATCATTTTTTCGAACTTTATTTTTCCTACAATGTTTGATTCGATATTTCACGATATGAATATCCATTTAGATTGATTTAAAAAAAAAATTGCGAAAAAAACTTAAAATATGATAATAATAAATATATTATCGATTAAGTTTAAATATACAAATTATCTTAAATTATTAAACGTAAAATCATAATCGATAATTTTCTTTTCTACCCACCCTCAACCCTAACTCACACTAATTTCTCTCAGTTTCATTTTTCTTCAGTTTTTATCTAAAATTATTAAACATAAAATCATAATCGTTAATTTTTCTTTTCTACCCACCATCAATCCCCATACTTACATCAATTTTTCTCAATTTCATTTTTCTTTAATTTTTATGGTTAAAAAGGGTAAATTTATGGCGTCAAAATGGATATTGAAGGAATTCAATGATTTTCAAAAGAATCCTCATATGTCATGCAGTACTGGTAGACAAACATTTTCTATGAAGTGAATTATTTTGATTTTTTTAAAATTGATTTAATGTACGGTATCATTAGAATATGTTGAAAAGATATTCAACGGAATTTATGAAGTTAGATAATCGTTTGTCATTCTTTTTGCCTCTATGATGGAAGTTTTCGTTGTGTTGTGGTTTTAATACTAATAGAGACCGTTGATTTGTCCTAAATTCTGCACTGTATTATTATTAATTAATTAATCTTGACTACATACGTCTTACATAAGATTTTTGTAAAGAAATTAAATACTGGTGCAGCTGATACATGTAATTGGAGATTCTATGAGCACGGGATGAATGAGACATAATGTCTTACCTCAATATGTAGAAAAATGAGGGTTGTATTGAATTTCATTAGCTCTTTAACAAGACATCATTAGAGTCAAAATGCATTCCAATCTAAATAGTTTAACCTACCTATTAATTTCGATACCAACATAAACTTTCAAAAGTACCCGTGCATCCCATTTAATTTTTTAATTATTTATTTGGGTCTCATTTGCATTTTTTTT
This sequence comes from Fraxinus excelsior, assembly GCA_019097785.1. Taxonomy (NCBI): domain Eukaryota; kingdom Viridiplantae; phylum Streptophyta; class Magnoliopsida; order Lamiales; family Oleaceae; genus Fraxinus; species Fraxinus excelsior. The sequence continues at coordinate 15,367,315 of CM032630.1, forward strand.
TAATTTGGGATTACAGTTGCAATTGATTCTATCTTTTTTTATTTTTTATCTATTTAATGAAAATGGTATATTCGTCATTTCACAAGGTTTTATTGAAACAATGGAAGAAAATGTTGTGTTTCACAAAAAAAAAAAGGGTCATGTACGAGGTTTTCCACCAAAATGAAAGGATATGGGTATTACGCACTAGAGGCAAAGGTCAAAGATGTTTTGTGTCAATTACCCCGAAAAGGTCAAAGATGTTTTGTGTCAATTACCCCGAAAATAACATGTGACAAAAAGAAAAAGAAAAAGAATAAAAAAATTAAGCGGGTTTTAACCCTTTGAACAGGGCGATGAATCTGAGTTCGAAACAATTATTTAATACTTCACTCACTTTCAGTACACCTAAGATCTTAGTGCTCAAGATAGAAATTATTAATCCAAATTGATTAAGGTAATTCATAAAGCAATCAACGTGGAGTTTAATTTTCTCTAGAATGGTCATGCATTAAAATTAAAATATTACAAAAATGGTGCAATTCAATATACTTCCGAATATATCAAGTGTACTAGGTCACAACTCCCGAGTTTCTCTCATCACCGGCAAGACAAACTAGATACCTGGTAGAGTAGCCACTATTACAACCTTAACGTAAGATAGTGTCGACCACTTATACTACAGACCATTTGTACTAATCACCTTATTTTTGTATTTTATTCATTAATTGAAGCACTTGTACACATGCTCAAAATAATGCAATACTTTTTAAAATAAATAAATAAATCTATTATTTATTCAATAACAATCAAAATGTTTATCTTATTACAGTAAAGTTCCAATACTTTTGAATACATATTACAATAATCTCCATTTTATCATAAAATGTATGTGACGTGTCATGCATTTTCATGTCCTCCGCGTGATCCTCGAAAAGAATGGACGATAAGTACTAGTGAATGAATCAACGAGTCTCAGTAGATGAAATGTTGTAGACGATTACGTCACCATAGTATACTATCTCCCTTAAGAGACTATTTTTCTCTTTGTATTTCCCTCTTTGATGGCTTTTAGGTTCTTTTGTATTTACTACCGCCTTTGTGTTGTCACAACATAATGTTAGGGGTATAGTGGCACCTAGGGGTGGGCATGGGTTGGGTTGGGTTGGGTCGGTTTTTGTCCCAACCCAAACACAACCCAACATTGTCAGTTTATTAGAAATTCATCCTAACCCAACACATCTAAATATTGAAACCTAACCCAATCCAATTATGTGTCGGTCGGGTTGGGTTGGGTTGGTCGGTTTGAGAAAAATTTATTACACAAAAATTAATCTCACTTTAATCTCTACATTTTGATAACGTTCTTCGTGTACGGACAACACTACATTGAGTTCATTGAAACTCTTACTAATTGATGTATTGTTTTCATAAGAAATGAAATTTGTTCTATGATTGCCAACTGCCTTTAAGCACCATAGAAGGGAGCAAAATTGTTTTAAGGACACATTGTAAGTCGTTGAGCTTGAATTGTATTCTGTTCATGATTTATTCCAATTTTGATCCTTTTGATCACATTGTTTCAATTTCATCATGTTGCTCTGTTCAAATTCTATTCTAGTAATATGCAAGTGTAAAGATCTTTAGATTGCTTGAAAGAGAAAACAATATTCCAGAAATAACAATAACTTCATCTTGACTTCACGCTGTGTATATGACAGAGTCGAAAACCCGTAAGAGTAGTAGACTAATGCGTACAAGAATGTGCAAAGTGTTAGGTTGTGGAATCTAATTATTGTCACTCACGAAAAGTTGCAGATCCACCTTCGCGGTGAGGTTGTCATGGGTGTTGGAAGGGGGCACCCCTTGGATCAAAATCTATTATAAGAACTGTTTAAAAATTTATATTCTTGTAAAATTCTATTAAGGAATTTGAGTTCTTGTAAAATTTAATTTTATCCTAATTTATCTTATAAATAGTGAGCCATCCTAACTTTATTATTATCGTCAAAAAAAAAAAAATGGAGATTAGAGAAGATAGAAATGCAATTTCTCTTATAATTTTTTTTTTCATCATAGTGAATTACTTTAATGATGGGAGATGACGTAATTTCACATTGAAGTGAACCTCTACAAATTTTGCATGCTTTTGAGGGTTCATTTTTCTTTTTTCAAATTGATTGTTCTCAGTGGAATAGAATTAGAATTTATAATTCTCAACACAAAAAGTTTGCAAGGCGAGGGACTGATGTATGAGTGACAGTGTAGCGGCAGTCCCAGTTCCCCGACAAACAAGAATGATAAACAAAGGCTTTGCCCTTCAATGCGAGTGCAAAGAGCCAAAGAGGCAGAATAAAAATTGAATCTGCAACAAAACGTGTGGGAGATAGGCTAGCTATGGGAGACACAACTAAAGTCTAAGGCATATGCAGGCACAACCAAACGCAACAACTGGCTCAAAATGTAGCCTACACATTTCGTAGATATTCACAAGGGTTCAGGGAATTAGAACCTTGTGAAAACACCCAATTCTATAGGGTTCCATGGAAGACCCATAAATAAGCCTTCTAAATTGTTGGAGAGACATCTAGAAAGGCCTGGTATTCTAAGAATGTTCCAACTAAAATGTGTAATGAAAATTGTTCCTTCGTTAAAATGTCGTGCAAAATTTTAACAATTATTAGCCGTCGGATAAAATCAATCTCCATCATCCAGTTTAAACAAGTCAGGGCTATATAAGGCCAGCTCATTCCAAGTGGTAATCCAAGTTAGAAAGATCGAGCAAGACGTTGAGTCTTGAGTAAGTTGAGAGTCAATTTAGAAATTTTATTTGAACTATTTACTGCAACTTTAACAAGTGTTATAACTGTTGTTTTGTAAACAGATAGAAACGAATGATGAATAAATGAATAGTGTTTGTGTATCCTACACTTACACAAGCAAACTCTTAATTTGATGAGATTTAAGTGGTGGACAACCATATGTATTTCCATCCAAAAGATAGAACTAATCACAAAATCAAACCAAGCGCACAATCATAAAATAGTAAAGAACATGATTCAAATGTTCATCCAGTTTGGTCAAGCCTAATCTGGGGGGCTCAAAGTCTAGCCCGTCACTATGTGCAAAATAATTTTACAAGGGAGAGTACAGTAATAAAAAAAAAACCAAAAACTAGATTTGGTCACTGATCCACAAGGATCCCACAAATCAACACCGTAATCTACGCAAGAACAATAAACCTACAACATGACCACTATATAGATTTTCTGCCATTATTCTAGGCCTAAAAACACTGTAGAAAAAAGGATTTTCACAGGGTTACAACAACTAGATTAGGATCCCTTAAGAGATCACAAGATCAAAATAAGAAAAAGATGAGAATTGAAGAACTAGAGAGAGAAAATAGTGGAACTCAAAAAACTAAGAGAATGAAAACTAAGAGAGTCCAAAACGTCCCCCACAAGCCATATTACCGTGAGAATAAATCTCAGCCATTGATAAAAAACTAGAGCTCTAGATGTGTTTTAAACTAGCACAATCCAAGTCAAGCCAATGCAACCAATTAAGGCAACTTTCACATCCGACAAAGCTGCTACCAGGAAAAAACTATTTTATCCTTACTAAAGCATCAATTGAGAAGCACGATTTTACAATCTTCACCTTAGTTCTCAATTCACTATCTCTCTAGTTTCTAAATTGTATGTGACATACTTGGCCCTACATCATTGCACAATGTACCTGTAAAAGAATTAACCTGTATCAATATGAAGAATAGATAAGCATGATCTAAACTTACTAATAGATAGAATTTTAGTGCCCGTATAAGATGGGTTAACATTAGTATGAATTTTTTCAAGAATGAAAAATCATCAGATAATATTTTTTTACCTTATGAAGTGGTACTTCACCTCAACGTGTTTAGATCTCTCATGGTAAACAAAATTCTTATATAGAAGTAAAGCACTTAGACTGTCAGTAATAATTATATGTGACTCATGCAAAATATTCAATTCACTCAAAATTCCTTTCAATCATATACATTCTTTTACATATTCAATTATTACCACATATTCAGCTTCAGTACTGGATGATATGATAATGGATTGAAGTTGTGATTTCCATGAGATACAATTATCACCAAGTGTGAATAAATAGGCAGTGGTGGACTTCCTTTAGTCCTTAGCCCCAACAAAGTCAGAGTTCGCATATCCTTTTAGAATTAGATTTCCAGACCTCTTTTCAAACACTAATCCTGTATCTAATGTTCTTGCTATATACCTCAATAGCCATTTCAACCCAACTCAATGAGGTCACCCAAATTAGACATAACTCTACTTAAAAAACTAATAGCATATGCCAAATTAGGTCTAGTAATAATCATTGCAAACATGACAGAGCATATAGCATTAGCATATGGTGTATTTCTTATTTCTTTTATTTCATTTTTAGTTTTAGGTGATTGGGCTGATGAAAAATCATATGGGATGCAAGTGGCACATTAACAGATTTAGCTTCTTTCATGTCAAATTTGATTATAACCTTGTTCAAATAAGCTTCGTGTGTCACAATTAATTTATTTTCTTTCCTATTTCTATGCATAACCATCCCCAATATTTTCTTGGCATTACATAAGTCTTTCATATCAAATTTAGACTTCAAAATGTTTTTAAGTGTCAATATTTTAGCTTTGTAGAGTTGGCCAATAGTATGTCATCAACATATAGAAATAAATAAACCTTACTACCAGCCCTAGCATTATTGTGGTACAGACAATGATCATGTTCACTTCTCTTAAAGCCAATCTTCAACACATATGTCAAATCTAATGTACATTTGTCTTGGACTTTGTTAAGTTCATACAATGATTTTTGCAGCTTGTAGACATAATCAGGCTTTCCCTTCACCTCAAACCCCTGGGGTTGACACATATAGGTGTCCTCATATAACTCCCTATGCAAGAATGCAGCCTTGACATTTTATTCTTCAAATTTCCATTAGAATTAAACAACTATAGCAAGAATCAATCTTATAGTCTTATACTAATAGCATGCGAGAAGATCTCATTGTAATCAACACCTTCACTTTGAGTAAAGGCTTTGGATACAAGCCTGTCTTTATATCTCAAAGGGTCAGATGAAATAATCACATCTTTTAGTTTGAAAATCCATTTACATTGAACAACCCTTTGATTGTTAGGTTTCTTTACTAGTTTTCAGGTTTTATTGTCAAAGATTTCATTTCTTCTTTCATTAAATCTTTCCAATTCTTAGACTTAGAGCTATTCATAGCTTCTTCATAAGATGAAAGTTCTGAATGCTCTAAATTTTCACCAGAGACAGTAGTAATTCTGGGTACTATTGCATGTAACGTAGGCTTAGCGGTTCACCAATAGGGGAAAAGTTAGTCAAGTTATTTATTTCATACCTAAGGTTAGGCTTGACTTGTCTCATTTCCTTATCTCTAACCAATTGGTAGTCATGAATACTTGTCTCAATAGTGGGGTTATTAGGGGTCTCATTTTCAGTTTCAACCTCAGTTTGAGGTAATTCTACTTCTCCTTCTTCTTTGTTATCAACATTTTTTTAGGTTTTTGAACACCAGTTTCATTATTTTTAGATTGAGTGTGGCTAAGCCTTGCTAGCTTCGCCTCACCACGTGATGTATTCTTACCAGTATGTTCTTTGGGCTTATCAATTTTATTTTTTAGGCATGGCATCTCATTAAACACAACATTTATGCTATTAATGGATTGAAGTTTTCAAACTTAAAGTTGCAAAATTCCAACCCATTATTTGTTTGTAGGGTTTTTAACTTCTTATCAAGTTAATTTTCTACCATCTTTAAACAAATTCTGAATTTTTGAAATGTTTTAGACTTAAGACTTTAATGCGTAGGTCCAAACCTTTCTACAACAATCATCAACTATAGAAATGAAGTACCTATTCCCACCAAAAGTTGAAAGACTTTCATGTCTCCATAAGTCTGAATGGACATAGTCTAAAGGTTGTTTGTAGTATGTGACCTAGTCTCAAAACTCATCCTATGAGATTTACCTAACACACAGGTTTCACAAAATTCAAGGGTTTCATTATATATTTCCCAAGTAGTTTCTGATTACTTAGAAACTTTAGACCCTTATTACTAATATGACACATTATGTTATGTCATAATTCAAATTTATTTTCAGTTATAGTTAAAGAACTAGAATCCTAAGGGCTAATAGTTTCTCCCACAAGATAGTACAAACCATTTCTCTTGGGTCCTTTTAAAACAACTAAGGATCCTTTCAACGCTTTCAAAATGTTATTATCAGATTTGAAATAATGTCCCTGATCCTCAACAATTCCTAGTGAGATGAGCTTTTTAGGTTTGGGGCATATCTCACATTTTTCATTTGTCTGACAATGCCACCATGCATTTTGATGAAAATGTCACCAATTCCGAGAACACTTAGAAAGTCATCCTTATATACTTTCCTAGGTTTAATTTCCTCGTAGTTGTAAAACCAAGACTTACTAAGCCACGTGTGGAATGTATATCCTGAATTCAAGATACAGTCCTTATCAACTTCTTCATTAGACACAGTCATTACAAGTAGGATGTCTCAGAACCTACAACAACATTATTCAATTTAACATTATTTAGATCATTCATTTTCTTCTTCCACTAAAAACATTTTTTAAAAAGTGTCCCAGTTTTCCACAACTATGACACTTTTTATTGCTTTATCTCTTGATTTAGATATTCATTTAGATTTTGATTTAAACTTCCAGTTTTGGAAATTACTTTCCATTTTTTATTACTTCATTTTACAAACATACTCTCCTCTCTTGAATTTGTTTTTTATTCTTTATTTGCTTCTAATTCTCTAGCTTTTAGAGTGTTAGTAACAATCACATGTGTTAGAACATCTCTTGAGTATTTTATAGCATTCCTGATATCCTTATAGGATTCAAGCAATGAATTCAATAGAATTATAGCAATGTCCTCATCATCAATTTTTTTGTCATTATGAGCAAGACTCTTAACGATGATGTTAAAGTCACTCAAACTAGCTTCTAAATCCTTTCTAGTATCCATCTTAAAACTAAATAGTTTCTCTAAAAGGTAAATTTTATTTGGAAATGTCTTAGATAAGAACAAAGCATCAAGGGCAGTCCACATGGCTCTATCAGTTTTGGCATCTTCCATTTGTCTTACTGTATTATCAAATAAATGTAAGATGATTGAACTATTGACAATTTTATTCATATCTAGAATTTCATCGGGCTTAGCTTTAAGTTCGGCAAAAAAAAAAGTTTCAGGATCATCCAGAGCCTTATCAACCATTTGTTGGACCAATTTGGCCCTCATTTTCTGCTTCCATATAGAATAATAATCATTTCCATTGAATTGTGATAAGTCGACCTTCGAACCCATTACAAATTCTGTAAAATGGTGGCTATTACTCGTGGACACAGGTGATCCTTTAATGCAAGATCACTCATGTGCTGAAAAGGTTTTGAAATGTTTTGCAGTGATTAGAGATAGACCGATTAGAGAAAGAAAAGCAGTATCAATTATAGCATGCAATTTATCAAGGCGGTAACAAGTAGTAATATCCAATGTAGAGGTTCTGAGACTTAAAGCATGCTTCTATATCATGTCAATCAATTATTTAAGTACATGATTTAAACAAGATACTTAAAAGAATTTCTCAATAGATAAACATGTTAGTTTGATGCTCTTTTAAGCAAGTATATAACAATGACATTATGAATTAACGTTCAATTACTCGCGTATTATTATTTGCGATAATAATCTAAGGTTCCATGATTATCTGAAATACAACAAATTGTATACTTGACTGTTTGGGTATAGTGAGACACAATTCGTTTTATATAATAAAAAATATGTCGTTCACAATCGGTACATGAAGTTGGACGCTTTATGTTGATAAGATTGCACTGTTCTTATTAAGATTTGTCTAGATTTGGGAATAAGAACAATAATGTGTTTTTTGAAGCACATTGAACGGGACCACGTGGATGACTCATTTGTGACCACTCGAAATGAGACACCACTCGATTATCGAACAAGTCACCTAAATCCTGAGCAAGTAATGTACATTTAATTACTAGTTCAAGTTCTTTGAGGTACCAATGAGTAAAGTCTTAATTAGAAGATCGATCTCGGTACTTTGGGAATCTGGGCGAAGTGGTTAGAGATCATATACATGCAATAGTGGAATCCGTTAATCATCATTATGAGACGATCGTCACTCTAAAATATTTTCTAAAGGGAATTGAACATGAGCTCAGTAGTTCGACGATGAGATCGTTGGATTTGGTGTTGTGATGTGATCACAAAAGATTCGCCTTATGAAATGGGACTTAGAGGGTAATACATGTTGAAGGGCAAAACAGTCATTTTGTCAACTTCAACATATTGACGGTCAAACGGGGGTTGACTTGTGGAATGGTAGTCGGAGGATATTGTTATCTAATCATAATTGACTTCCATAACTTTCGCTTGACTCAAGAGTGCAATCACGGGTTTTTTGGTAGAGTAAATCGGGATTAATATATGTATCTCGATTGGTCAAGAGTTGACCCAATTAGAAGCATATATTGGAGCTTGAGTCTTGTGAGTCCAATTAGGTCCCTCTTTTGGCTCTAATATAGGTGTGTGACTTAATTGGTCTACTACAATAAAGTCCAAGGACCATTGTGCAAATAAGAAACCCTAGTTGTTGGTTATAAATATGTCCCTTATGGCACATTTTTTACTAGTGGTTATTTGTCAATTTCATTCTCCTAAGAGTGTGAGAAATACCTAGAGAGCACAATGGAGAAGATCTAAGGGAGGAAGCAATTAGCTTGGCTATTGAAAGCTCCTTCAAGGTTATCATCTTACGCTTATGTGTTAGGATTCAAAATAAAACACCAATGATCTCAAATGGTTTTCTAAAATCCACTATGCTTTTGGATTTAATCTTCAAAAGAAAATTAATTTCTTATTATCGAGAATTAGATACCCATTTCCAACAAATGATATCAGAGCCATGGTTATTGAAAACCTTGAATAGGATTAATGTTTTATTTTAAATCCGAATTTAAAATGCATTTTTAGTATGGGTGGTGTTAGGATATTTAATTTGACATGTTATTGCTTTATATATTGTTTTATATATTGAATGTGTAGTTAATGTTTATACATAATCACTTGTGGCCTTTAGAATTTTTGCTTCCTATTATTGTAATTCATTTTTGTTGTTACTCTTGTAAGATGATTCAACCATCAAAAGATTTTGAAATTCATCATTTCAAGTAAGTTTCTTGACTTGAAATTCATGTTAAAGAATGCTGCGAATTCTAACACAAACACACAATCATAAAACAGTAAGAACACGATTCAATTTATCACTGAACCACATGGATCTCACAAATCAACACACTAATCTACTCAAGAACGAGAAAACCACAAATTGACCACTATATAAATATTTTTAGCCACTATTTCAGGCCTAAAAACACCGTAGCACGAGGATTTTCACAGGGTTACAACAACTAGATTATGATCCCTTGAGAGATCATAAGATCAGAAGATGATAATGATGATGATGAAAAATCGAGGAACCATAGAGAGAAAATAATGGAACACAAAAGAGCAAGAAAATGAAAACTGAGAGAGTCCAAAACGTCCCCATAAGCCACATTACCCTGAGAATAAATCCCAGCCATTGATAAAAATGAGTGGTCCAAATCACAATCCAAATCAAACCAAGACAACCAATTAAGGGTTGCCACATGGCCTTCCACGACCAACTAAGCTGCCAATAGGGAAGACTATTTTATCCTTACTAAAGTGTCAATTGAGAAGCACAATCTTACAAGAAGTTCTCATCATTTTTTTACATGAAGTATATTGGTCAAATTCCTTTATCTCTTTACGAAAACTAAAAGGTACTATTAAGTGCATGTTTGATTTTGCTAAAAATCAGACTTTTAGTAGAATTTAATGAAAATTGATGAAATGTGTAGTCGAAAAATTGAAAAAAAAAAAATTGGGTCCTTTTGAGAGTTATAGGTCCTTGCCGTCGCATTAGTAAAGAGTTGCCTGAACTACTTCCTTCAATAAGCTTCTCTTCTCTTGGGCATGTGAACACTTCTACCGATTGAGGAGTCCATTGTGATTGCCACCTTCCTGTGATTGCCACCTTCCTATGATTCCCCCTTCATGTTTTACAATTTGAATTGGTTTGATACCAAAATCTCGCCACATATGCAAGGTCATTACTAATTTTAACGCATGAAATGAGGAATAAAAATCTCATTACTCTTTCATCGTCATCTCAACGAAGGAAGGTCCCTTAATAACTTTATTCAATCTAATAATTGGCTAACCCTGAAGTCATTTCACAAGACAGAATCATTCTTTGAATTGAGCAATGAAACGAGTTCGTTTCAGAAGGTCGACAAGGAAAGAGGTGAATACTCGAAAGCCAATTAAATTTCCCTCAAGTAGCAAAGAGCATAAATGACAATTTTTGGGAATTTTTTTCAAATGTGGATGATTTTTGGGCTAATTATTTTTTTACCGTAGACTCCCTCCTCAGCCATGGTTCTTTGCCAGAAAGGACGACGAAGGGCTAGTTAATGTTACTGCCTCCCCAATCCTCATTCAAGATAGGCAAAAAGGAAAGACCATGCATCTTTTTCCATGTGCTAGTAAATATTGCTTTCAACGATTGGGAAAAAATGGCTTAGGACATTAAAAAATAGAAGAAATAGAAATAAAAATTAATTGTTGACTTTGACTCAAATTTTTTATCAATATTTTAAGTTAAACCAAATAAAGTTTAAGCAACTTTGTATTTTTCATATAATTTTTTATTTTCGTTTTTTTACTTTCAAGTAAAAAGATTACTTACTTCCAACGTTGTACGGTAAAAGAACGATTATTTTAACTTGTTTATCGAGCATTGTGTAATTGGACTAGATTTATTGTTAATTTGGATCTTGTTCATTTCGAAATGAGAATTTGTTTATGTCCTTAAATTAAAAGTTAATTTATATGTAAAAAATTACTTATAAGTAAAATAAAACATATGATTAAAATAAACTTTCAAAAACTCCCAAGCATCTTTACAAGTCCGTGTTTGACAACTATTAATTTTTTTTTTTAAATTGTGAGTTTTTAAAGGATGTGTAGTCAGTGGCAGACCTAGCACCCGACGTCGCCCGTGCTGGATTCACTAGAATTATTTTTTTTTGTTGACTTTTTGTAAACGTTTTAGATTATATTCCTAGTAATTTGTTTTATTTTCAACATTCCTTGTAGCTCAGTTGATTGCAGCTCTTATTTTCATATAGGAAGTCCCGGTTTCGAGTCCCTCTCCACCACTTTTATTGTGAAATTGGATGAAAATAGATATAAATGATGGGTTGTGCAATTACATGTTTAATTAATGGTCAAAATGTCAAAAAAAAATTAAATATAAGGACGTTTTTGCAATAATAGGTAAAGTTAGGGATATTATGTGCTAATTATATTTTTAATAATTTACTTGGGACTTATTTAAGCTTTTTTTTAAAAATGTGGGACTGTGATTGTAATTAATTTTTTTCTTTTTCTTTTATTTGTAAAGAAGAGTATATTCGTCATTTCATAATTCTTAATTGAGAAATTAGGTGAAAATGACATTTTGTACAGTAAAACTTGGAAAATAAGGGTGAAAATATATAAAAATGAAAGGTATGAACGTTGACAACCATAACAACGTTATGTGCTAATTGCATGGACATTCCTAATCAATAATTACTAAACCCTAAAACCTCCTTTGTATTTTCATAATTCTCCACTCATATTCACAATTACAAGCATGGTGAGAAGCTTAAAGAACCCTAAAAAATCCAAACGCAAAAACAAGGTAAAAATTCAATTTTTTTAAAAAATTCTAAATAATCCATTCTATTTTGCTGAAATTTGTCTTCTGATTATATATTTGTTGCAATTCAAGTTGCTTGATTGAATTGATTTTTATTTCTTTATACTATAAACAGGTATTAAAAAAAGGTGAAGGGTCGTCGGCAGATGCCATTCCATCAGTGCTGGCAAAGGTATGGCAATCGGGTGTGGACAAGTTGGAGGAAGGAGAGGAGCTGCAGTGTGACCCTTCTGCCTACAACTCTCTCTATGCCTTTCACATTGGCTGGCCATGCTTGAGATTAGCGTCCCATCTATTCATGCGTACCATTTTTATGTGCCAAAAAACTACATGCTCATGACCGTTGCCTTTCACTATTCAAGCTAGAAAAAGAAGCTAGCGCATCTAATCAAGTTCTGTCTTGTCAATTACTGTGTACCAGCATACTCTTAAGACTTCTATAGAGTGTAGATACGTGTTCAATGGGAAGAAATTACAAAAATGCAAATACAGATTATTCATGCATTGCAAAAGTTCTTGAAATTCTTAAAAATTTGAGACCTCTAAATGTATGCTACTGGGTGTCTGGAAAATCTGAGCATATTGGTATAAAGGATCTTACTTCGTTTAGAAGTTTGTCAATTTTAGTATCTTAATTAATTTACTTTGGCTGAAATTCTGTAGAGAGAACTCTAATATGCATTCACTCTACATCTGTGTATGCCTCTGCAAGCAGCTAGGCTCACAGCTTCTGGCCCCCCCTCAAGTTTTATTTTGGTTTTATCTGGCCGGATTTGACATATTTATGGTGAAAAGTCGGTTGAGGGAATATATCTCAAGGTATTCTATGCATAACTTTATGACTTTGCTGGAACTTGCCTATATCCAGGATTTTGTTATTATCAGGGTCCTCAGGTGAATGTTTTGGCGGGAAAGTTTATGTAGTCGATCTTTTATTTGGATTTGGTCAGCTTTGATGTACTACGCGATTCACTCGGGTTGGTGCGGACTAAGTTTCCCTATACTGTGTACTGTGTTGCAGGAACTCAAGTGAGTGCTGATCCTTATCCATATGCGAATGATTTTTCGTCCTTAGGCGAATCAAGATATAGAAATCATTAAAAGCGTAACTCATCCTATTTCACGGCAGTTATCCATTATCTCATCATAGGAATGGATAGGAAAAAATTTCCTCAGTGTGTACTAAGTTTTTCATAGTTCGGTTGTCCCATTGAACCTAAATCTTGGGATCTCCAATCAACTAGGTTGGGTTGCCACCATGAAAACTTTTGATTATCATTTTTAATCTCATCCCCTTCGATGATCTTTCGACTTGCTCTCTTATTAAGCCTTTAGTTAGCATATCCGCAATATTCTCCTTTGATTTCACATAATCTATAGAGATAATGCCAGTAGAGAGAAATTGTCTAACGGTATTGTGTCTACGATGTATATGTCGAGATTTACCGTTTTACATAGCATTCTGTGCCCTTACAATTGCTGATTGACTATCACAATGAATACATATAGCAGACACATGTTTTGTCCAACACAGAATATCTTCTAGAAAATTTCGTAGCCATTCGGCTTCTTCCCTAGCTTTGTCTAACGCGATGAATTCTGATTCCATCGTTGATCTAGCTATACATGTCTGTTTTGAAGATTTCCATGACACTGCAGCACCTCCAAGTGTAAATACATGTCCACTTGTCGACTTGGAGTCTTTAGTATCTGATATCCAATTTGCATCACAGTATCCTTCAAGTACTGCTGGATATTTCGAATAGTGCAATCCAAAGTTTTTGGTATGTTTTAAATACCCTAAAACTCTAACAATTGCCTTCCAATGCTCAGTGCTTGGATTGCTCGTATATCAACTTAGCCTACTAATAAAATATGCAATATCAGGTCGAGTGCAGTTCATGACATACATTAAACTGCCAATAATACGAGAGTATTCCAATTGAGACTTACTATCACCAGTATTGGAAACAAGATGCATACTTGTATCCATAGGTGTTTTCATATGAATAATGTTATATCTCTTGAATTTATCAATGATCTTCTCAATGTAGTGTGATTGAGATAAAATGATACCATCAGATGTTCTAGAAATCTTAATTCCTAATATAACATCGGCTATTCCCAAATCCTTCATTTCAAACTTACTTGTCAACATCATTTTTGTAGTTTGAATTATGGTATCATTGTTACCCATAATCAGCATGTCATCTATGTATAAACATACTATGACATATCCATTTTGAGTGCTCTTGAGATACACACATTTGTCACACTCGTTAATTTTGAAACAATTTGACATCATTATTGTGTCAAATTTTTCATGCCATTTTTAGGAGCCTTTTTTAATCCATAAAAAGATTTAACAAGTCGACACACTTTCTTTTCTTATCTTGGGGCCACAAAACCTTTAGGTTGTTCCATATACGTTTCTTCATCTAAATCACCATTTAGAAAGGCTGTTTTAACATCCATTTGATATATATTCAAACCATTCAATGCTGCTATCGCAATAAGCATACGTATTGAAGTAATTTTTGTTACGGGTGAATACGTATCGAAATAATCAAAACCTTCTTTTTGCTTATAGCCTTTAGTGACAAGTCTAGCTTTATACTTATCAATAGATCCATCTGTTTTCATTTTCCTTTTGAAAATCCATTTACACCCCAATAGCTTATTACCAGGAGGAATGTCTACTAATTCTCATGTATGATTTTGTAGTATGGATTCTATTTTACTGTTAACCGCTTCTTTCCACAATGAAGTTTCAGTTGATGACATAGCCTCTTTAAAAGTTTGAGGTTCATTTTCTAACAAATATGTTAGAAAATCGGGCCCCCCCAATGAGGTTGTCGTCCTAGCCCTCTTACTTCGTTTAGGTTCTTCTTCATTTATAGATTCTTGATCTATAATCTCATTATTAGGTCTTTTTAGTGAATTTGATTCACTTTGCAAGTTATAAGGAAAAATATTTTCGAAAAATGTAGCATCCCTTGATTCAATAATCGTATTAACATGCACGTCGGGTATTCAGACTTATGTACCATAAATCTGTATGCAATGCTATGATAGGCATAACCAATGAACATACAATCAACTGTTTTAGGTCCTATCTTAACCATTTTAGGTTTAGGAATCGCTACCTTAACTAAACATCCACATACCCTTAAATATTTATAGTTAGGTTTGTAACCTTTCCATAATTCATAAGGTATCTTGTGCGTTTTACGATGTGGCAATTTGTTGAGAATATAATTGGCAGAAAGCAAAGCTTCCCCCCATAAGTTCTTCGGTAATCCAGAACTTATCAACATAACATTCATCATCTCCTTTAATGTTCGATTCTTGCGTTCAACAATGCCATTAGATTGAGGAGAATAAGACGCAGTAGTTTGGTGAATAATTCCATGTTCCGAACAGAATTGTTCAAACAGAGAATCATATTCACCACCTCTATCACTTCTTATAGCCTTAATGTTTTTGCTAAGTTGATTTTCAACCTCTAACTTATAGTATTTAAACACTTCAATTGCTTCGTCTTTGCTTTTGAGTAAATACACATAGCAATATCGAGTGCAATCATCGATGAAAGTGATAAAGTACTTATTACCGTCTCTAGTTTGCACAAACTTTAAATTACATATATCGGTGTGAATTAAATCTAGTGGTTCGGTACTTCTTTCAACTGAACGAAATGGCAAACAAGCCATTTTTGCTTCTACACATATATCACATTGTGATTAGGATCTAAATCACGCTTTGGTAATAAATCCAATTTGATTAGTCTACGCAAAGTATTATAATTTACATGTCCTAATCGTTCATGCCAAATATTAAATGACTCAATCAAGTAAGAAGAAGATGTACTTTTATTCATAGGAGGTACAATAGTCATTACATTCAACTTAAAGAGTCCATCATTTAGGTAGCCTTTTCCTACAAACATTTCATTCTTTGTAAGTACAAATTTGTCTGAAACAAATACTAACTTAAACCCGTTTTTGCTTAACAAGGAACCAGATATTAAATTCTTTCGAATATCGGGTACATGAAGAACTTCGTTCAAAGTGAGCTCATTTCCACTTGTCATTTTCAGCACTATCTTTTCATGTCCTTCAACATTGGAAGATGAAGAGTTTCCCATGTAGAGTTGTTCCTCATTATCCGTCGCTTTGTAGATAGAGAAGTCCCGCAGTTTGAGCATATGTGTCGAGTGGCTCCAGTGTCTACCCACCATTCATTAGTGTTACCAACTAAGTTGCATTCAGAAACAACCGCTGAAAGATTCATGTCTTGTACCTTATCAGAAAGGTTGTCATGTTCAGTCACGTTGACTTGATGAGATTTTCCCTTAGCATTTTTAGGCTTTCGACAATCCTTGGACCGATGTCCTGCCTTGCCGCAATTGTAACAGTTGCCTTGAACTTTTTAGCAGTTTCTGAAGAACCAGTTTGCCCTTCGCCATTGTTCTTCCTCTTCTTGTTAGTCTTTAAGCCTCCTTCCACAATGTTGGCCTTTGATTCTAACGAGTTAGATGCACCATTCATTTTTTTCGATTTGCGATTGTCTTTTTCTATTTTCAACTGGACAATGATATCTTCAAGTTTCATTTCCTTACGTTTATGTTTAAGGTAATTCTTGAAGTCCTTCCAGGAAGGCAGTAACTTCTCAATCAGTGCAACAACTTGGAATGATTCACTAAGTTTCATTCTTTCAGCATGGATGTCACTGAGTATAATTTGAAGTTCTTGAACTTGGGAGATGACAGTCTTGCTATCAACCATTTTGTAATCCAAAAACCGACCACCAATGAATTTTTTCGTGCCAGCGTCTTCAATTTTGTATTTGGTGTCCAAAGAATCCCACAGTTTTTTTTGCAGATTTTGCATTGCAATACACATTATATAATGTGTTGTTTAGTCCATTGAGTAAATAGTTTCTACACAGAAAATCAGAATGTTTCCATGCATCAACGGCAGCCAATTTCTCAACATCAGAATCCTCCTCGATGTATGAAGGCGCATCTTCTTTGAGAATTTTTGCCAAACTTAATGTTGTCAGATAAAAAAGCATTTTATGTTGCCAACGCTTAAAATTTGATCCATTAAATTTCTCTGATTTTTCTATACCACTATTAGGAAGTGTAGTAGTACCAAGAGTTGTCATTTCTGAAACACAATCAGAAGATAAACAAGAAGGAGTAGAAATAGAATAAATCCACAAAAATAAAAATTCGTTTTAAGATTGTTGTTTCCGGAGTATCTCCTTCATGACAATCTGACAGAATTACCTTAATGAATTCTGCACAGAAAAACAGTATGATCAACAGAATCTGAAAAATTAATTCGAGCCCACCGACTTCACGATGTTTCCTTAAAACGAATTTGCTGCCTTCAAAATGTGCTAAAGACGTCCATCAATCGTTTCCCATGATAGAACGAATTTCGTCTCCTACGGAAGCAGCACATCAATATGCAGGAGTTCCAGCGAACTGAACGAAGTGTATTTTCTTCGAAATGAATATCAGAATGAGAGATGGGGAGGATGAGATTTAATGCAGAGAATATTTGCAATGAAAATGGGGTAATTATTTTGGAAGTGAGGCTGGCAATTTTATAGAATTATTCGTGGGCCATTCGAACATTCTTCAAGCATATTCAGGACAGTCACCACTGTTCAGACAAGTCCCAAAAATCCGAACAGGCACCATGATTCAGTTAAAGTTGGCTGTTAATTATTTAACAGTCCATCCAAAATAATGTTTATGAAAACAAGCCCATTAATAAAAACTAATTTTATTAAGTACTCAAGAATTTGACAATTTGATCCAAAATTAAATAAATTGTCCAAAAATATAATATAGTACAAGGAGACACCCGCACACGGACCGTGCCGAGCCGAGCTGGTTGGACGATGGCGCGCGCGTGGGGTCTGGACCGATTCTTATAGGATATAGGTCTCCCCCTCTAAAGACTATTGGTACCCCTTGGGGGCCAAACCCAACTCCCAAACTTACACTATTTAAATCACACCAAAGTTTCATAACTTTCCTACGTGGAACAAATGTATGAGAATTTTTCAATAAATCAAATTCTTCACTATTTACTAGTTCCAAGTGAGTTACTTAAACATTAAATATTTCATTCAATACTAAATGGTTTTCGATAAATAAATATGCTAGGTCCCGTTAAAAATAAGGCATGGATCCCACTGAAATTTGAGCTCAAAGTTGACCCATTTCACCACTATAAAACCATTTACCAACAGTAACTTTATTTTGAACACAAGAAATGGAACACACTTGATAATTGATCAATGCGTTTCCAAGTAGAAGATAGCTGATTATGTCTGACAATTATCCTTCCTTGTTCGGTCACTTGCAATTTGTTTTTGTGACTCGCTGATAAAAGCCTCTTTGGTTTTGTCTGTTAGATAAAGATTTTATTGGAAGCACCAATAGGGCACAGATACATACATATATTGCCAATTATTTTTGTGTTTACTTTTGTCATTGTCTAACGATTTTTTTATCTTTATTTTTATTTTTGTGTTACGTGTTTTGATAATAACAATCAATTTTACAATTTCCATTCTGCAGGCAGAGAAAGCTTCGTGGAACTCCATTGGAATATTTAAAGTATCAAACATTTCAGGAAAGAGGCGTGACTTAGTGCCAAAAAAGGCAAATACTGAAGGTTCTGACATGGAGAGCGATAGTAGTGACAGCCACGATGATGAAGAGGAGGAGGATGGCGTATCTGAGACACCTGTTCTGCAGGTACAGTTTTATTTTTGTATATGAGATTTTTTAGCTGTATGCAGTTATCTGAATTATATTTTCACTTAATATTTTTCTTTCTCCATGAATCTGCAGCTACGCAAAGTTTTCCATGAAGGATGTGTTAACAGAATACGTGCAATGCCACAAAACCCCAATATATGTGCTTCTTGGGCAGACACCGGTCGTGTTCAGGTTAAACTCTTGATTGATAGAAGTTTGGTGGGTTTTATTCACAACAATGGTGGATTGGATTCAATTTGCTTGCCAGTAGTGTACAACAAAAATAAAAAAAAACCAAGGAACTTGAATTATTAGGTCTTATCTATGTCACGACAGTGGCCCATTGGACATGATGGCATCTTCAAACCTCACTCAGTAGAATAGCCAATTGAGCCTGCAGTCACTATCCAAATGTGGTATGCATTATCAAATAGTTGTAGATGGACTCTTAGGTGCAAGTTAATAAGTTGCTCGTATTTTCCATAATCCAACAATGCGGGATACAAGTTTGGGCGTGACAATTTGTTTTGGATAAATTATGTTGTTCGTGATGTGCAATTTACTAATAAAGTACAAATAACTTGTAACTTTCCTGCATGTGTTTGGAAAATAAAAATGCTGTCTTTGGTAATTTATCAAATGATTAGTAGAATAAGCTGCTTTTGTTGGTTGTCATTCTGATAGGTAGACTCCATGCAGAAACTTTGCATTATGATCACTGTTATTTGGATCTCATATTTATTTTCACATTTATTAGTTGAAATGTTATGCTTATACTGTATGAAACTGGATCTTCAAGTAACAAATAATCCTATCTAACTCAGTGTTCTGCTAAAACTAATATACTTGTAAAGGCATTGTAATGCTCAGAATTTTGGAGTTCTTACTCGTACAAATTGATCAGGTATGGGACTTCAGTTCACATTTAAATGCTTTGGCAGAATCTGATACTGAAGTTAGCCATGGAGGATCAGCTCTGTCAAATCAACCTCCTCTGGTTAAGTTTGGCGGGCATAAGGATGAAGGCTATGCTATAGACTGAAGTTCTCTTTTTGCTGGAAGGCTTTTTTCAGGTACTGCAAGATAGATACTTTTTTTTAATAACGTGTTATCAAGGGTTAGCAGTGCTCAAGTACTTAATAAAATAAATTCTCTTATTGCTATTTTGCTTTCATTTAATAGGGGACAGCAAGAATAATATTCATTTATGGGAGCCAGCATCTGGTTCAGCTTGGAATATAGATAGTAATCCCTTTGTTGGACATACTGCTAGTGTTGAAGATTTACAGGTAAATTGTCCTGATGCTGGACAATGATGATTTGTCACAGCATCTAATTTTCGAAGTGATGATTTTGTTACTTTCTACGCAGTGGAGCCCTACAGAACCTTATGTGTTTGCCTCGTGCTCTGTGGATGGAAATATCGCAATATGGGATAGCCGTCTGGGGAAGTCTCCTGCAGCTTCTATGAAGGCACATAAAGCAGATGTAAATGTCATAACATGGAACAGGTGTTTAAATTTGGTCTATTACTCTACACTGTCATAGTAACTTTTTTGAAGTTCTCCCTTGCTGTCATATTTTCAGTAGGCTTGCAAGTTGTATGCTGGCATCTGGTAGTAATGATGGGACATTTCCCATCCGAGATCTAAGATTGCTCAAGGTATTCAGTCTAGTATTGGACATTTCTAAATGGAAGTTTTTCTTTTCTTTTCTTTTCTTTTCTTTTTATTTTTATTTTTAAGGGAATTGGTGCATGAAATTTTTATGTCAGTTATCACAGTCGTAGCCAGTTGTCACAACCTATGTAATATTGCTATAAACTCCAGTTGGGATGGGACCTCATACCATCAGTATAATCTTGGTCTTATCTTTTGCTTGCTTTACCGAGAAGATATACCTTTGTCGGTTGCCTGGCGGTGCGGTGGGTTGGGGTTGGTGGTGTGCTAGAGAGGGGGTCTTGGAGTTCAAACCTGACCTAGAGTGCAAAAGTTGAAAATGTTGTGCAAAAAAATAACAAAATCTACTACATGCATTATTTTCGTATCAGATTAAGAGTAGAGGTGTAAGCGGTCCGATTTTTACAGTTTTTAACAAATTTTCAAACCAAATCGTTTAAACTGATTTGAGAAAAACTCAAACCTAAATCAAACCATTTTGAACGGTTTTAAAAAAATCTAATCTAAACCTAACGGTTTGGTCCGATTTTAAACCGTCGGTTTCACTGTATATTTTTTTGTCTGTCTACTTTTATGACATTAATTCATTGAATTCAATATATATTTATATCTTACTAGCAATAAATATAAAACAAACTAAATATATCTACTACGAATTTAAATACCAACTGAATCAAAGTGAAATCATAATAAACTAAAATATAATTTTTTGTTTGTCATTTTAGGCTAAGACGTTGCGATAACGTTACAATATAAGTCTACTAAATTAAATATAAAGCCCAAAAATATAATGATGTTCAACAAGACCTCGTGATCATCATATCTGAAAAACAAAACTACTGATTAAACAGAGAGAATAACCAACCATAATAATAAATCAATTGTTTATAATATCTAAACATAACAATTACACAAGCTTACCGTTGTATTTTGTTACGAATTTAGTTTCTCACATATACTCAAACACCAATTGTTGTCACACATGATTCAAAGTCTCAATTGTCAAACAAATGCATTCATTATATCATCATAGTATTGGATACTAGATAGATAAGAGAATCTTTAAAAATATGGTAATTGAAAATATAAACCACCCACCACAACTTTTATTGAATCATCAAATGTTTTCACTTCTTCTAAATATTGGCACAGCACTATAAGTTCATTTTTAATTTACAACCAATTTTTTCCGTATATACAAGCCTCAACCATCCTTGCACCTAATAAACTCCTAAAGAAATCAAGTATCTGACCTCCATTTGAGAATGCAGACTCAGAAACAACTGTAGAAATTTGAATTCTAATGAGGAAAAAGGTTTTTTATAGATTATGTTAGTCTTGAGATTATTAGATATAAATTAAGATTATTTGGTAATAATAATATATATGTAATAGAAAATTATAAATTGACAAAAATACATATAAATGATAAAAATATTGAATTTTGCATATTTGGATGAATTTTCAAAAAAAAAAATCATTATTTTTATTTTTTTATTTTTATATATTTTTTCACCGATCCGATTTGGTTTTAAACCGCAATTAAAATTCTCAAACCTAAACCAAACCGTTTTTGACCGGTTTGGTTTGGTTCAAAACCATTTCGTTGACTGGTCCACGTGGCACCAAACCGACGGTTTCTAAAATGCAGTTTCGGTTCGATTTTCCGGTTTGGTTGTTTTTGTTTACCGCCCTAATTAAGAGGGGAAGGGTTCATAAGCAGTTTAAATTATAAATAGATAGAAATGAGTGGTGGATAAGTTGATAATTTTTTGAGGGTCCATCGAGATGCGTGGTTAAAATTGGCTGGAGTGTTTATAAACATGAGTCAAACATAGGCTATTATGGTTTTGTTTTTTTTTTTTTTCACCTGCATTGAATACCATAAGCATCCCATGACATCCATTGAGTGGAGTCCACACGAAGCCTCCACCTTGGCAGTATCTTCAGCGGACAATCAACTAACGTGAGAAATCTAGATGACTACCGTATTAAGATCATTTTGTTTTTTGGTCGCTAAGTTACATTATGCTTTCTACTTCTTTGTTCACATTTTCAGAATATGGGACCTTTCTCTAGAGAGGGATGAGGAAGAGGAGACTGAATTTAAAGCCAAAACAAAGGAGCAAGTGAATGCCCCTACAGATTTGCCTCCACAACTTCTCTTTGTTCATCAGCTGAAAACTCTTGAACTTGTTAGAAGAGTACATGTATTCAGCTGTACATTAATGTTGAACTTGCACTTGTTCTCGTGTGCAGGGTCAAAAGGACTTGAAAGAAATTCATTGGCATTCACAGGTACCAGGAATGATCATATCCACAGCCGCAGATGGTTTTAACGTATTAATGCCTTCAAACCTTGAAACTGCACTTCCTGCAAATGAAGGTTAAAAGATTTGGATCTTGCGATATGTACATCAAGATTTACATAATCAAGATTTATATAATGGATTACATAACGTCACATGACACTTAACCATTTGTCAGTCTAAAATACAATCAACTTTTTCATCCAATCTTTTCCCTCTACGTCATTTTTGGTAACCGCTTATGTACATTTTTTATGTACAAGTAGCAAAATCGAAAAGATTTGCATCAAGCATTATGTTTTTAGCTTAGCACCAGTATCCAATCAGTTTTGTTCTCGAGTATCTTCTTCCCTTGCTGTATTGAAGTCGTACGTTTTTGTGAGTTGCACAAGTTTGTTGAGAATATTTATGTCAAATAAAACTCTATTTTGCACTGTTCATGGACTCTCTCCGGTTCCTTGTTTCATCTATTTACTGCATGTTTGGCAAAGTATAAATTAAGGTGGTCTTTATTCACATATTTTGTATCATTCACGACCACAACCACATGACTCACTTTTTATAAGCAATTAATTCTTCTCTTCTTCCTTTGTGTTACTTTCTTCAATTTACACATGCAACCAATTAATTTAGAATGTGATTATGTTAGAAATTAATCAACAGTTGAATCTATCAATACTAAATTTTAGAAACTACGATTTAAAAAATACGGAGTCGATATTTTCATCCATTATTTTTATATCAACTCTAAATCAATCCGTATTAAAAATTAAAGATTTTAAGAAAATATTATATTCAGCAACATTTCATTTGTCTTAAGAGGAAATCTTTTGTCTTTCTTTTTATCATATAGCTATTGTTTTTATCTTCTCTTGCAATTTTTATTTATTTTCGTCTTTTCTTACAATATTCAAGATCTTATATCAAGAAGATTCGATACTGAGAGATAGAACGCTCAGTGACTTGCCTCTTGGTCTGTAAAGAGGAATCACATCTACTTCTATCCAAATCGAATAATTTATGGCTTTCTATGACAACTATTCTACCAAAATTTCGATTTTCTAAACAAATATTAATAAATTCATTAAAACTTTCTAATAAACAATGAAGCAAAGTATATAAATATACTTGTGTAATGGCATAAAATATAAGGACTTGAAACAATATTTTTGTAATGGTCTCAGAGTACTTTACTGTTAAAACAAATTAATTTCTTCAAAAAAAAAAAAAAAATTGTTTTTAACTCTCTCTTAGCTTTTTTTCTTGACCTCGTAAGAAAGGCACAAGACTATAACCAAAAAATCTTCATCATACTTAAAAAGGCTAAAACAAATTCCCTTGATCGGGATAAAGCACAGCTAACTTAACTCAGATGATTACTTTATCTATTGGCCATGAAATTCAAAATAGAGAGCTTAAGAGCGTTAGAAATATGTTTGAAAATAAAAACATTATAATATTATTTTGTAATAAATTAATTGCTTACTTGGTATTTTCTCTTTTAGGTCTTGCCCGAAAGATAAATAAAGTAAAAGAGAATTATAAAGCAAAAGTAAATATGAAAATACTTACTTTAATTAGAAGTCTTTGAATTTACAACAATTTCAAGAGAGATTTTAAGTACAAGTGTTATAGTGTGCTCAGTGTGTTCTTGTGTGAAAAGCCTTTGGCTTTTATAGAAAAGTAGATGTTGGTATATCACATCAACTTGTTTAAAAAAAAAGTAAACAATATTGTATATCTTTACATGTATATAATTTACAATTAAAGGTATGAATATTAACTTTACAACTGTATGGACATAATAAAGATTCATTAGTCTTTACACTCTTTCTTTTTGCCTTTATGTGTTGATAATTGTCATTGCTCTTCAATAATGGTCACTATTTATCTTTATGTCCCTTTTTTCGAATTATTGTACTATTTGTTCATCGCCTCTATGAGATTTCCTCTAATCTACATCCATTTCATTAGTTTTGTCATCGAATATGTATTCTTCTTTCTCTGTATCTTATGGATTTTCTGATAATTCACCATTTGTCTCTTGAAAAACCATTAGATTTAATTCTTTTTGCTGAATATATGGGGTTGGAATTCTTCTTGTTTTAACTGTTATAGCAAGATGTTATTGACAGAAAATAACTTCATTGTTCCATTGCAGTACAAGTTTGGAATCATTCATTTAAATTTCTATCGTCGCTGTCTCTAAAATCTGTCTTTCGTAATTAATTTGTCTAATTTTTATTTTGATATTTGTCTTTGAAGAGGGTGTAAATCTTTTGGCTCCTTCATATATTATAATATAATGATAAATTGGTATAATTATACCATTATTTACAAGAGGTGCTCTGGAATTGAATTAGATCATTAAAGAGTGATATTTTAACTGATCAAAAGTCCGTTTAAGTTTAGGTGGGAAGAATCTGAAAGATCAATTTAGAACATATATAATGTCTATCATACCAACTGTAAAGCTAGGTAAAAAAGTTCGTATAGTGAAAGGAAATTGTAGGATAATTGTGTTGAAGAAAAACTGAATTTTTAATAGATGATTCATATATGGGGCCATATTTAAGAAAATACACATTCTCATTGTCATAGTAGCTTAGAATTTGGAAAAAATCAATTATCTCATGTACAACTGATTTCTTTATAGAATCTCAAACAATACTGGCATAATCGTCAATTTTGTGTTCTAATTCATATAAAACAATTTATTGCCATGTAGCTACAAAATTTGTTAATTCAATAAGTTTTTATATTCTGTCAGCATAATTTCTACTTGTAAAAGTAATGTCTTTGGAGATGGGTCTTTCAACAATATTTTTAGAACTAATTCTTTTCAAACTATCTTGTAACTGAAGAATTTCATTTTGATATTTACTAATGGTATGTTGAGATGAAGAGATTTCATTTTCAAGAATTTGTAATCTTTCTTTTAATGAATGCTTTCTACGATTCAGATCTATAACAACTTTGGTCATTGTTTTGCAATTATCGCAAAGTTGTATTGACGATGATGAAGATGACGATTGAGAAGGGAAAGTTTGCATAGTCATAGTCTGTCTAACTTTTTGAGCTATATAAAAATTAAAACCTATCATTTCTCTATAAAAATTTAAAACTTTGTCTAATGTGTAAAATCTCTTAAAAAAAGGGTTTGGAAATCTTTCTACTTGTTGTAATACATCTTGCCAATATTTATATGCCAGACTTTCTATCCTTGATTAATTTAAGAAAATAAAATTTATACTTTCTACTTGAATTTGAATTTGTCTAAAATGATTAGCTAGAGCATTAATATTGTCTAGTTTTTTGTTAGAGTCACGTGTCATCCAGAAATTATCTAGTAGAAAACGCTCCCTTTCTTAAAGTCTTTCTGAATTATTTCCTCTTATTGGAGATTAGATCTTAGTGGGTCACTCTTAGAGGGACATTTCCAAAGTTCATCATCATCTGATTCATCTGCATTATGAAAATAATTGGTTAGAAGATTAATAACTTGTCTACTTAAATTATCTGCTAAAATATTATTATTTTTCTGTCTAAGTGTTCTACATTGATTTTATAACTATTCAGTATTTCCTACAATTTTAACCATATTTTATGTCTTATTTTTATCAAAATTTGTCTTTTTAATAAACTTTATTGTGGCTTCACAATCTGCTCTAATAATAAATTCAGTATTTAAAATTATTTAAAACTTTCTATACTATGGCCATGTTCGGTAGGGATTAAAATTCAATTAAAATTAAAAATATGGTCTTTATTGGGTCCCACTCGTCTAATAAAAGTCAACAATAACGGCTAGTTTTTCAATTTTAATCTCTACCGAACGGGGCTCTATGTATAATATTCATTATTTCTGAATATTTCATAATCTAAACTGGTCAAATATTTTTCTTTTATCTTATATTTTTTCACTAGCATATTTACAAATATTTTCTTCCTTTCTTTCACTATTATTTAGTTTAGAATTTAAAATTCTTTCCCATCCTAATTCATATTTACCTATTTTTATTATTTTATATTCACTATTTAAAGGTAATTCTAAAGGTGGTAAGTCTTTTAATTTCTTCTTTTATCTTCCTAACTCTCTGTCACACTAATTAAAATATTTGTCACTAGCATATTTAGAAATATTTTCTTCCTTTCTATCACTATATTTATTTAGTTTAGAATTTAAAATGCTTCCCCATCATAATTCATATTTACCTGTTTTTATTATTTTATATTCACTATTTAAAGGTAATTATAAAGGTGGTAAGTCTTTAAGTTCTTCTTTTATCTTCCTAACTCTCTATCACACTGATTAAAATATTTGTCATTTGTTGGATAACTTGATATACAGTGATCCTACCTTCTTTCCTAAATATTTAATAAAGTGTCTAGCATATTCAAAATTCCTAAAAAATCGAATTTCTTCAATTTTATCTAAAAACTGAAAAATTGATTGTACTATATGTGGTTGCAATTAGATTTTTCCTTCTCCTAAAATTATTCTTAAGAATTCAATTTTTTGTTTATTTATTTATTTTCTTTTTCTATTCCTTATAACTAAACTATTTTATATAAATTTATTTAAAATTATTTATAAATATTTCATATGTTCTTTATGATTTTTACTATGTACTAAAATATCATTTATATATACACAAACAAATGGAAAAGAATTAAATTTATAATCCATCTTTGTTTGAAAAATAGAGGGTACATTTTTTAATCCAAAATGTATGACTAATCATTCAAAATGCCCTAATGGTGTAGTAAAGGTTGTCCAATGAATAGAGTCTTTTGCCATTTTTATTTGTCAAAATCTAGATTTACAAATCATAGTGAAATTAAAATAGGAAAGGCAAGAATGATTATAAACTATAAAAGACAAAATGATAATACTATCGAGAACGAATATGAAATATCAGAGAAAGACATGTTAATAAATAAAATACAAAATAGAAAAATATTTTCAAATTTTGATTTTAAATCTGGATTTTGACAAATTAAAATGGCAAAATATTCTATTTCTTGGACAACTTTCACTACGCCACTAAGACATTTTGAATGGTTGGTCATGTCTTGTGGATTAAAAAATACACCCTCTATTTTTCAAACAAAGATGTATTATATATTTAATTTTTTTTTCATTTGTTTGTGTATATATAGATGATATTTTAGTACATAGTAAAAATTAGAAAGAACATATGAAACATTTAGAAATTTTTTTAAATAAATTTATATAAAATGGTTTAGTTATAAGGAAAAAGAAAATAAATAAACAAAAAATTGAATTTTTATGAATAATTTTAGGAGAAGGAAAAATTCAATTGCAACCACATATAGTATAGACAATTTTGCAATTTTCAGATAAAATTGAAGAAACTAAAAATTTGCAATTTTTTTTTAGGAATTTTGAATTATACAAGACACTTTATTAAAGATTTAGGAAAGAATGTAGAACCACCGTATACCAAGTTATCAAGCAAATGATAAAAACATTTTAATAAGTTACACTTAGAGTTGGTTAGAAAAATAAGAGAAGAAGTTAAAAACTTACTACCTTTAGATAGTGAATATAAAATAATAGAAATGGATGGATATGAACTAGGATGTGGATGGATTTTATATTCTAAACCAAATAAATATGGTAATAAAAAGGAAGAAAAGATTTGTAAATATGATAGTGGAAATATAAGACAAAGCAAAAATATTTGACCAGTTTAGATTATGAAATAATGGTTATTATACATAGTATAAAAAGTTTTAAGTTATTTTTAAATACTGAATTTACTATTAAAACAAATTGTGAAGCCATAGTAAAGTTCATTAAAAATACAAATTTTGAAAACAAGACATAAAAGATGGTTAAAATTGTTTGAAATGTTGAATGGTTATAAAATCAATATAAAACACGTAGACGAGAAAAATAATATTTTAGCAAATAATTTAAGTAGGCAAGTTATTAAATTTCTAACCAATTATTTTCATGATGCAGATGGATCAGAAGATGATGAACTTTGGAGATGTCACTCTAAGAATGGCCCCATAAGGATCTAATCTCCGATTCAGAGAAAATAATTTAGAAAGACTTACAGAAAGGGAGTGTTGTCTACTAGATAATCTCTAAATGACACGTAACTCTAAATAAAAATTAGACAACATTAATGTTCTAGCTAATCATTTTAGACAAATTCACAGTCTAGTAGAAATTTTAGTTTCTTCGCAGTAATCAATGATAGAAAGCCTATATTATATATGATTATTGGCCAGATGTAATGAGGTATTATAACAACTAGAAAGATTTTCAAACCCCCTTTTTAAAAGATTTTAGACACTAGAAGAAGTTTTAAGTTTCTGTAGAAAAATGATAGGTTTTAATTTTTATATAGTTGAAAGAGTTAGTTAAACTATGACTACATAAACTTTCCCTTCTCAACCATCATCGTCAATAAAACTTCGTGATAGTTGCAAAACTATGACTAAAGTTGTTGAAAATCTAAATCGTAGAAAGCATTTATTAGAATAAAGATTATAAATTCTTGAAAATGAAATCTCTTTATCTCAATAGACTATTAATAGATATTAAAATGAAAATTTTCAATTACAAGACATTTTAGAAAGAATTAGTTCTAAAAATATTGTTGAAAGACCCATCTCCAAAGGCATTGCTTCTATAAGTAGAAATTATTCTGACAAAATAGAAAGATTTATTGAATTAACATATTTTTACAGTTGCGGAAAAAGAAAAAAACTTTATATAAATTAGAACGGAATATTAGTGATTGTGCCAGTATTGTTCGAAATTATATAAAGATAAAGAAATCAGTTGTACATGAGATAATTGATTTTTTTTTTCCAAATTCTAAACTATCACCACAATGAGAATGTGTATTTTCTTAAATATGGCCCCAAATACGAATCATCTATTAAAAATTCAGCTTTTCTTAAACACAATTATCCTACAATATCCTTTGATTATACAATGTTTGAAGAAGACCTTTTTTACCCAGTTTTTTACAGTTTGGTATGATAGACACTATATTTGTTCTAAACAATCTTTTAGATTCTTCCCACTTAAACTTAAACAGTTGATCGGTTAAAAGATCACCCTTTAATGTTCTAATTCATTTCCAGACTCCCTCTTTTAAATAATGGTATGGTAATACTAGCTTATCATTATATTATAATATATGAAGGATCCAAAAGATTTAGACCATCTTCAAAGACAAACACCAAAATAAAAATTAGACAGATTGATTACAAAAGACGGATTTCAGAGACAACTGCGATGATGGAAATTTAAAATAATGATTCTAGACTTATAGGGCAATGGAACAACTGAGTTATTTTTTGTCAAGAACATCTTGCCATAACAGTTAAAACAAGAAGAATTCAAGCCCCAAATATTCAACAAAAAAAATTATAACTCATGGCTTTTCAAGAGACAAATGATGAATTATTAGAAAATCAATCAGATACAGAGGAAGAAGAATACATTTCCGATGACAAAACTAATTAAATGGATGCAACCTAGAGGAAGCCTATATAGAGATGATAGATAAATAGTACAACTATTAAAAAAGAATAAAGGACATGAAGATAAAGGAATTGATAAGTGCATTTTCTAACGTGTATTTAGCAACATTACATGATTTATTGTTGACATTAATGCTTGAATATGACTTAATTTGATATAAATTGTGCTTATAGGAATACATTGATGGATGGAATGAAATGTATGCGAAAACGATTGAAAAATGACTAAAATGAAGGAAAATCAAAGTTCAAGGATTGAAATGCAAATATCCAAAATATTATCCGGAAGAGAAATTGAAGATGCAAGGATGGCAACATCAAATTAAACATGAGAATTGCATTGGAAGGAGGAAAATGGGAAACGATATCAAGAATTGCATAATTGGAGTTTGATGACTAAATTGCCACAATTGGGCAAGCAATAACACTATGCGATTGCATAGTGTTATGGTGGATGCAACCGCATAGTGGCCAACAGAGAAATCGAAGTTGCACTAAATTTCTTCTATGCGACCACATCCAATTTCTCTATGCGGTCGCATAGAGGAAAATATTGGCAAGAAATTTTGTTTCCTTATTTTGTTCAAATACTTTGGGTAATAAATCCTGGGCAACTATAAAAACAAAAAGTCGTCCAGAAACGGGGGTGATGTTACTTTAGAGAGAAAAACTCATTGAAAAGTAAGGAGAAGGCAAAACTAAGATATTTCTACATCGAAGATTGAAGAATTCAATATTCATATCCAAGTTTTTGGTGATATATTTTCCTAAACAATTTTTTTGTTCTTTATTTTTATTCATGCTAGGCTAAAATTTTATTGTACTAGGAGAACGATGATCCTCGCTTTGTGAACGTTTAATTTCTTATTTTGAAATTTTGAGATTAAGACACGAATGTTTTATGTTGAATGTTTTATATACACTTCAATGCCTCCATAATTAAATGCATATGATTATGTGAGTATGTGTGATCTATTTCATGCATTCAAAAGAAGAGAATTAGATTTAAAAAGGTATAAATTATCGTAGGGTCCAATATGGGATAGAAATATACCGTTATATTTTACATGAATTTCTAAGTGTATAAAACGTCATGCATTCTCATGTATTGCATTTGTCATAAAAATATAGTCAAATAGTATGCGAGAATATGTTCAATTCTACTCGAGAGAGATTATTGAATAAGTTAGAAACATTGATTTTTCAACTAAATCGTCGTACTGTTAAATTGTGAAATAAGGATTAAACGTGAGCTTGCTTGGTGATTCAGGATCCTAATGTGTTTTTCATTCATTAATTTCATCAACTTTTGCATTCAACATAGTTTTGCATTCATTTAGTCACATTAGCTTAAATTGCATTTTTGTTATAGTTTAGTCACAAAATCCAAATAACCAACCATGTTGAGTTTAATAGATTCGATTAAGGTTTTGATAATAGAAATTAAATCAAATCAATTCTCGTGAGACGATACTCGAAATTTTACAATTTTCACTTTATTACTTGTTAACAAATCGTGCATTTGCGGTGATTTATGAAGCAAACATATTTTCGTGAACAGGAATCACCATTATTGAAGAGTAATGACAATTACTAACATAGAAAGTCAAAAGGGAAGGCGTAAAGACGAATGAATCTTTATTATGTCCATACAACTGTAAAGATGTACAGTATTGTTCACTTTTTTGAAAGAAGTTGATGTGATGCACTAGTATCCACTTCTCTATAAAAGCCAAATGTCTTTTACACAAGAATGCACCCCAAAAAACACAGAGCACACTATAACACTTGTACTAAAAAAAAAAAATCTCTCTCCCAATCGTTGTAAATTCCAAGACTTCTAATTAAAGTAAGTTTTTTCATATTTTATTTTGCTTTATAATTCTCTCTTACTTTATTTATCTTTCAGGTAAGGTCTAAAGGAAGAAACATCAAGCAAGCAATTTATTTATTTAGAAACAATATTATAATGTTTTATTATTTTTTTTCAAACATATTTCTAATGTTTTTAGCCTCTTTAATCTGGATTTCATGTTTTAGTCTTTTTAAATATTATTTAGAAACAATATTATAATGTTTTTTTTTCAAACATATTTATAATGCTCTTAGCCTTTTTATTCTGGATTTCATGGTCAAAAGATAAAGTAATCATCTGAGTTAAGTTGGTTGTGTTTTATCCCGATTAATGGAGTTTGTTTGTCTTTTGAAGATTTTTTAGTATAGTCTTGAACCTTTCTTAGAATGTCAAGAAAAAAGCTAAGAGAGTTAAAAGGAAAAAAAAAAAACTGAAGAAATTAATTTGCACAATGGTAAAGTACTTTGAAGCCATTAGAAAAATATTGTTTCAAGTCTTTTTATTTTATGCCACTAGACAAGTATACTTCATCTACTTTGCTTTGTTGTTCATTAGAAAGTTTTAATGAATTTAGCTTCCGTTTGACACCTATTAATTTCTCATTCTTCATTTTAACTACACATTCTCCAAATAAAATAATATTACACACAAATCAAAAACTTTTCATCACTTTTCCACCACACATTCTCACATCAATCACTATTCCAAAAATTTTATTTTCTTCAAAAATGGATTTCAAACATGGGCATATTAATATTTGTTTAGAAAATCAAGAAATTTGTAGAATAGTTGTTATAAAAAGTCATATATTATCCGCCTTAGATAGAAATAGAGGTGACTCCTCTTTACAGATCAAGAAACAAATCATTGAGCGTACTATCTCTCAATGTAGGATCTTCTTAATAGAAGATCCTAAAAACTGTAAGAAAAGACAAAAACAAATAAAAATCTCAAGAGAAGATAAAAATAATAACAATATAATAAAAAGAAAGATAGATCTTCTCGTCACTAGATCCCTCGAATTGGTGTGTGTGTGTGTGTGTATAGCACTCTTTAACTTTTTCCCTATTATTCGCCCCCATATATTTTTCCTTTGAGAGTTATGCTAGATGTACAAAATTTTTGACATAATGAGTTATCTAATCGACAAGTGACGCCCCCTATTGGGAGGACTGGGTCGATTAGGTAACCAATTATGTAAAAAAGTAGGTACAAATAGATTTTTCCTTTGAACATGCCTCTTATTAAATACATTCATTTGTACCTTGTATTATCATTAAAAAATCCTAACATGTACATTATACCTTAAACAAATCACAAACATAGCAAGAATGTTACATTCTTAATTAAATTAAGAAAGATAATTACGAAGTAAATTCATTTTTTATTAATATATAAAAAATAGGGTAATTGGTGCAAAACGTCCCTACCTATGACAGGTTGTGTGGAAAACGTCCATACGTTTGATTTTTTTGTGCAGAACGTCCCTACCTATGCATTTTTTTTTTGCGTAAAACGTCATTTTCCCTAATTTTTAACATAAATGACCGCTATACCCTCCAATTTAAATAAAAGAAAAATAAAAATAAAAGAAAAATAAAGAATAAATTGTAGTTTGCTCTTAAACTTTTTAAAATGCAAATCAATCCAAAACTTATGAAAATATTAAAAATAACCAACAAAAAAAAAGCTCTCCCCATTTCTTCTCATCTCCCTCCCTGAGCCTCCTCTACCACCTCCACCTTCTGGCTGCCATTGTTGTTTGCATCGGCGCCCGAGCCATCTAAACAACACTCCATTCCTTCCCGGGGAATATCTCGTCACTCAATCTCCCCCAACCTGCTAAGTCCAAATCTGCCTCCTCTAAGCTCATTATTGCTATTGTCGCCATTGTCTCCCTCGTAGTGTTCCTCAACTTCCGCAGATGAAGAAAATGAAATTGCTGAACTTATAAATCTACTTAAATCACCAATTGCGACTCTTTTCAGCTTCGGGAACAAAACCAGTTCACTGAAGAACCCACCAAGGAAAATATCAACGCTATACCCCCGTCGCCGCCTCCTTCTCCTCGTCCATCGACCCTTCCCACCACCCCCTCTGACGAAGGTGGCTCTTCCCGCAAGTAGGTTTTCGTGGGAGCCGGAATTGGTGCTGCTGTTTTCTTTTTAGTCTTAATCTTCGGGGCTTGGTTCTTTCTCCACCGCCGAGCCCGCCGCCACCAATCTCCACCAATGCCATCGTCCCTGATAAAAAAGTTTAATGATGAATCTATAGAGGTGTAACCATTGTCATCGGTATCATATGAAGGGATACGAATGCAATTGAAACTCTTACAGTGTACAAATTCGAAGACCTATAAACGACCAATTTAAATTCATGTGAATGGATTCAGTTATTTACTCCCCACAGTCATCAAATTGGGATTTTGTTCTGCTAGTTCGTAATCCCTTTTTTATGCTGAGTAATTTCTTGTCTTGGTCCATATTACAATGGAAATTTTCACATTTTTTTCTCTATTTTCCATTTGTGGGATTGCAGTTCAAGCCAGAGGAGATAAATGGAATTACGACAGATTTCAATGAACCTGGTCATCTGGTACCAACATGTTCTTTAAACCCATAAACTCTCTCTCTCCCCTCCAAATATTTATGAAAAAAAGTAAATTGTTAGATCTGCTACTACTGTGTCCGGCGGTTGGAGGAGGAAGATGGAAACGACTGATTTGCATTTTTAAAAAGTTTAAGAGCAAATTACAATTTATTCTTTATTTTTCTTTTATTTTTCTTTTTGTTTTATTTAAATTGGAGGGTATATTTGTCATTTTATATTAAAAATTAGGGAAAATGACGTTTTGTGCAAGAAAATGCATAGGTAGGAACGTTCTACATAAAAAAATCAAACGTATGGACGTTTTCCACACAACCGGTCTATATTAATTTTTCCATGGGTTTAAAATCCTCCCTCTCACTTGCAACTGTTCCTCCTGGTCCATCTCGTGGCGCATTTAGAGGGAGAGAGAAATCAAAGAAGCTAGAAGAGACAGAGCATCGCATAACCTTGTTTCTAGAGAGAGAGAGAGAGAGAGAGAGAGAGAGAGAGGTTCCCTTTCGAAGTTTGTTAGGTATGGATTACAATTAATCAATATTTCGATTATATTTTGGTTTGCATAACCATTACCAGAATCCACCATCATCCAGAATGTTTAGAAGGAGGATAAACATTAGTGGATAAATTTAAATCGAGGAATTTTATTTGATTTTATTATCTATTTAAGTAAATTTACATAAGATTAAAATATATAATTTTTTAAAAAGTGAATAGATATAAAAGAATTGTGAATGAAATTAACGACTTCCAAAAATTAACAAATTACAATATTTATACAGAGACCAGAATATTTAAATTCTTGTTTAAACATTGAGTAAACAAGAATTTGTTAAAACACAATCTTAACCATTGCCTCTGGTTTATAATCTATTTATAATTAGTCAAATCACTTTTTATCCCCATATTTCATGAAATTTACAAACATTACGCTTATTTCATATATTTATAATTTAATCTGCTTATGAACAACTTACAAACATGCTTTCATTGCTAAATGAATATTAAATTTTGTAACGTTTTTATACTAGAAAACATTAAACCTAAATTTGATTTAATTTGTTACAATCACCCGAATATATTCTGTCATTTGATAGTATTTATTTTGCCAAACAAGGAAGATAAGATAGTCATTATGTCACGTCTTCTAATTCGAGAGATGGCACTCATGTTACCTCAGAGTTACTTCACCTCTATAATCTCTATGAAGTGACAGGTTTTCCATTTAATTTGGGGAAAGGATCTTGCTTGCTTAAAACCACCACTTTACTTTTGTGAGCAAAATACCCCTTCATCAGATTCTTGTATATTAGAATCGAAACTATGCACTCCACCTGCCAAAACACCCAACGCACCTATTAACGTATGGAAACAAGAGAGAAATCCTCAACTAGAAATGCTCAAGCCAGATACTACAAAACAACTAAGCTTTGTTTACTCAAGCAGTGGGAGTATGAAAATTTACCTCATCAACATCCATATCCATCTCGAGCCATTTTAATGCCTTAACAATAACTTCTAACTTGATCTGGTGGGCTTTATTTGGATCTTTCTGTTTTTGGATGATGTATCTACAATATAAAATGTATGGGGTAATACGATGAGTTCTTTCGTTTAAATTAATGAGGCTGTATGACATGGGAACTTACATTTTCTTTATCAGTCGTTGGTAAACTTGGAGCTCTAACTTCTCTAGGACGAGATAAACACCAGATCTTAAGAACCTGATGATGTGGCGGGGTTCAATATTTAGAAAGATGGTAGTGTTATAACTGATTGTATGAGAGGAAGAAACTACAAATACCTGTCTTCATGTTCTTCAAGGGCATGTCTTAGAAGTCGCAGATCGCCTCTTTTAAGAGCTAGCACAACATTGTTGTACTACAAAAGAACAAAATGATAAAATGTAGTGTGCTATACAGCAGTGGTAAAAGATCGTACGCAAATTTTACTTCTTTCGTACTTAGGTTGCAAAATTTGTTTTTCGTGTTCTTATCTTCGTACTTAACTATAAGATATGATCTATGATTGTTCACTGGATAATAGTTTCTGATAAATTGCATAATTATAGACTAAAGGAATATTAATTAGCAATGTTTGCTTCAGTGGTGTCTTTCTTTAGTTGTTTTGCTACTAAATGATTTTATTAGAAATTCAAAATAATAAAAATCGAAAACCATGTTCTTAGAGAGGAGAGATGGGGAGCGGGGGATGGTGAGGAAACTGAAAACTACCAGATGCACATCAAATTTTCAAACATATTCAGTGACCCTGTAAGGTGCTCTTATTTAATAAAATATCGTAATATTGTACGAAAAACTAAAAATAGTCAACTGACAGGTCATACCTCAGTTAAGTTAAACTTGTCAAGAAGTGAATTCCATGGTATGATGCCTATTGAGAGCTTCACAGGTATCAGATATTTCAGAATCATCCTATCAAACGTGAACAAAAAATTAGTAGCACGAGTATGCAGACTCAGCATTACTCTTTACCTCTACATCAAATATTTGGAAACGCCAGAGCAAACTTTAGCAGCCAAGATTCAGAAATAGACAAATTTGACAATAATCAGTGGATCTAAAAATTGGCAAATTTGACAATAATCAACAGCATGTAACATGGAATAACGTATCTAGGTCAGTTCCAAAAATTTAAAAGAACGGAGCAGGATATGATCATTAACAATTTCACGAATCTCTCCCCGTCATATTCCACGAAGATATATTCATTAAAAATGTCAGTTAGCATTTCCCAATCATAAGGACACAAATAAAACAAAATTAAACCCTTTCCGATTTCAGATCCTACTAATGAACATTTCAGTGACTTGTTAGAATAAAAGGAAAGCTCCAAAAGCAACTGATGTATGCACTAAATAAACAAGAAACAAACTAAATGAATTGGCCACTTCTCTTTATAATATCCTAATTTTTAGTCTGGATTCAGGATTTCAAAAGATATTAGACAAAAATAAAAGCACAACCTAACCAGACCTTATATTTGCTTCTTTCAGAGGACTGCAATGAGTTAATGCGTAAGATAATTTATGGTCAGCAGCTGGAAAGTTCTCATTATACACCTCCAAACGACCAGTGTAATACATGTAGGTGACCTTATCCCTGGCAGGAAACTCCTCAAAGTCGAAAATCCTAGCTGTTTCAATGCTTCTTATCACACTGCGACATAGATGGACAGTGCCGAGCTTGAAATAAATTTTAAATAGCTGGCACGTTACATATAAAGCGCCAACGCGTTTTGGTCCTTTTCCAGCAAGAACACCAAACACTTTCATGAGGAAAGAGCCAGCACCTTTCAGTTTCTCTGGTGATTTCCCTATGGAAGCCAACTCTTTATCAGCCTTCAATTACAACAACATAAATCAGTTCATTTCATGCCAGTTTCTGTGTGACGTTACACGTGCACTTGCACCTGAAAAACGTATTCATAAGGAAACAGCAAGGGAAACATATGTAACTCTTACCCGCTCAGCAAGAATCCTAATTTCATACGCAATCACACATAAGGCTTCCAAAGCCCAAGCTGATTCCCAATTTCGGAATTCCTGAACAAAAGCACTGTAATTCTCCACCATTAGAGCTTATATTATTTGGGAAAAGTTCACATGCAGCAAATTCAATCTAAAAATACATACTTGGCAGCTTTTTCAAAGGCCAGGTAAGACTCAACCAAATTTCTTAGTCGACAACTTTGCAAAGCACGGAATACAGGAACTAGAATGTCTGCATACTGAGAGCTCTCAGATTGTCTAATAGTTCTGTTAGCATCCTGTTGATATGAATAGCAAAGTCAACGAAAACGAATGGCCATAATTCAAAAAGGAAAAAGCCAAACTTATAATATTACACATGAGATATATATTTTAATGATGTGTATACAGTATACCTTTATATCCCCAACAAGTCAACTTTTTTAGTGATAATATTGCTCGAGAAAAAATAAAATTAAAGAACGTGAATTAATAGAGATCTCTGTCCTCACAAGTGTAATAAGGAAAGTTTGCACGATACAGTATCAAATTGTCATGGTAATAGCTCCATTGAACTAAAGAGATTATATTTACACACGTAATTGTAGTTCTAAAAGACTGATATAACAAAAGTAAGGAGTAGAAATATGATAGGAAACTCTTAGTTGATCTAAGTCTGATTGTGGATAAGTAAGGCTTTCAAATGCAACCAAACATCCTATGGACCACAGGAATACCTATTGTGCTAGTGAAAAAGACTGGAATAATTTCACTCTAAAACATGAAAAAGCCTAAATATGAGCATAAGTGTTTATGAATGTGCATTTTCCTAAACTTATCTTTTCTTCTTTTTGCTTTGTTTTTCTAAATTATTTAATGAGCCAAAGCCAGCTGCAGGAAGAATTCAGGGCACAAGATAATATGTCCCACTCTATGCCACATCTTCACCCCACTGATTTGTCATTTGTAACTCCCACAGAGTGGAGGATATGACACATAGCTTGAATGGAACAATTTGACAAGGAACTGGGCAGCATATCCCTAGTCAGCTTTTTGTACATAGAATTTATCGTTAAAATGAAAAATCTGTGTGTGTGGGGGGGGGGGGAGGGTGGGGGGGGCTTTGCTAATGCATTTCTTTATCTGGTAGTCTTTTTCAACTCTGGTAAAAGTAACTACTGATCCAATAGCATTTGGATTCAAAAGGGTTCCCCACCATTGCACTTGGAAACAGCAGGAGACCATATTAACATGGTAAAGAGGTGATCTATGGAGATTAGGTAGCCAGGTGCAAAGGTGCAGATTTCGGACGTAGGACAGCTGTAAATGTTAAAGTGATCAGAGATTTTGATTTGGATTTGGATTAGGAACAAGTGAGAATATTATGCACCTGTGAGATAGCCACGTTGTGTAGAAGACCTTACCCTAAACTAAGTTTATAAAGTGCATGTATGCCCACATAAGTGTACTAATGAGCTATTCTAAATTCATAGGCTTTTGAAAGGGGATTTAATTAGCAAACAGAAAGGAACTGCCAACAGAAAATAGCATCTATGTCCCGCCTTGATCATATTAAAAAGGGAAATTGCAACCTCCGTCCTCAACCCTTATACCCTTTCGTACTTCTTTTCCAACCTTCGCTTCTCAGCTTCATTGTCCTTAACTTTTCATTTTTTCGTGCCCCAGATTCCTAATAACAGAAACTCTCCAAAAATTCTATTTAACTCGGCATGTGGCCTCACATTATGAAAAAGGCAACAGTATTAAGGTCCAAACACTACATAATCTTAAGTAAGTAAAAAATAAAATTAAGAAAAGAAAAATTAGACGAAAAAAGGAATCAAAATAGAAACACAGTCATCTTCCTCGGATGCCCCACATACCTGCCAACCCCTTCCATGACCACACTCCACCAACCCACACCCACCTAACCGCCCCTGCAAAGGTCTCCTGCAGCAGCCCACTTTTCGCTGTGTATTATGCATCTTTCCTGGGTTGGATTGATGCCTAATAACATGGGTTTGATTGCTTACCAATATTACACTTTCATTTCTTTTATTTCTTCTTGAAATCATTTACAATTAATGGACAAAAGTCTCACTTTCGAAGATCATAATGTTATCCATCTTTCACCAATATAGGGCATGACTTTCTAATCGCTTCCACCTTTCGACTCATACCTTTAATTACTTGAATCAATCCATACTTCTAAGCCAAAACTTTTTCACAAGCCCATACCACCACATACCCGGGAAATGTAAAGAGGTAGGAAATCAAAAGCCCATTCATTAAATATTTTGTTCTTGTGGAAAAGATTGAACCATTTTCCAGTAAAACTACTAGTTGTATGACAGCAGAGACAGAATATAGAACAGAAAACGCAACTATTGTTTATTTTTCTATATAACGTAAAACATATCGTGCTATGGTTGGCTTGACAATTGCTCCTACTACACTGTTGTATTCTGGAATGGGAAATCGAAGCTGGCATTTAATTATGACAAACACTTTGA
Source organism: Fraxinus excelsior (assembly GCA_019097785.1). Taxonomy (NCBI): domain Eukaryota; kingdom Viridiplantae; phylum Streptophyta; class Magnoliopsida; order Lamiales; family Oleaceae; genus Fraxinus; species Fraxinus excelsior. Next base: position 15,407,993 of record CM032630.1, read on the forward strand.
GCAAAAGTTGTAAGGAGAGAGATTCAATTTGCTAATAATTAACTACATTTTCTTGTTCTCAAAACATCAAATTCAAAGACCTGAATTTTCTAGAGATATAGAAGAGTGAAAGAAGGAATGAATACCTGGAAGGTGTTGAGGGCGTCGGCGAGGAACTGAAGGGAGGAGTCGGAGGAGGAGGAGATGGAGAGAAGGCGGCTGAGAGATTTTCCGTCCTGAGATGAAACGGCGCCGGAGAAGCGGTTTAGGTACTCAGTGATTCGCCGGTGGGCTTCTCCCATGCTCATATACGCCGCCATTGTTGCCGCTGCGCCACGGCGTCGTATCCCGTAAAGCCTATTTCCCGAACCGGGTCCAGTGAAATTTGCGGTGGGATTTGGTGAATTAAAATTAGAATAAAACCAATTTGTACATAAAAATTGTACATAAACCTTGAGAAAATGCAAGTGACGCCCCCTTATTGGTGGGGAGCCTACTTGCATTTTGTCAAATAATTATGTACAAATAGTATGCTTGTTAAAATTAAATTAAGTCAATAATTTTTTATATAGTCCATGTGTGCAATATACAAATCATATTTTTAATATATTTTAATTAAAATTGATGAAGTATATAATTAAAAAATTGTGAATTCACTATATATTTAATTAAAATTAATTGTTAATTTTAAGTTTAAATTTTATAATAACTATGGTGGATCATGCGTTGCACGAATGCCCGTTATAATTTTGTAAGAAATGTCAATATGATGATTAGACATGTATATGTTAGTTATAACATTTTTAGGCAAACTTTTATATTCGGTGAGCTACATCGTAAACGACACACCATTCGAAATAAGAAATGATCTTTGATTTTCTTTTTAGGCACAATGTTTTTAAAGACTACAAAAATTTGTCACACACAATATATATAGAAGTGTAAGAATGAAATCAGAAAATGACAGAAGAATAGCTAAACAAAAGAGTCTTAAAACTGTTAACTTACTTGAAATAATTTCAGATAGAAGAATGTTTGTCTTCGAACGACGACGATATATCATTCAATGGAGTCCAAATGTAGAATTTCATTATATATATTAATTAAAAGTATTAATGTCAAAGTTCTCTAACTGTTATACTCAAAAAAAAGTAAAATGTACCAATTGAGTGTAAATATGAAGTAAAAATAACACGTGCAAAATTAGAAATCCAAATCTTAATGGATTTAGTTATGTAGTTTTCATACATAAGAAGACAAAATTAATACTTGATAATAAGTAAACATAAAACATAAAAAGGAAAAATGTACAATTCATGTAAGGGTCCAACTTCCATCGGTGCGACATACTTTGTATACCATGAACATTGAGATTTCATCGTTCGTAAGTTCAAATACACACGTGTCACCTATTTGAAGTTGTTTTTCTCTTACGTAGCATGTTCAACCTATGGTGAAACATCGTACCTCACCATTTATTCTTAGATTTGTTTGCAGTGGCTAATTGTGATGTGAACGGTCATGAATTTGTACATTCTGGACAAATTTTGGTAGATACAATTGAGCGAAAGCCCCAAGTACATACTACAAAATAAATTCTCAAATCTATAAATAGCAAAATTTATAATTAGTTGAGAGCAGTGAATTTGAAAAATGATTTATAGCAAGAATGATACAATTTACAAAAGATTTAACTTAAAGAGGAACTTACAATTTTTCGATGATCATCTCGATCAGGCCCTAATGTTACTCAGAAAATAGGATTGTCATTATGTGACATCTCAACCTCAAATGTATCAGACTCATAAATCACTTCTATGCCTGAATTCTCAAATATCGAAACATCGAAAGTAGAATTTTCATTGTATTCAAAGATGATAACATAACAATTTTGTAAATTATGGTGGTCATCCAACAGCAAGATACATGTTATCATCAACCCTTTACAATTGTATGTTGCAAATAATTCCGTCATAACTATTGTATTACTAAAACCATGTCTTGAGTGACAAACAAAAGATTTAGGAAATGACTGTAAGAAAAAAAAAAAAAAAAGTCTCATTTTATTTACTTTATATACAATTTCATTAATAATGAATAAATATTAACAAATAACATCATTTTAACACCCACCAAACGAAGATTATAACCCAATGAAGGTGTTGTTACTTGAATGAAACGATCTAATAGATCAATTATGTTTGACATAATATTTCTACTACAAAGAAAACAGATATGCATCTACATTTAATTTTTAACTACAAGAATAACTGTTATAAATATAACTGAAATCGATAATAAAAATAATGTAATAAAAGAACTTATCACGACTTGAATTACAATATTGCTTGATATTTACAATCTTCTTAACTCTTGAAAAAAAAAATCCAAACCATAAGCAATTACGATATACGCAGCGTCGCGGGCAAATTCTAAAATATAAACAAAAATAACTAAATGTATTTGTTAGAGAAACTTCGAAAACCTAATGTGTTGGAAATTAGTTTCAAAATGCTATTCAAAGATAATATGGGATTGGCCAGTTGAATCAAAGATTTATGTTTGACATAATATTTCTACTACAAAGAAAACAGATAAGCATCTACATTTAATTTTTAGCTACAAGAATAATTGTTATTAATATAACTAAAATTGACGATAAGAAAAAAGACCGTGAAATAAAAACAATGTAATAAAAAAACTTACCACGGGTCGAAATCCAATATTGTTTGATATACGCTATATCGTGGAGGACAAATTCTAAAATATAAACAAAAATAACTACATGCATTAATTAGAGAAAATTCGGAAACCTAATGTTTTGGAAATTAGTTTTAAAATGTTATTCAATGATAATATGTGATTGACCAATTGAATCAAAGATGAAAAAAATAAAAGGAAACACGTAGACATCTATTTGCGCGCACGGACTCTCTGTGCAACACAGAGAGACACATGATTTTATTTTTTTATTTATTTTTTAATAAAAGGGGACACGAAGACATGGCCATGTCTCTGTGCCACACGGAGACGCGGCATGTATCCGTGCTTAACGGAGATACGACCCATGTCTCCGTGCACGGAGACATGATCGGTTTTTTTTTTTAGTCAAAACCAACCCAAACGATTTCATACAGTCCATTCACATTCAAATTCATAGAATTACCAACAACTCCTTCAAAATTATCATTAATTTCATTATTCATTCATACCGAGTTTGAGTAAATTAAGGCATCACCTAAAACTTGTTGAAACTTAAGCTTCAACTACTATTATAATTCTAGAGCACCACCTAAAACTCGTTGAAACTTAAGTAAATACAACACAAGAGAAAGATTTCTCTGATAAATTACCAAAAATTGAAAAAACATAAATACTAAGAAAGAGAAAAGAGGATCAGAAACAAAAACAGAAAACCTATAGAATTCCGAAGAGCCAAGTAAAGCACACATTCTCACAAAAAAAATGTGCCAAAAGACTGATGAAGATAGATAGAGAATCCTATACTATCAAGAAACAGAGCAACCCCATAAAGCAAATAAAGAAAAACTCACATACTCAACAATAATCTTTTATGTAGAGTCGGAGAGATTCAGAGATGAAAGCATGACATTAATATTGGTACATAATAGGCGACGCCATTCTCGTCGACATTTCTTCACAGTTAAATCTTTGGATTTTCTTGCTAGGGTTTGCAATGTTAAGAACGGATCGGGAAATGAGAAGGTAGAGATGGTTGCATGGGAAATGGAATAAACGTGCGGGATGGTAATTGCGTGTAAGTGGAATGACGTCGTTTTCAATCCAAAATTAAAAAATAGATATATTACACAGCATAACAACAAAAATGATGTCAAAAGAATAGTAACACAACTTGCCTCTTTTTAATATTGTAGGGATTAAATTTTAATTCCACGACCTTAATTTTCTACACGTTGTTTTCTCCGTGTAACAACAGAACACGACACAGGGGAGTTTTCAAATTGGTCTTGGTCAACTAGACTTTTCATTAAAAAAAAAAACGTAAAAAGTCAATTTTACCCTTAATGAAATGGATTTTAATTTATTGCAAAATATATCATTTATAAATAGTTTTAAAAACTAGTTTTTATTTTTTATTTCTTTTATTCGTTTTCATTAGATATTTCTTCTGAATCTGATTTTTCTTCAAAAATTTATTCATCGATTACCATTTCTTCAAAGTTAACTTCTTCACATTCATTCCTAATTTATTCCAAATCTGTAATTAGTATTCTAACTTTCTTTTTTGGGCATCCAGTACTTATATGTTCTTCTTCATTGCAATTCAAATATTTACATCTTTTTTATCTAATGGGTTTTTATTACAGTATTTATGTTTTCTTTTTAAAATTTTTATATTTCTAATGTTTCTTATGTTTTATTTTTCTTTTTCATTTATAATCATAACATCCCAAATTTCATGGTACTTCAGTATCTCTATAACAAATTCTATCTTGTATAAATCCTGATTGTTTATAAATCATTTGATTACTACACATTGTACTTATTTCATCTTTTATAGTTCTTATAATAAATCCTAAAGTATAGGTTTCTGCATTTCTTCCAATTTGTTTTTCTCTAATCTTATTTTAAAAATAATTATTCCATGGTGGTTGTAATTTTCTAATAAAAACATATAATAATTGTTATCGGTTCCACTTTCAAACATCATATAATAATATTTACTATATTCACATCAATATTCATTAAGATAATACATATTACAGATTTGTAAATGTTTCATTCCATTTTTAGCATCTTCTATTTCTTCTATCCTAGCTCTAGTACTTTTTGTTACTCAATCTTCTCTCCGCGAATTCTCTATAAATTCTTGTAGCAACTCTATTTATACCTCCACTTATGCTAATTCCGAATCCTACTTCAACACTATCTTTCCAAACACTTTTTGTCGTATCTTCTAATCTTTCATACCAATTAGCTACATTTCCTTTAAAAGTTGCTAATAAATATTCAGTTCTATTTTTATTATCGGTATTACTATGGTTATAATTAAAGTGTGTCATCATATTAGTACACCATTTATTTATAGTTTTTCTAACATATAATTCACAATCTAAGTTTAAATATGATCATGCAATCTTTATTGGGTTTGATTCTCTTAATACTGATTTAAATTGGTCTCTGTACATTTTTTCCTTTCTGGTTTTAAAATCAATTTTTGTATTAATATATCTTCTAGGGTCTATTTCAGTTTCATAGCTAGCTATGCTAGTTTCTCTATAATCTTCTTATTTAACTGCTCGTGGTCCTCCCGTTCTTCCAACCATATGATTTTTAGTTATTTCTTCACAAATTTTTAAATCTTCTAAATCGAATATTAGGTTTTCAATATCTTCGTTCATTATTCTTTTATGATTAATTTTCCTTCTTCTCTTTCTATGAGATTTTCTTCTTGTTTTCAAAGATCAATTAATAATCTTTCAATATCATCTTTTAATCCTCCATTAAGTTTTATTAATTCTTCATATTTTTTAATTTTCTTTCTAACTTTTTTAAGTTCTTCCGTATAATATGGTTTAAATGATTTTTCTTTGTTTAGATTTTCTATCATTCTATTTAAAAGATTTTCTATTCTTAAGAAATTATTTTGTAGTTTTTCTTTTTCTTCTTCATAGCTTATTTCAATTCTAGTAATTTTTTCATCAATTGTTTTTATACTTTTTTCAATTAAATTAATTTTATCGTTCATACTCATCCTTTAGTTCTCTTTCAAGGTGGTTTAACAATTTAAAATCTTAATTTGTTTAATAGAATATCAGTTTTATAATTAATAATATCTATTTTTTCTTCTAAAGTTGCAGTTTTATTAATACTATTTTTTTGTGCAATTTTTTATATTTGATTTTGGATTTCTTCAATTTTAGTTTCATCAAACATTTCTAAATTATTAATTTGTTTCTTTATTTTATTAAATTGTTTAGACATATTTTTATTTAAAACTTCTAGTCTTTCTTTAGCTATTTTATCTTTTGGATCTATGTTATTAATTTCATCTATAACTTCTATATCCTTAGATTTTAATTGTCCTAATGGTTGCCATCCAATTTGTAGTCATATTTAACCATCAATTTGTATTTTCCCCGTGAACTTAAGGGTTGGAACATAGTTGTATTTCATCATCTAGTTTGATAACTTCATATTGGTAGTCTTATATTTTCTATTTCTTGTTTATCAAATCTTATTTTTGTTGGTAGACTCATTTCAATCTGGTAGATTTAAGGAATTTATTATATTGTTTATCATTTGTTCTATTTCTCTTCTTAATTCTCTTCTAATTTCATTATTTATTAATTCTATTTTAATTTTATTCCATCTAGAAATTTTTTTTATCAATTTCTATAATATTATTCCTAGTTATTTGTTCTTCTAAATTTTTTTAATTATTTCAGGCATATATTTTCTACTTTTTTAATTATTCCAGGCATAATTTTCTAATTTTTTAATATATTTTGATTTTTGAGTTGTTATTCCTTGTAATTCTCTTTTCTTTCTTATTTTTATGAATATCTCCAAATCTTTTATTCATTCTCAACAAAACTAAGATCAAAATCATATAATTCAGCAATTATAACTCTCATGTTGTTCTATAATTTCAAAGGATTTTTCACTATTTTCACTATCTAGCAAAAAAAATATAATTATTTTTATTATTTCTTTAGGTAATATATATTTTAATCCAACTGATGCAATTGTAAGACATTTTTTTATAATATATGATATCTCTTTTTATGAAATTTATTTTTTTAGTATAACTATCATAGGTTTCTGGGATTTCTATTATGTGACTATAATCAATGCTATTAGTATACCTAAAAGATACAATTCTGTATAAAAATTCGAAATTTTCCATAATGAAAAGTTCTCTAGAGTATGCAATCTTCTAAAAATTATCATATAATAATTTTCATACAAATATTCAGACAATAAACTTCTTTGTAGCTTAAAATATGGGTCTTACCACGCTTCGCAAAATAGTAAGAGTGTTATACGTTCCTAGTCACCTTCGTCAAAAGAGTCGGCCAAAGTCCTGACAACATCACAACAAAATGGACAAAAGGGCACTCAAAACTCTCAAATAGACTCACCGTGTAGAATAACACTCAAAGTGTAGTAAAATATTTATTTCAAACTCAAAGACTTTATTGATATGATGATAACTTGAAAGCTATTATACAAAGATTTTACTAAGATTGAAACTCCGAAGAGTAGTTTCTACTCCTTAATGGGAATGATTACAAAGATCATTTTTCAGGATGCTGCTTGTTTTTTGAAGTTTGTAATTCAAGAAGCCCCCTTATTCAAGATAATGGACTCAATTTATAGAATGCACTCACTTCATCGAGAAGCTTCTGGCTAATGAAATTGTTTTACTTTTTTAAAGTTGTTCGTACAATAATTCAAAAAGTAGATGAATTATCAAAGCCTCTATTGACTGCTTTATTCCAATTTTTGAATTGTCTCTTTTTTCTTTAATGCTCACATGGTGATGTCTGTGATGTCATTTTCTTTATCGTCCTTTACTTATGGATGTGTCCCATAAGTCGGCAAGCCTCTTTAATGTATTCTTCACTTCAAAGAAATTGGTCGTTAATAATTTCACAAATTTTATCTTTAAGAATTTTTTATTCTTTATCTCATTGCAAATAAGAATCCAATTATTGCTTATTCCATAAACCACGTATCTTTCTCCATAAAAGAACTGCATTGTTGAGAAAATTGATTTTATTCCTAGAACTCTTCTGTAAATCATCCATTTTCTATTAATAGTAGGTAGTTTTTTAAAAGTATGAATCTTCTTAAGTGGATTTCCATTATTCTTTCAAATAGTGATAAGATGATGTTCTCCATACCATTATGGTTCTTTATATTCAGGACTAATTATGTAAAATCTCAGTTCAACTGGCTGCTTATCACTGAGTTTTTTAGCACAATTAATGAATTCTTTATCAAATTGTTCAATTTCTTTGAGATCTGCTCCTGGGAAGGGTCGGTCTAAGAACCCAAATGTTGCCAATTTTTGAATAATATTAGGATCTGCTCCTTGAACTGCAATGATCCTTGGATAAATCGTCGTTGAAAGTGATGTCAGTAAAGAGAATTTCATTCTCTGAAATTATATACACATTTTGAAAATTCATAATACTCATTCTTCATAGGATGTAGATTAGTTCTGATGTGATGAGTAGTAATTATTCCCTTAGGGGATTTAAGGTTACCAATCGGTACTTTTTTATTTTCTTGGAATTCATTGATAACAATAGGCTGTTACAATGGGCCTTTTGATAAGGATGTTTGAGTACTGGACTTGGTTGCTCATTTTTCACTTTTAAATTTTTTCAACAATTTGTCAATACTTACGGGTAATTGTTGTGGATCCTTTTTTTATGACTTTTTCCTCTGCAAGGTAAGAGAGTCATTTCTTTTAGATTTCGAATCTCCACTTGAGGTGGATGTATTAATCTCCCGAAATGGGATATGGCTAGCCTTTCGGCTGTATTCACCTTTTTCTAAATGATGGTACTCTTGGCTGCAAGCTGCATAAAAGTCTAAACATTCTAATAATTTACCAACTATTTTTTTTTTATTATCATTTAATTTATCAATCTTTTTTCCACTTTCAATTACTTTGTTTGATAAATCGCACAAAATTTGTCGAATATCAAGATGATTCTCTTGAACAGCAAAATAATCTGCATTAAAACCCGTTACAAGATCTTGCAATTCCATTGTAAATGTTTCAATCTTTTCCATAATCATGATTCCTGCTCAAGAAATAAGCAAATAAGTTATCATTTCCTTTAATATATTTAAATTTAAAATTATAGAAATATAATAATACTTGCCATATGTGCAATCTTCTATGTTGAGGAGAATTTGGTAATCTAATATTTACTAGTCCATTAAGTTGAGTATTATCAGTTTGAACAACAAATTCGTTAGGTAACAAGAACATTTTGAATTTATTTATTTATTTAACAACCACTAGTAATTCCTTTTCATTGGTCGAATAATTTACTTCAGCAGTATTAAATGTTCCACTAGTGCATCTACAAATTTCATTTAAATCAATTTTTAATAAAACACTCCAATATAAATCAGATGCATCTGCTTGTATAATTAATTTATCATTTTCATCTGAAAGTCTAAGTTTAGGTAAATTTTTACAAGTTTCTTTCAAGTTTTTAACATAAAGAGGATGTTCTTCATTCCATCCTATCTTATTTAATTTTCTTAATTGTTTCTGAAGTTTATTTTTTTTTCTGCAAGTTTGTCTATAAATACTTCAACATAACTAAGACATCCTAAAAATTTCTGAATTTGTTGCTTATTCTCAAGTCTATCAGGAAATAAAATTATCTTTTCAGAAATATGAGGTTGCAATTTTATTCCTTCACTATTTATTATCATTCCTAAAAATCCAATTTCATTTTTTGCTATTTTTGTCTTTTCCTGACTAAATATTATACTTTCTTTTGAGCAAAGTGTAACAAAGATTTTAAGGCGTTTAAGATGATCTTCATATGTTTCTGGACAATCAAGTATGTTATCAATATAAATAATAAGAAAATTATAAGTTTTAAATCTTCATTCATTCTTCTTTGATAAATTTGTGATTCATTTTTTAATCCAAATGGCGTAATTATACATTCATAATGTTCTTGCGGGGTATTAAATGATGTTAATGATATACTATTTTCTTCAAGCTTGATTTGCCAAAATCTAGATTTACAATCAAATTTTGAATAATATCTTTTATTCTTAGCTATATTTATTAAGACTTCTTTATTTGGTAGATAATATCTATCAAATTTTGTATTTTTATTAAGTTCTTTATAATTAACAACTATCATAGGTTTTTCTTTTTTTATTTTTGCATGATTTATAATAAAAACTGGACTACTATGAGTGCTATTACTTTTTCTTATAAGTTTTTGGTTAATAAGTTCTTGAATTTGTATTTGAAATTCTTCTTTATTTTCTTAATTATAAAGCATATGTTTAACCCTAATAATGATTGTCGATTCCAATAGTTTGATTTTAGCTGTTGTTTTTTATTTTTCCCATTTTTCAAGTGGGTTTTCATTATAATTTTTGGCTAAAAGGTCTCTTATTTGGTCAAGAGTGATTATTTTGATTGAATATTCGAGTAATTTTGGTATAAATTATATCCTTTCACCACGCTGAGCGGCTGAACTCTGAATGGTTTGAATTCTCTAGCTATTTTCAGTAGATGTCCACATTGTGTTTTTAATTGAATAGTATAAATATTTTGACTATATTGACTAAACTGTTGTAAAAATCATTTCCTAGAATAATATCACAACATTTACATTATATTGGTAAACATTTCTTATAGTTATTATTTTGGATACTATGATGACTTCTATATTTTCATTTTTGTATTTTAAGGATTCTCTTGCTCCAGTTATTCCTCGTAGAGTTAATTGTTGTTTGTTTTCTATCCATTTTGATAATAATTTTTTTTTCAAAAACAGTTATTTCAACTCCTGTATCAATTAGAGCACAAGTAGTTATCTTTGATTCAAATACAGTTATTTGTATGTATACACTTATTGAAAATTTTATTTCTATACTCATTTTTCCTTAGGGTAATATGTAGTTTTTCCTTGATGTATAATAAGAATTTCTTCCTTGTCCATTTTTTAATTATCAAGACTATCTAAGAATGAATTTCCTAATAATATTGAATGTTCATCAAAAATTAAAAATTCATGTTATTATCTATATAACATTCTATGTTTAATAATAAACTTCCAAGTTTGATTTGGACTTATCCTATGATATAACAATGGTTTATTTTTCATTTGAAGTCTCTATAACTATATGGTTCAACTTATTTCTTTTTAATTTCTTTATCAATATGAGAGCAAATATGATTCTGGCTTGCTCCAGTGTCAATAAGTATTTTACTTTCATTTATCCATTTATTTCCATTAAAAAAATTTCCTTTGATTTCATAAACACTACTATTCTTATTTTGTTTTATTTTTGAAATATCATATCTTGTTGTATTTTTTCCAATAATTATCTTATTTTCTTTATAAGTTATTTGTTTTGGTATTATATGTTGATCAATACTTATAGCATCATCATGTCCTATTTCAATTTTTTTATTTCTTCTATATTTTGTTCTTTATGTAAGATTGCTTCTCCTATATCTCTAAATTCTTCTTCGATTTCTATAAAATGTTTTTCTTTATATATATTTCCGTAATTACTATTTGTATAACAATATAATCCTTGGTATAATATAGTAAAAACTTTATTATCATCTTTCAATATTTTATTAGTCATCTTAAAATGTAGACTAAGACAATCATCTAAATTTTTATCGCTTATATGCACAAATATCTTGGATAACAAGTAAATTTTAATCTTTTATAGGCTAAATTCTCTTTGACTATTCTTAAATTTTCATTCTTTGTTGTTACACATCTTTCATCTTGTAAATTAAATATTATAAGGCTGTTAATGGTAAAACATGATTTTATTTATTTTTATTACACTAAGGTAGACATAAGATATTTTACTTCTTTTTTCTTGTTTTAATTTTCCTAGAAATTCATTAACATTTCTTTTTGTTATTAGATTAAATTTTATTTTTCCCTGTGTTTGTTTAATATCTATGGCTTTTTCTATTTCGTGATATTGATTAATGATTGACTTTTTTTTCTAAAGGCTGATCCTACAATATTAAATAATCTATTTTCTCCAATGGTTTAAGATTTAATTTTACTTTATTGATTTTTCTAAATTTTTCTCAATCAAATTTTCCTTTTAAAGCATATCATTCTATCCCTTCATATATTTCGATTTCTAAATCCTCAGTGTTTTCAATTTTCATGATCTCTATGACTCTGATACCCTTTTGGGGGGATTAATAATAAAAAATAATTATGAAGTAAATAGTATATCATTAACATCATTTAGTACCCCTCAATGACATTATGAATGGACAGTTATACCATTTGAATTAAAAAAATGCACCACAAATTTATCAAAGAAGAATGGATGAAGTATTTAAAACTTATAATTTTCTTACTGTTTATGTTAATGACATACTTGTTTGCTCAGAAACATATGAAGATCATCTTAAACACTTTAAAATCTTTGTTACACTTTCCTCAAAAGAAAATATAATACGTAGTTAGAAAAAGACAGAAATAGCAAAAAATGAAATTGAATTTTTAGGAATGATAATAAATAGTGAAGGAATAAAATTGCAACCTCATATTTCTGAGAAGATAATTTTATTTCTTGATAAACTTGAGAATAATCAACAAATTCAGAAGTTTTTAGGATGTCTTAATTATGTTGAAGTATTTATAGAAAAACTTGCAGAAAAAAGAAATAAACTTCAGAAACTATTAAGAAAATCAAATAAAATATGATGGAATGAAGAACATACTCTTTATGTTAAAAACTTGCAAGAATATTTTAAAAATTTACCTAAACTTAGACTTTTAGATGAGAAGGATAAATTAATTGAACAAACAGATGCATCGGATTTATATTGGAGTGCTTTATTAAAATCAATTTAAATGAAATTTGTAGATACACTAGTGGAACATTTAATAATGTTGAAGTAAATTATTCGACCAATGAAAAGGAATTACTAGTGGTTGTTAAATGAATAAATAAATTTAAATGTTCTTGTTATCTAAGGAATTTATTGTTCAAACTGATAATACTTGACTTAATGGACTAGTAAATAGTAGATTACCAAATTCCTCTCAACATAGAAGATTGCACAAATGATAAGTATTATTATCTTTCTATAATTTTAAATTTGAATATATTAAAGGAAATGATAACTTATTTGCTGATTTCTTGAACATGAATCATGATTATGGAAAAGATTGAAGCATTTACAAAGGAATTGTAAGATCTTCTAACAGATTTTAATGCAGATTATCTAGATATTCAAGAAGATCATCTTGATATTCGAGAAACTTTGTGTTTGTGCGATTTATCAAACAAAGTTGTTGAAAATGGAAAAAAGATTGATAAATTAAATGAAAATAAAAAAAAAATAGTTGGTAAATTATCAGAATGCTTAGAATTTTGTGCAGCTTGCAGTCAGGAATACCATCTTTTAGAAATATGTGAATACAGCCGAAAGGCTAGTCATATCCTATTTTGGGAGATTAATACATCCACCTCAAGTGGATATTCGAAATTTAAGATAAATGAATCTCTTATCTCACAAAAGGAAAATGTCATAAAAAAGGGTCCCAACAAGTACCCGTCAGTATTGACAAATTGTTGGAAAAATTTACTAGTAGAAAATGAGCCACTGAGTCCAGTACTCAAACATCCTTATCAAAAAGGCACATTGAAACAACATACTGTTATTAGTAAATTCCAAGAAAATAAAAAAACATCGATTGGTGACCTTAAATCACTAAAGGGGATAATTAATACTCATCATATCAGAGCTAATCTACATCCTATAGATGAGTTTTATGAATTTTCAAAATGAGCATATAATTTTAGAGAATGAAGTTCTCTTTACTTGACAGTTATTTCAATGGCGATTTATTCAAGAATTAGTGCGGTTCAAAGTGCAGATCATAATATTGTTCGAAAATTGGCAACATTTGGATTCTCAAATTGACTCTTCCCAGGAGTAAATCTTAAAGAAATTAAATAATTTGTAAAGAATTCATTAATTGTGTTAAAAGATTAGCGATAAGCAGCCAGTTGAACTGAGATTTTACACAATTAGTCCTAAATATAAAGAACCAGAATGGTATGGAGAATATCATATCATCACTATTCGAAAAAATAATGGAAGTCCACTCAAGGAGATTCAGATTTTTAAAGAGTTACCCACAATTAATAGAAAATGGATGATTTACAGACGAGCTCTTGGAATAAAATCAGTTTGCTCAACAATGCAATTCTTTTATGGAGAAAGATACATGGTTTATGGAATGAATAATAATTGGATTCTTATTTGTAAAGGAGATAAATCATCAAAAATTCTTGAAGATAAGATTTGTGAAATCATCAACGATCAATTTCTTGGAAGTGAAGAATGCATTAAAGAGGCTTGCCGACTTATGGGACACGTCCACAAGTAAAGAAAGCAACATCACAGACAACGCCGTGTGAGCATTAAAGAAAAAGAAGAAATCTCAAAAGTTGGAATAAAGCAGTCAACAGATGCTTTAATAATTCATCTACTTTCTGAATTATTGTACTAAGACTTTAAAAAATTAAAACAATTTGATTGGCTAGAAGCTTCTCGGTGAAGTGAGTGTCTTCTATAAATTGAGTATCTTCTCAAGAATGAAAGGGCATCTTGAATTACAAACTTCAAAACACTATCTTGAAAAATGATCTTTGTAATCATTCACATTATGGAGTAGAAACCATTCTTCGGAGTTTCAATCTTTGTAAAAATCTTTGTATAATAGCTTTCAAGTTATCATCAGATTAATAAAGTCTTTGAGTTTGAAATAAATATCTTATTACACTTTGAGTGTTGTTCTACACTGTGAGTCTGTTTGAGAGTTTTGAGTGCCCTTTTGTCAGTTTTGCTGTGATGCTGTCAGGACTTTGGCCGACTCCTTTGACGAAGGTGACCAGGAACATATAACATTTTTACTATTTTGCGAAGCGTGGTATTGCCCTTATTCTAAGCTACAAAGAAGTTTATTGTCTGAAGATTTGTATGAAAAATATAATATAAATTTTTTTAGAAGATTGCATACTCTGGAGAACTTTTCATAATAAAAAATTACAAATTTTTATACAGAATAGTATTAATTATAGTCACATAACAAAAATTCCAGAAACTTATGATAGTTATACTAGAGTAATAAAATTCGTAAAAAGAGATATCAGATATTATAAAATAAATGTCTTACAAGTGCATCATTTGGATTAAAAGAAAGATTACCTAAAGAAATAATAAAAATAAATATATTTTTCTGGCTAGATAGTGAAAATAGTGAAAAAAAAAAAACCTTTGAAATTATAGAACAGAATGAAAGTTATGATAAAATTGCTGAATTATATGATTTTGATTTTAGTTTTGATGATAATGAATAAAAGATTTGAAGATGCTCATAAAATAAGAAAGAATAGAGAAATAGAATTATAAGGAATAACAACTCAAAAATCAAAATATATTAAACATATGCCTAGAATAACTAAAAAAAATTGTGATGATAAAATAAAAATTTTAGAAGAACAAATAACTAGGAATAATATTATAGAAATTGAAAAAGAAATTTTTAGATGGAATAAAATTAAAATAGAATTAATAAATAATGAAATTAGGAAAGAATTAAGAAGAGAAGAACAATTTAGGAGAAAAATACAACAAATAATAAATCCCTTAAACCTACCAAACTAATACGAGTCTACCAACAAAAATAAGATTTTATAAACAAGAAATAGAAAATATTAGACTACCAATATGAAGTTATCAAACTAGATGATGGAATACAACTATATTTCAACCCTTAGGTTCATGGGAAAATACAGACGGGTGGTTAAATGTGACTACAAATTGGACTAATGCATTTTAATGGCAACAATTAGCACAATTAAAATCTAAAGACATAGAAGCTATAGATGAAATTAATAACATAGATCCAAAAGATGAAGTAGCTAAAGAAAGATTAGAAATTTTAGGTAAAAATATGTCCAAACAATTTAATAAAATAAATGAACAAATTAATAATTTAGAAATACTTGATGAAACTAAACTTGAAGAAATCCAAAATCAAATATCAAAAACTGCGTAGAAAAATAGTATTAATAAAATTGCAAATTTAGAAGAAAAAATAGATATTATTAATTATAAAATAGATATTCTATTAAATAAATTAGGATTTGAAATTGTTAAACTTTGTAAGAGAACTAAATGATGAGTATGAATGATAAAATTAATTTAATAGAAAAGAGTATAAAAACAATTGATGAAAAAATTACTAGAATTGAAATAAGCCATGAACAAGAAAAAGAAAAAAAAACTACAAAATAATTTCTTAAGAATAGAAAATATTTTAAACAGAATAATAGAAAATCTAAATAAAGAAAAATCATTTAAACTAGATTATACAGATGAACTTAAAAAAGTAAGGAAGAAAATAAAAAAATATGAAGAATAAAAAAACTTAATGTAGGATTAAAAGATGATATTGAAAGATTATTAATTGATCTTAGAAAATAAGAAGAAAATCTTATAAAAAGAAGAGAAGAAAAAAGAGAAGGTAAATTAATCATAGAAGAATAATGAACGAAGATATAGAAAATCTAATATTCGACTTAGAAAATTTAAAAATTTGTGAAGAAATAACTAAAAATTATATGGTTGGAAGAACATGAGAGTCACGAGCAGTTAAACAAGAAGATTATGGAGAAACTAGCACAGCTAGCTATAAAACTGAAATAGACCCTAAAAGATATGTTAATACAAAAGTTGATTTTAAAACTAGAAAAATAAATGTACAGAAACCAATTTAAACCAGTATTAAGAGACTCAAACCCAAAGAAAATTGCAGAATCATATTTAAACGTAGATTGTGAATTAGATGTTAGAAAATCTATAAATGAATGGAGTACTAATATGATGGCACGCTTTAATTATAACCGTAGTAATTCCGATAATAAAAATAGAACTGAATATTCATTAGCAACTTTTAAAGGAAATGTAGCTAATTGGTACGAATGATTAGAAGACACAACAAAAAGTGTTGGGAAAGATAGTGTTGAAGCAGGATTTGGAATTAGCACAAGTGAAGATATAAATAAAGTCGCTACAAGAATCTATAGAAAATTCGCAAGAGAAGATTGGGTAACAGAAAGCAGTAGAGCTAGAATAGAAGAAATAGAAGATGCTAAAAATAGAATGTAATATTTACAAATCTGTAATATGTGTTATCTTAATAAATATTATTGTAAATATAGTAAATATTATTATATGATGTTTGGAAGTGGAGCCGATAACAATTATTATAATGAAGTTTTTATTAGAAAATTACCACCATCATGAAATAATTATCTTCAAATAAGATTAGAGAAAAACAAATGAGAAAAAATGCCGAAGCCTATACTTTAAGATTTATAATAAGATCTATAAAAGATGAAATAAGTACAATGTATAATAATCAAATGATTTATAAACAATCATGATTTATACAAGATAGATTTTGTTGTAGAGATACCGAATCACTAGAAAATTGGGGATGTTATAATTATAAAATAAAAATAAAAATAAAACATAAGAAATAAAAAAAAAAGTTTAAAAAGATAATATTTTTAAAGAAAATATAAATCCTATAATAAAAAACCATTAGATAAAAAAACAATGTAAATGTTGGAATTGCAATGAAGAATGACATATAAGTACTGTACAGACTTTGAACAAATTAGAGATGAATGTGAAGAAGTTAACTTTGAAGAAATAAAAACTTATGAAGAAATTTTTGAAAAAAATTAGATTGCGAAGAAATATCTTGTGAAGATGAATAAAGAAATAGAAGAAATAAAAAATAAAAAATAGTTTTTAATACTATTCATAATGAAAGGATATATTTTGCAATAAATTAAAATCTATTTCTTTTAAGGATAAAATTGACAGTTTACATCTTTTTGGACCGGTCTACTGAGCCAGGCTCAGTGGCTTTTCCCTTTTTATAAAAAGTCTAGTTGACGAAGCCTAATTTGAAAACTCTGCCACATATTACCTTCCAAAGCCGCAACCATCATCTCTACCCTTTCGCTTTTTCTGTCTTGATGCCTAACAATTCTTGAAAATATCTAAAATCCAAATTCTTCATATATGCAAACCCTTTTGCGTTCTCATTCATGTTTCCGTATGAAAATAACCAGATTAAACAGAAGGGGTGTTGAGTAAATCTGTCATGACTTCAGATTCAGTATCTAATTTAAAGCCCACACCTATTCCAACCAAAGAGGAAGAGGAATTACCAAATTCTACTGCTTCTCTTTTGCCCTTCGACACAGAATCTTCCTCTTTAATCTCCTCATCATCCAAGCAATCCACCAATAGAGTTCTATTCATTTGTCTAATTCTCTCCACGGGCATAGCTCTCTCTGCAGCTTTTGCCTTTGCCTTTTTATTCTTCTCGTCTGCTTCATCTTCATCATCATCAACTTATCACTCTGTGGATGAAGTCTCAAGGCCGCTCACGAAGCTCAAACACTCAGTTGTTATATTAATATCCTCAGATGGTTTTCGATTCGGGTACCAATTCAAGACCCACACTCCAAATATCAATAGATTAATTCAAAATGGTACTGAAGCCGAGTTGGGTTTGATTCCAGTGTTTCCAACACTAACTTTTCCGAATCATTACTCAATTGCCACGGGTTTGTATCCTGCTTTCCATGGGATAATTAATAACCATTTTATCGATCCAGACACCGGTTTGGCCTTCACTATGGCCAGTCATGATCCCCACTGGTGGCTGGGGGAGCCGTTGTGGGAGACTGTGATGAATCATGGCTTGAAGGCTTCGACTTATTTCTGGCCCGGTTCTGAGGTAAAAAAAGGTTCTTGGAATTGTCCTAAGGATTATTGCATGTATTATAATGGTTCTGTGCCTTTTGAGGAGAGAGTTGACACTGTTTTGAACTACTTTGATTTGCCTAATAGTGAGATTCCTGCGTTTATGACATTGTACTTTGAGGATCCTGATCATCAGGGTCATAAGGTTGGGCCTGATGATCCTCAGATTACTGAAGCTGTTGCTGGAATAGATAAAATGATTGGTAGATTAATTAGTGGTTTAGAATCAAAAGGGGTTTTTGAGGATGTGAATATAATTATGGTGGGTGATCATGGGATGGTGGGTACGTGTGATAAAAAGCTAATCTTTCTGGATGATTTGGCTCAATGGATTGAGACTCCGAAGGAGTGGGTGCAATCATATAGTCCAGTGCTTGCGATTCGTCCACCATCCGATTCTCAACCAAAGGATATCGTGGCTAAGATGAATGAGGGTTTGAAGTCAGGGAAAGTAGATAATGGTCAATATTTGAGAGTTTATATGAAGGAGGAGCTTCCTAGTAGACTGCATTATTCAGATAGTGATCGAATTCCACCAATTATAGGCTTAATCGAAGAAGGGTTTAAGGTAGAACAGAAGAGATCTAAAAGGCAAGAATGTGGAGGATCACATGGATATGACAATGCAATTTTCTCCATGAGGACCATTTTTATTGCTCATGGACCTCAATTTGCTCGGGGGAGAAAGGTGCCATCTTTCGAGAATGTGCAGATCTACAACTTGGTTATGGCCATCCTGAACATTACAGGAGTTCCTAACAATGGCACAGCGTCATTTGCACAGTCTATTCTTTTGCCAAGCCATTGAAAATTAGCTAAGCGTTGACACTGAGATACCAAACTGAATTGGATATCGAGTGAAAGCATACACAATTATGCATTCTACTGATGAGTTAATTGCTGATATCTCCATATTGATACATGTTTTGTCGAGAAGTGGATATTACTAGAATTCAAGCTGATAACATTATGGCCTGTGGCAAACCCTGACTGCTTTGACTGTAACACTATTTATGTATAATGTTTAAGCTTTTTCATGCTGCTTTGAGATTTGATTCGGACCATTTTTGTTTATACAAGAGGCAAGAAATGATGCATTCATAGTCTAATTTTTTAATATTTACCTGAGCGAGAACGGTCCATAATTCATTCAGTTTGTCTCGTGATTAACTCAACTAGGTGCTTCTTGACTTAATTTTTCATCTCTTTCGCACTTCTTTTGCAGTTACTTAGTATCACTGGATACTGAAAGCATATTCGTTTCTTACCATTTTATCGAAATGCTAGAATAGCTACTGAAATTAATGGAACTGTGGGAGTAAGTGAAATTCTTGTTCCTGAATTTGTTATTTCAATGACCTTGACCTGTTCAGTATCTCTTCAGGCTCAGGTCATCGCCTGTCAATTTCTGTGAGATAGATGCTAATTTTGTGTGTAACCTTAATTAACATCTGAAACTCTTGAGATATCCTATCCCTAGTTTCACGGGGTGCCTTTTCTTGACACAAAAAGGGACATCGTGCGACAATAGTCTGCTTCGCTAGACTATCTTCCGCCTTCTCTCTGTCGATTCGGGACGAAAGAAAATTTGATTACAATTTGTAGAAAGATTGCAACATAAAATTGAGATGTATTGAAAGTAAATTGATAATTGATTGTTTGAAAGTTAAAAATTACAATTAATGAAAGTAGGAAATTACAATGGTTGGTGTTGTGGGCAAAGAGTTTAAAAGATTTTTGAAAAACCAATACCCCATATAATAGCTTGCAGAACAAAAACCTAAGTGGCAGGAGTAGACGTTTAAATGACGAGGAATCATACTAAACGTTTACCAATATCAGGGCTATTTTACAATTGAAATAAACTATTACGATGGAAAGGAAATTACAACTCGAATTTGAGCTAATATTTACAATATGCGGTCGAAGTTGAGTAAGTTACGGCTGGATTAGGTCAATGGGCTTAAGTAAAGCTACTGTTATTGACACTCTCCCCCGTTTGTTTAGGCGACGTCCTCGGAGCCATCGATGAATGATATGCTTCAATTAATGGTTTGAAAACTCCAATGTCTTTTTCTCTTTCCCAAGTATTCTCTCCACTGCTGCATCCGTTCCATTTGACCACTACTCTTGATGATATTTTCTAGAAGCTCGAATAGTTCGACGGTCAAAAGTCTCTTCTGCAACCTTCTTTCCAGCTTTTTTTAGTTCAAACACAGGTCTCTTTGGCTCATTTCTGGACGCGCTCTCTTTGTCAGCAAAGTATGGTTTGAGTACACCAACATAAAGGACTTTGTGGATTTTGCACCATGAAGAGAGTGCAACTTTGGATGCGGCGCTTCCAATCCTCTTCACGATGGGTAATGACCCAATATATTTTAGCATCAATCTTGTGTCTTTCCCTCTGTCGGTTTATAACAGTTTCTGTCGGGGAGTTTAACCATTACCAGATCTCCAACATTAAATTTAAGGAAACGACGCTTTAGATTTGCAGACTTTTTTTACCGTTTCTGAGTTTTCTTAAGATAACTCCAAGCAATTTCAATGTTTCATTTCTACTCTTGAGATAAGCTTTTTGCTTGAGGGGACTAGGAACTTTGATCGATATCCACAATGTGAGGAAGTAACGATTGCTGAGTAGTAACAATCTCAAAATGACTCTTAAAGGTGGAAAAACTCTTTTGGGCATTGAAACGCATCTGAGCTGCATCCAAAAGTTTCACCCAATTTTTCTGTGAAATAGAGATAAAGTGTCGAAAATATTCTTCCAGCATAGAATTGAAGCGCTTCGTCTGTACGTTAGATTGTGGGTGAAAACTAGAATTCATGTTCAAAGTTGAACCAAGAAATTTGAATAACTCAGTCCAAAAGATGCTAGTAAATCGTCCCAATCACTGACAATGTCTTTTGGTAGTCCCTAGTATTTAACAATGTGTTTGAAGAAGAGTTCATCTGTCTATTTAGCTGATATATACTTGGTCGCTGCAATGAAAGCTGCATACTTTGATAGACGGTACACCACGACGATGATAGTGCCAAGATCCCCAACTTTTGGCAATTCAATAATGTAGTCCATCGATACACTCTTAAATGGTCTAGTTGGGACAGAAATGGGCTCCAGGAAGCCCGCCTTTTTCTGATGATATGTCTTATACTGCTGACAAACAAGACAATTTTTCACATAAGTTGCAATGTTGTCCCGCATTTGAGGCCAGTAGTATGCACATTGTAGTAGTGTAGAAGTGCGTTTCTCTCCGGGATGTCCTGCCCAAATTGTGTCATGGCATTCTATAATTAGTGATTTCCCCAAATCTCTACCCTTAGGGACATGTATGCGGTCTCCCTTAGTCTTCACTAGACCCCTATTGAGCCAGAACTGACGAGTTTTGCCCTGCTTGATGAGGTCAACCAAATATTGAGTAGTCGGGTTCTTATCCAAAAGAATTCGAATTTGGTCCATTGTATTTGTGGTAATCGTGCTCCCTGAAAGAGTAGTCATAGAGCAAATGGTGGCCAAGTTGGTTCGACGACTAAGAGTATCGGTAACATGATTATTATATACGGGACGATACTTTAGCATAAAACTGAACTCTGAAAAAGGTTCCTGCCAACGAGACTGTTTGCTTGATAGTTTCGGTTGTGACATGAAGTAACTAACTGCAATGTTATCTGTCTTCACAATAAATGGAAACATAAGCAAATAACGACGTCATCCTCTAAAATAATGGACTACCAACAACTCATTTTCGTGTGCCGAGTAATGACGTTCAACCTGATTCAACTTTCGTCTCTTGTAATCTATAGGATGTCCTTCTTGCATAAAGACTCAACCAAGTGCAAAGTCTGAAGCATCGGTATGCACTTCGAATGGTTTAGCCATAACAGGTAAGGCTAACACCAAGTTCATCCACATAGATTTTTTCAAATTTTTGAAAGCATTTTGGCATTAGGATGACAGTTCTAACCCTTATCCTTCTTTGACAATTTGATAAGTGACAATGAAATTCCTGAGTACCCTTTCACAAATCTTCGATAGTAATTGCATAATCCGAGAAATGAACGCACATCGTGGACATTCTTTGGAGGTTGCCAATCTTCGATGGATGTATCCTTCTTCGAATCCATGTGTCTTTTGCCTTGTTCGATGATGTGACTCAAGAAACTGATAGACGTCGGGTGAATGAGCATTTAGATGGTTTGGCATATAGTTCATTTTCTCGTAGCCAATTGAAAACGTGCCTCACATGTTGCACATGTTTTTCCAATGTCTCGTTATAGATGACTATGTCATCCAAGTACACCATTACAAAATCATCCAAGAAACCATGAAGTACCTGATTCGTCATCGTACAATACGTCGATGGAGCGTTTGTTAAGCTAAAATGCATTACTTTGAATTCAAAGGCTCCATATCTCGTTACCACCGTAGTCTTTGCTTCATCTCCCTCCTTGATTCGAACTTGCCAGTATCCGGACTTGAAATCAATCTTTGTATAATATTTAGCTCGGCTTAGTCGATCAAAGCAATCGGCGACTAGCGGAATATGATCACTATTCTTTACAGCGATCTAGTTCAAGGTTCTATAGTCGCAGCACATTCTAAGAGAACCATCGGCTTTTTTCTGAAACAACATGGGAGCTTTGTATGGTGATTTCACAGGCACAATAATCCCACTTTCCAACATTTCTCTCAATTGTTTTTGAAACTCTTCAAACTCCGGCTAAGACATACAGTAGGGTGCCCTGAAGGGGGTTTGGCACCTGAAATAAGTTCAATCTCATGATCAATTGCCCTCCTTGGTGACAATTTTCTTTGGTAACTCATCTGATGTGATGTCCTCAAATTCCTTAATAAACCTCCTGACAGGTATTGGAATAGGGTCAGTCGCCTCTTCAATCTCATCTAATCGAAGAGTGCACAAAAATGAGGGTTCATTCCTTTTGAAACCTTACTAAATTGCATGGTCGATATACTTTTCTCGCTCACCTTCCCACCTTGTGTAGTGATAACGCACGGTTTACTACCCATCATCATTAATGAATCAAAATATGGCA
Organism: Fraxinus excelsior; assembly: GCA_019097785.1. Taxonomy (NCBI): domain Eukaryota; kingdom Viridiplantae; phylum Streptophyta; class Magnoliopsida; order Lamiales; family Oleaceae; genus Fraxinus; species Fraxinus excelsior. The sequence goes on from CM032630.1 coordinate 15,431,640, forward strand.
ACATTATTGTCTTAGTATCCCGAAGAAATTTCAATCCCAAAATAAGCTTGAAATCATCCATCTGAACTGCAGACAAGTTTGTCCTTCCTTTGAAAGGACCCGCTTTGAGCAATACAGATTTTGCTACTCCAGCTATTAGTTGAGCAGGGGAGTTGATTGCTTTGACCTTTCCACCACCTTTCTCCAGAACAAGTCCGAGTCACTCCACTTCGGTACTTGCAAGGTAGTTATGTGTAGCACCAGTATCTACCATAGCCCTGATTGGCTTTCCATTGATCTTCACATTAATGTACATTAGGCCTTTGGCCCCACAAATCCGAGCCTTTAATTCTTCCACCTCTACCTCTTTTGAGGGGACATTAATTTCCAGTAGCTTGGTGCGATAGTATATTGCACCGATGCAAGAATGTGCCAACTACATCATCATCCTCTTTCGAGTCAGTCTCGCCATGGCAGCTAGCTTGGGGAATCTTACTTTGAACTCATTCCGCCACTCGTTAGTTGACAATATGCATTCACCATCCATTTATGAGGACATTCTACCACTTGATGGGGTCCTTCACATAAAAAGCACATCAATTTAGAAGTGGCATCAGATCTGCCATCGTTGCTTTTCCTTTATTCCAATTGTTACTACAGCTACCGTTATAGTTTTCTTGACAACCATTTTGATAGTTTTCCTACATGTTATTCTGACGGGTGCCTTAATAGTCTCATCCCTTATTATGATAATAACGCTCACCCCCATTTGAGTTTGAGCCGGGTCTGTAAGGTCTATTTCCACCTCCAATAGCTTGACTATTTCTCAATTCCGGTTGATAGGCACTTAAGCATTCAACGGCTCCCATGGCTGCACTTAAATTAGTAACCTTTTGTCTCTGAAGTTTCATGTGTGTCCATAGTTTCAACCCTTCCATAAATGTGAATAACTTATCTTTTTCCAACATATCTAAAATATTCAACATATGTCCAAAAAAGGTTTTCACATACTCCCTGATGGAACTTGTATGTTTCAGTTCTTGCAGTGCCCGTCATGCCTGATATTTCACATTTTCTGAGAAATATTGAGATCTGATCGCTTCCTTGAGGAGATTCCAAGAGTATATTCGGATCATGTTGGCCTGAATATCGGCATACTTTGTCTGCCACCATAGTTTTGTATCTCCACCAAAATACATGGTAGCTGTTGTAACTTTTCTTACTTCATCTTTGATCGAAGCCGCAAGAAAGTATTGTTCTATATCAAACAAGAAGTTCTCAACTTCTTTTGCATCGCGTGCCCCTCCGTAGGTATACGGTGCCCAAATTTTGAGCCTGTGAACATGCTCTTGTGCAGGGGCTTGCCCATTGCCAACCGCATGTTGAAGTACTAATAATTGAACTTTCAACGCTTCCATTTTATCCTGAAGATCAGGCATGATAGCAACAACTTTCAGTCATTGAAGCGCAAGCCCTTCTGCTTTCATCTAGTTGGATGTGTAATTCATGAATTTTCGTCTCTGCTACCTTGAATTTCCCTTAAGGCCCTCCAGGCATAGCACAACCTAGTAGCTATCTGATCAAGTGCATCAACGCGCTGTTTTGTATTCCTTTTTTGAGGATCTACAACTTCTGCGGTGTTTGTTGTAATTGGATCCATAACTTTCTTATCGAGGGTCGTGAGCCTCAACTCTGATGCCAACTTTCATAGGATACCTTTCTTCCTGGCACAGAAAGGGACACCGTGTAGTAGTCTACTATGTTAGACTACCTTTAGCCTTCTCTCGATTGTTTCAGGACGAAAGAAAATTTGATTACAACTTGTAGAAAGCTTGAAAGATCACAACATAAAATTGAGATGCATTAAAAGTAAATTGATCATTGATTGCTTGAAAGCTAGATATTATAATTGATGAAAGCTGAAAATTACAATGGCTGGTGTAGGGAGTGAACACTATAAAGTTTGAAAGATTTTTAAAAGATTAATACTCCCTATAATAGCTTGCGGAACAAAAATCTAAGTGACATGAGTAGACATTTAAATGGCAAGAAATCATACTAAACGTTTACCAATATTAGAGCTATTTTACAATTGAAATAAACTATTACAATGAAAAGGAAATTACAACTTGAATTTGAACTAATATTTACAATGTGCGATCGAAGTTGGGTAAAATGCGGCTGCGATTAGGTCAAGAGGTTTAAGTAAAGTTGTCGTCATTGACACCTAGTTTGCAAAGGTAGCATTTTTTATTTCGACTTTTGTTTGTAATGTATGAAAACGTTCCATCTGGATTTCTTTCTCTGTCGTGTCATCATTCTGTCTGTAAAAGTTTTGAACTAAATGAAGGGATTTATAACATTACAACAAGAATAAATAACCAGTCGAAGCTCTCAAAGACAAGGTAACTCTCTTTTAGGTCATGTCGTGAGTTAAAAGATGACTGTATTATATATGGTAACTATGTAAGCTGATGTCACCACGTTTCCTACACTCTCTTCTTAATCAGGCAAATACATAAGTTGATATGTTGCTTTGAGTTTTTGTTTTTTAATATCATTAAAGCTTGCTGATATTAGGCATGTGTCTATCATAGCTTAATGTAGGGATGCCAACGTGGTTGGTTGAGGCAGCCATTCTCGTCCCCCACCCTTTAAGTACTTTTGTCTCCTTGCCTTGACTAGTTTATTTTTTTGTTTCTTTTATTTTTTTCATGTTTGTAGTTAGTGAAAATCATTATTTTTTTGTTTTGTTTTTCAATTTGTATAACAATCCATGTTTTTCTAGAAAAGATTATGATTCTTTTCTTTTTGTATGATAAAAAGTTTATATATTGAAATGAACTTTAAATGGGACTGGAGGAGGGGTGGGCTCCTGTCTTGGGGCAACGATCACTGCCTCCCGACCTCGTATACCTAATTAGGTATGGAATCCTAGCTTGTTCGGGGTGGGACCTACGGATATCGGGTTTAACGGATTTTTTGCCATTTTTGTAACTTGGTTCTATTTATTGATGATTGAAATTCATATATGAAACCAACGGATGCCTTGAATCTAAGTATCTTGAATCTACACACGCTCCTCCATTTTTCAACATCTTCGTATGGTCTTGTGCAACCACCAAATTCGAATGTACTTCAATGAGCATATGAGTAGCAAGCAATGGTGATTTGATCCTATAAAGAGCAAGGGGAAATATTCCAATATAATGAAATTGGTTTCCTCAATATTGGTATCCCATTTTTTTAGCACTGTTCTAAAAAATGGATAGGGCTGACCGGTTTGACTTGTAAAACAGAAAACAAAACCTAATTTTTTTCGTTGCAGTCAGTGTCTAGATGGTTGTTGCCGTGGAAGGGCAAGCATGATACGAATGCAAACTAGTCGTGTAGAATTAATAAAACTAACAATTATGGTAGACTCAATCGAGGGAGCCTTGACCTCCTAATTGAGTTTTCAAGGAACTCAAACCTTCACTCATCCACGAGAACCAACCAACAACCTAGCCTTGGAAACCAACATGAATAATTATTTGATTGGTCACTAAATTTTGCAAAATGTTTCAAGAAGGTCAATGAATTTCAAAAGTTTTCTCATTAGTCACTATACAAAATGGATCACAACCATCACTGAGAACTTCAAAAGTTTCTCCATTAGTCATCGAACTTTACAAAATGTACTCTCATTCATAAGTTCATTGACCCTCATAAAACCTTCCGCAAAGTTTAATGACCAATCAGGTAATTAACCGATCTTTATTTTTTTTAGACTTTTTCTTTTTTCTTTTTTTTTTGTTTGCACTCCTATCCCACAATTTTATTTTCAAAGAATAGCCTTTTATTCTAGGGATAACCAACAAGGTTGTTAGCCAACCTTTCCAAGATCAAATAAAGAGAAAAACTAAAAACACATAAAAGATTGATAAATTACCTGATTAGTCACATTGAGTGATGTATGAGATTACATTTTGTAAAGTTCAATGACAATGATGAAACTTTTGAAATTCCTTGAAAAACTTATGTAAAGTTCAGTGACCAATCAGTAATTATCTCAAACCAACCTGGGGATAGTTAAACAATATTTTTGCCATTTTAAAATGAAATTTGAACTTTTTAAGTGAACAATTGCAACCCAAATCTCCTAAAACTTGATTTATTTATTTTTGAAAAAAAAAAAATATTTTAGGAATATGAAAAATTGTTGGGCATCGTAGTCCACCCACAAGTCTATGATTGGGTAAACCTATTAGTAACTTATAATTTTTAATCAAAGTTAAAACATTAATTTTAACTACATGCACAGTTAATATCCACTTATTGTTCACAATTCGTGAGACTCACTAATTTTTAATTAGAAAAATTATAAGGACTTGTAAATTTACCAAACATAGACATTTGCCAGTTTACTTTTTTCTCGCTCATGCTTATAAACTATCCTAAACACGCTCTAAATCCTAAGGATTCAAGTAACATGTTTAGTCTTAGTCAATTATGTTACATGTATATCAAATTTGACATAATTTGAGTTGAAAGATTTTTGTACATTGATTTCAAAACCATTTTTTCCAATCAATTGTAGGTTTTCTACACATATAAAGGGGGTTTCAAACTTGATTTCAACAAGGAACATACAAGAAGTATGATTCTTAGCTATAACCATTGGCCTTACGAAGTGTCAAACTTCAACATCATGATATTAGGATAGATCTAATAATAAACAATGTCAAAATTAGTGAAAATTCTACTTGTTATGAAAACTGGAATGCTCTAATACTAGTTTGTTGTAAAAGATAAGATATTATAGCCACAATATAAAGTAATTAATCACAAGAACAATGTAATTTTGTAAAGAATGTAAATTTTATTATAATATAGAAAAAGAATACAAATATTATGTGTGCAATATTTCTAACTTCTTACAAAATCATAATGAAAAAGTCAACTATATATAAGGAATAAATAAGTGATGTATGAATCCTTATAGTCGATTTGTAGTTGAAGTAGAATGCCAGAAATGGAGTTTAAAACGAAAAATGATAGAATAACCCAAGAGATGAACAAATAGGGTTGTGCTGCAGCGCTAGGCCAAAATTGTTGTGGCGCCGTGACGTCCACTTTCGGGTTCTTTACTTGAAAATCTTGATTTTATTAATCATAGTGTTCTTTTCAAGTCAAACTAATCCTAATGGGCTTCCAAGTAAAATTTCATTTAGAATTCGCCAAGTAAATTTGAATGTGATTTCACAATAGCATTTCAAATAGAATTTTTCTTAATATACACTTTTATTAGAGCTCTCAATTATCTTCAACAAATAATTTGGATCACATCCAAATTCCAATTACTTGGAGTGTAAAAGAAGGTGATATTTTTTTTTTATTTGCTCAAAGATAAAGTTGTCATCCAGATAAAATTACCTACTATTTTAGACAGTAAACAAAGATGAAAGAATGTCTAATATAGCACATTTTTTAAGTTTGACAACTTAATCTTATGGCTAATCAGTAATTAATCAGTTGAAGCATTAAGGTTTTATTAACTGAAGCTGTTGAGAATACTAAAACCCTCGTTTCCAAATCCATACTAGCAAAATTGTCGAGCTTGTGACTGGTATTTTTAGTCAGATTTTTTGCTAGGTGATTCAGGAGTTTGATAGCACAGGATGCAAAAACTTAAAACCTGGATGCGTAAATGAACCAATTTATATCTTACTTTCAGAAATTGCAATTCCTCCTATCTTAAAGAATATGCTATTTAAAGTAGATAGTCTTTTGGAGATGCAGCCATTAGTTTAGATTTTAGACAGTTCATCGAACGATTCTATATGAACTTTTCTTTTGATCGATAATTAAAGTTTTTACATCTAGTTGAATATGAGTAGGGGTGTTCAAAAGTCCTGAACCGAATCGGATCGAGCGGTTCTTCATAAGTTAAATAGCCGAACGGGTACCCGAATCGAGAACCGATGTGTATGGGTCGGGTCGGGTCTAGACGAAGAACCGAAACTTTTTTATTTTTTTATTGAATTAATCAAATTATTTTATTTTTTTCTAAATAAATTAACAAATTAATTAATTAAATTAGCCATTTCATAATTTTAAGCATTGGGCCTCAACTTTTTAATATGGATCACCGACATTTTAATATTAATATCTACTTTTTGGTATTTATATGCATTGAATTAATGTTATTCGACAGCTAGTTATTTATATATTTTTAAATTGAAATACGTTAATTTGTAAAAGTTACGAATGAAATGTCATTAGTTATATTTATGTAGTGTTGTTGTAAATGTTAAAAAAATTATTTATGGTATGGAATTGAACCGAACCGAACATGAACGGTTCCATAATTATATTTGGACCCGACGAGTCCATTTATTAAATACCCAAAAATTTTGAAACCGAGTAGAACCGAACCGAATCGATTCACGGACATCCCTAAATATGAGTATTATGAAATGAAGAAATTACTATTGATTGATTATTGGAAATTATAGTTTAAAATTGAAAAAATCGAGTTTGGAATGAAAATGGATCAAAGGGCCAAATTCTTAACATATGCGACCGCATAGGGCAAAGGGCCATGCAACCGGGATTAAAATTCCTGTTTTGAGCTCTTCCATGTGGCCACATAGAATTGCTCTATGCGGTCGCATGGAGTAAATTTTTGACCGATTTTTGACCGTTTTATAGTTGTTGTGATTATAAATTTGGTGGCTTTTCATTACATATTAGCACTGTTTTGTACCAAATTTTTGAGGGCTATATATATGTGATCCTAATTCATTTGGAGATAACAAATTTATTGTTGAAATTACAAATCATTCCAAAGCAGAAAGAAATCAATCTATTTCTTCATTATATTCAAATACCCTCTTGTGTTCATTAAGTTTGGGTAGAAAATATTTTGTTTTTTGGTATTTTCTGCAACAAGGCTTGGTCAATCCTTCAAACTATTTGCCGAAAAACCTTTAAGCATATTATATTGGAGTGAGGGTAAATATCGTTTGAGGACAGTCATCACCAAGGGCGAATCCAGGATTTGGACCCAGCACGGGCGGAGACCGTTGACTCGTAACCATTTACCGATGACCGTAGACAATCAACGATCATAATAGGCGAAAATATAATTCGATACATATATAAATGCACTAAATCGTAAAAAGTATATACATATGAAAATATATTTCAATACAACCTAAAATACTAAAATAAAATACAACCCTACTCTGTAACCGTAAACTTAGACAACTGCATTCTTCGGGGTCGCATATTTTGAAAACGTTGCAATATTGTCTCGTCCTCAAGTTTTACAAAAACATCTTTTTCCACGTTAATATAAATTCCCATAATTCACAAATTAACAAAAGCTGAAAAAAAGGAATACAAAAACACAAATATACAGTCCAGGGGCTGCATCCATCACTTCAATTCTCATTTATCATAAATTCATAATTCATTAATAACAAATAACAAATTAACAAAAATTGAAAAAAAGGAATACAAAAACACAAATATACAGTCCAGGGGCTGCACCCATCACTTAAATTCACATTTATCATAAATTCATAATTCATTAATGATTAATAGCAAATAATAAATTAACATAAACTGAAAAAAAAATACAAAAACAAAAATATACTGTCCAGGGGCTGCACCCATCACTGAAATTCACATTTATCATAAATTCATAAATAATAATAGCAATTAGCAAATAACAAATTAACAAAAACAGGAAAAAAAATGAATACCTGATAAATTGTCGGCCCAGCCCAAAATGCCAAAACTGCAGGCTCCAGAGTCCAGCAGCACAGTCCAAAAATTGCAGCCCACCCAGCAGCCTCCAGAGTCCAGGAAGCCCAAAAACTCACAGCCCACACCGCCACACGCACAGGCTGTCTTCTCCAGCGGTCCAGTCCAGCCTCCCTCCAAATCACGGCTCACCACAGTGACACAGTCCACACTCCACAGGCCACAGCTTCCCCTGCCCAGTGCCCAGACACAAGTCACACAACCAGGCACCAGCCACTGCCACCATAGGTCCGTCCGGCGTCCACAAAGCTCTACCTCTACGCCTCTACCGCACTCTCCAGCCACCAGACCAGCCCACCACAGCCCACAAGTTCGTCCACAGCAGTCGACGAGCCTGCTCCTCAAATTAAATTCGCCCAAAAAATTTTCGCCAACAACAATCGCGACTGACCTAAGAAATTGAAATTGGATTAATTGCCTAATTGGAGTCAATTTGGACCAATTTATCTAGCAAGACTGCAAGACCTTAACCGGAGGTGGATTGGGCTAAACATTGGGCCTTTTTTTAAAAAAAAATGAGGCCCAAATTTTTTTAAACCTCAGCCCAACAACAGGAAGCCCTTTCTCTCTTCTTTCTTCAGTCTTCTTCCCGACTTGTGGTCTTCTTCTTCCCGGCGGTGTCTGAAGTTTCCGGCGGCCCAGCACGGGCGGCCGCGGGGGCTGGCCAGGTGCTGGGTCCGCCACTGGCCATCACACGTTTGATCCTTCATATTTGATTATATTTTGTTCGTGCTTTATTCATCTTATTTGCTGATTTTTTGGTGTGTTTCTTTTCTAACTCTAGTGATTTGATAATATTGAAATTGTTCCAAGGATACTCAAAAGAGATATTTTCATTTTTTTTCAGTCCTTGAAGATAAAGTTAAGGAATCAGAGTACTAAAGCTTCTCTTCAACTTCTAACATATGTATTCTCTCTCGCAAAGTCCTCTAATAAGTTGTGGCCAAGGATACTCGAGGTATGTTTGGTATATGGATACAACTTGCTGTCTATTAATTTTAACTTTTTTTCTTTAATAATATCGTCTAATCCGTCTTATCAAACACGATTTGCTCGTATATCATCCCACAAACGGAACCATGCTTACTGGATAAGCTTCCATAACATATTTCTTCTCATGAGCTTTTATCAAATGAACTATGAAGTTTTTTCTCATAGCTTAATAAGTTGATGAATACAAACGTCATTTGTTTCGTTGCAGAGATGCTTCATTTGTTATCAAAGAGTATATAGATAGAGGTTGCAAACACGGATTAGTGTGATAATAAGTAAAGATCAATGATGTTTTACTGTAATTAATCTTTATGTATGGGTATAAAAAGAATCTTTTTTTTTTTTTTTTTAAATTGGTACAGAATAAATCTTAGCTCGAGTATGAGCCATTTTTCGAGAGTAGCCTTTTTAAAAGTGATTTTTTTTTTTGAAGAATTTTGTGGTTAAAATACGAAAAGAAAAAAAATTAGATTTACATGCAAAATTATTATATTGAAATAATGTATGATTAAAAATGAGTTTGTGAGAAAATGTGTTTTAGTGGCAATATATATAAATTTAAAATACTAGAAAATTGGAATAAAATTTAGGAGTTAATTTCACCAATAAAATAACTTAATTTTATTAAAATTTCAAGTTGGTTATTGAAGTTCTTTTTTTACCCATTTAGCTGTTCAAATTTAGAAGGTGTTTGGTAGGGATTAAAATAAGATTTTTAGTAGATTGTAATAGAAGTTTTTGAAATGTATGGTTAAAAACTTGTGGGACTCATGAAAGACGTGATTAATATTGATTGTTTAACTTTAATTTAGATTAAAATTTAATTTTAATCCACACCAAAGAGGCCATATAATAGTTACAATGTGGGCCACTCAATTAGAAAAATTAAAATATAATAGTTGTAATTACATGAAACCCTATTTTTCAAGATTCAAATTCATAAATCAGATTTCAAGTTTTAATTTTCAAAAATCAGATATTTTATATACAGATACATGTTTTTTTATATTTAATTAAATATTAATAAAAATATTGTAAAAATTAATATATACATACACCACACCCACACCACTCCTAAATTAATTTCAAACCCTAAATTCACTCATCTCTCGCTCCGTCTCTCACTATCTTCTCTCCCTCACCGCCGCCACTGCGTTGCAACCGTGCCCACCGAAAATTGTGTCTTCTCCTTCACTCTCCTCTCAGCCTAAATCCTCAGCCATTGTCGATGCCGCTATGAAGTGAAACAACCACCGCTGCCGCCACAAACGATCGCCTCGACCATTGTGAAGACGGCCACCGCAGTCGCTACAGCAACCTCGCTTGATGTGAGCATCGTTGCGACGATTTGAAGTTCTTTTTCTGTATCCCTTTCCTTCTTCAACCTCACCCGCAACTGCGATACCATCGACGGCGTTTTCTTCGAAAGCTCCCTTACCTCCTTTTAAAAAAACTCGCGATTGGAATTTGACACCTGGACACCGGAGGTCATGGGTTGTGTGCGTGTCACCTGATGAAGAGAAGATGACTCACCGTTCCCCTCTAGATTTCCCAATTGTAAGTCCCATCGTCTCATTTGTCCTTTCTGAACTTCAATCACTATTCTGTCTTTTGTTTAATTTTTCCTTTTAGACACTACATTAATTGATTGCAGCTTTAAATTTATCAGTGATACTTCTTATTTTTGTGGTAGATGAAACGGTGAAGAGAAAATAGAAAAATAGGCATGGTGTTACAGGTGTTTGATGGTGGTGGTTGTGCGGACTTGGGTTGTGGAGGTGGTGGATCTGTGGTTGTATGTTTTGGGCAGTGGTGATAGATCTATGGTGGCGGTCCGTGTGGTGGTAATGGTGGTCCGGGTGGCGAGACGGCAATACGGTGGTGATTTTTGTGGGGGTGTTGCGATTTTGTATTTGGTTTGTTGGTGGTAAGGTGGTGCTAGTTATGGTGTTTGAGATGACGGGGCTATCTGGAGATGGTGGTTGTGGTTTTGACTGTGGCAGTTGTGACGCCGATACGACTGACGGCATTCGTGGAGTGGTGGTCAGAGTGTTGGTTTTGGTGCTGGTGTGGTGGTGGTGTCTCGGCCACCGTGTGAGGGTGGCCGCAAGTGGCGGTGGAGACATTGGATGGGGTTGGTAGTATGTGACCTATTAGCTGACCTGTGACCAACACTGTGACCCGAGCCATGTGCTGTGATCTGCGACCTGTGCTGTGACCTATACTGTGACCTGAGCCATGTGCAATATATTTTGTCAACCATGTTGTGACCATTTGAAAATAACCCGTGACCTGACCTATGACTTGTGACCTGGGCTGTGACCGTACAACAAGTAATCTGTGACTAAATATATAATTTGTGACCTTAAAATTCGATAATCTGTGATCAAAAATATAATTTGTGACCAACCATTTTGTTATCTGTGACCTACAAAATTATATAATTTGTCACCGTGAAAAAATCTGTGATCAACCAATTTGGAAGTCTGTGATCGTGTGACCTATAAATTTTGATATGTGACCAACTAATTTTGAAATATGTGACCAACGAATTACTTGTGACCTACAAAATTTTTGAACTGTGGCCATAAAATAGTCATCGGAATGGTCACTGGAACGGTCATCGGAATCGAAAACATCGCCTGGACGGTCACTGAAATTGTCACCGAATCGGAGTAGTCGTCGGAACGCTCACCGGAGTAGTCGCCGGAACGACGGAGGTGGTGGAGGTGGGTGGGTGGGTTATATATATATATATATATATATATATATATATATATCTTTTTATGTAATTATGTATATTATTAAAAAATATATAAATATATGTGTATGTATAGGTCAAAAATCTGATTTTTGAAATGTGAAAAATGGTTTATTATTTTTGAAATAGGGTAAACTTAAAGTAGGATTAATGAATTTTTCCCAATATAATATGCTGTCGCATTTCCAAATTGATTCCCTTACACGTGCCGTTTAGATTTCTTATATAATATATGGGCAAGATTCCATAAAATCAAAATATCACATTTTTACAACTACTATAGCGTGTTGGGATCAATTTACATTTCGATAAAAGACGGATCTGGAATTTCTTTTTCCAACAATCGTGGTTTTACTTCTGTTAGGTATTTAATGTAATTGGTAAATTTGTGAACAAAAATGACTAAATTTGATATGTTGTAAAAAGTTAAGGGGTAATGTGCAATTATTGAAAGTTGGTGTAGGAGTACAGAATTCAGGAGAGCTCTTGGAATTGCAGTCAGTAAGTCAGATAGTACGTGTTGTCGTCTAATCTGGTAGAATGTAAGTTATAAATCGTTTATAGTGGATTGTTGACTGGCAAAGTGTCCGAAGTTTTCACCCAGTTGGGTTTCTCTGTGATCAATTCCTGTGTTTATTATTGCTTACATAACTGCAGTATTCAACATAGGAGTAATTGAATTGCATAATTAACCATCTAGAAAATAATTAATAGTGACTTGTTGCTATTTAATTGTTAAATAATTTTAATTCTACATAATCACTTATTCACCACCATCTATGTGTAGTTTGGGTTGAACTACGTATTGTCAACTTCAACCAATTAAATTTGATCAATTGAATTAATGTTTGTCACTTCATCTTGACATTTAATGGATACGATATTGTTAAGTTTTTCTAATCGAGTGGTCCACGGTAAAACTGTTATAAACTTAGAGACTGAGTGGGTGTGAAAGAATATTTTAATGACCAACTTGAAATTTTGCTAAAAACTTTAGTGATGATTAGTGAATTCAAGTGCCAAACTTGGTCAGGGTAGTACTAGTAGATGCATTGACTAGATTCAAGAAGAAGGAATAATTTCCCAAATTCAATATTCAGAGGGTGTTTGATACGGATTAAAATTAGATTTTTAATAGATTATGATAGAATTCTTTGAAATACATGATTAAAAAGTCGTGAAATGCATGAAAAATGTGATTAATATTGATTGTTTGATTTTGACTTGAATTAAAATAAGATTTTAATTCGAACCAAACTGGCTCAACTTTGAGTTGTATGATAGATCCCCTTTACCACTCTACGAAACCGGCTCGACCAGTCACCGGTCACACCCTCCATTTCAATCACCTAACAAGCTGAAGCCTGAAAGGCACCTCCCAACGACAACGACCGAGTAACGATGAGATAGTACTCAGTCAGTTTTTACCCACTCTCCATCACACTGCGTGCATCTCACTTCCGGTCTCCTTTTCGGTAATTCCAATCCATCTTCACTTTCTCCCCGCCACACGCACGGGCAAACGTACTCTCCCCCTTTAAACCCCTCTTCTCTGTTCTCTTAACTCTACAATTCCCCTTTCCCTCTCTTAATCATGCGAATGCTTTTCTCTCTCGCAATTCTGCTCTGTCTTCTCTCTCTAAATGCCGGCGATTCGAACCCTCAAGACCATGTCGTAAATGGATCTTCTGTATTGAATTCTTCTAGACCTGAAGAACAAAGCTTAGCCGAAATGATTGATCGCGCATTAGAAAAAGAGTTCAATGAGACTGATGAACACCCCGACGGTTCGTTTAGATCCACTCTTTTTCTGGTTTTAATGGTTGTACATTCTTCATTTATTGCACATTTTTTTTATGATTTTTAGTGTGCAACTAATTGGAAGAATACTTCTCTTTCAATTCCTAGTTTGTTGGATATACAAAATGTGGTTAAAGCTAATGCTTCTGATCATAGATATGTTTGATGTACTTAAACTGACTTGAAATACATAAGAGATCCTTATGTAGTCTTTAATTCTTTCTGTTCTTGGTAACTTGAGTTCTTTCTTTAATGTGTATGTAATCTGTGTTTCAAAACTGGTTTATATGCATGCAAAAGAACCAGTAAAGAAGTAGGGTTTTGGGATCATATTACTGAAATGCTGATTGAATCTTTGGTATCTGTAGGATTCAACTTATCTATACACTCCTGACACTTTTTTCTATAATGGACTAAGATCTTGCCAAATGTCTTTTGTCATAACTATTCAAACTTCTGGACAAATGCTGGAATCACCACTCCTAATCTTTACGACAATGCACACTTTTTGGTATAGCAAATAATATGTCCCAACTCCTACTACAACTCTCTATCTCTTGTTGAATCAGGGTTCCATTTCCCTCCATCTTTATATCCTTGCCCTTTATGTTATTGCATTAAAATAAAAGTTAAGTGTGACTGTGTGAAAATGCAGATAGGCTTCTTGAGAAACAATGGAAAAACATTCTATGCAATTTGGGAATTTCAATTGATTGGATTTTCCGTTGTTAACTTTACCTGGAACATGTGTAAAATTGAATATCATTCCCTCCATTTCAAAATAAATAATTTGTTTCAGTTTCCATTAATGAGATGGCTTTTCAATTTAAATTTTGTGTGGATATGCTTATCTTTTCTAGGTCAATAAATATCTAAATGATGGTATTCAATGTGAGTTGTAATATATGTCAATTTAAAATGAGTATGAAATTTTACATTTTAATGTCCAGTCAACCAAAACAATCATTCTGAAATGGAGGAATTATTAGCTTCTAAAATATTTTGGGAGTTTGGCTTCTAAAATATTTGGAATTGCAATGAATGGATGGTATAGGATTGGATTTGTCTCCATTTAACCTATATATCCTTGACTGTTCATTTACTTCTAATAATTTTTTTTTCCTATACCATGTACCTTTTTTTTTTTTTTTTTTTTTTTCAAGTCAAATAATCCATTTCTCATAAAAATTCAATGTTATTTATCATTTTACACCACCATTTACTCCTATCAATGGAAAAGATTCAAAAGCGTAAAAGAACTAAAATATAAAATCAAACTGCAAAATTTAACATATTTGGGTTGAAGTTTGGGGTAATGCTCATATTAAGTATGAGTATGATGTCACTGTGGTTTTCACTTTTCAAATTTCAGAGCAATGCTGATATTTGTACAAGATAAATGGACAATAAATGAAGAAAAGGTTAATTGTAGAGGATAATAATAAAAAATGTATGGACTTGGAATTCATTACTTGTGAGGCACTGTAAACTCTATGTTAAATATAAAGTATATAGAAACTTTGTTAAGGAAGCAGTGATGGTAACGTAGGATGTAACACAAAAATGATGGGAAACAACTAAAGTATACTCTAGGAGAAAGACTGAAAGATAGAGTTTGAGTTACTCTAGTTGATCTATTACATAGTTCATACTGGATGTAATTTTTGCTCATCATCGATTAAGTTGTTATTATTATTATTTAAATTTTTTTTTTTTTTTTGTCACGAAATCTATATAGGTGATACTGAGTGAGTACCAAATAATATTGTTACTTCCTCTCCCCTTCCTTGTATGTTTTTGGTGGGACTCTTTTTTAAATATCTTTTGTAGCCTATGTTCTCTCTTTGTGTTTATATTTTTAACATGTCAGTCTGAAATTCTGATAAAGGAGGTTCGTTGCATTATCACTTTCTTTATGACCATGGATCTCCGGAGTTGTGCCTTTTGTTCTAATCTCACATTCAAGTTAATAAAGTTTTCAATTAGCAATATATTTAACATTGTTCTGTTTTTTCATTGAGTACATGAGATTACAAGTTATATATTGTTAGTAATGCTATTTGTACATCATTGTGAATGATGTATGGATTGATGATGTGGAAGAGGGAGAAAGAGAAAAAGAGAGAGAGAGAGAGAGAAGGAAAGAAAAGAAAGCTAGTTAATATAAACCACATCATGAATCTGTACACAATGAATTACAAGTAGCATTACTCCTATAACAAATGGACAACACTCAATTTAAATGGAATACCATCTAAGCCTTCACAAGGTTTTTAAATAAATAATCATTGGATAAAGATGGTAAAGTCCTTTCAACTAAGTTTGCAAGTTATGCATAAAACTATCACGTAAGGAGATTTTGACCACTAACTTCTTGTCAATTTACAAGTTAAAATACCCCCGAGTTTAGCTATATTGTAATTAAGCTGACTACATGATTCCAAAAGCTACACATATAAAGCATGCAACACAAGAACACTGAAAAAGTTAAGAAAACCTTAAATTCCACGTGTTCCAATCCAATCTGATTATGGTCATTTTAATTCCATAAAGTATAATACTGTCTTTGTTAGTAAATTAGCTATAAATCCAACACTTGCTGGAGGCATGTTGGAGGCAACCTAGCAATAGGAGAAAAAACATTTTTCTTACATCTCTTTCTCCCTCTCTGTTTGTTCTGTTTTGCAGTCCCAGATCATGGTAGCTTCAACAATAGTGTGACAGAACAGCAGGTCGGTATCCTGCTTTGTTGAGTGTCTTAATCCTTTCTACTACTTGTGACCTTGGGAGATAGGATTCTACTTTGCTTTTTAAAATCACGAATGCTAGACTTTTGACATGCATTCTAAGATATACGCTACAAGATAGTTGATGGAAAATAATATAATGGCATGCTTTTTAGATAGCTTATTAACTTTATCCAAGGTTAAGGAGGCATGGCTGAAGGAATCCCTTTTTCTGCTGTGATTATATTTTGTTTCTATATATGTCTAGTAATGTTTGTGATAGGCCACTTGTGTGGTTCTGCACTTATTCTTCTATTCTTTATGTGGGGACTATGAATAATATGATTAAATGGAAATGTTCATTCTCAATATCACTTATGAAGCCACCCCTTCCAATCAAGTAGCTAACATTGTGCAGGAAATAGGAAGATTAGATTTGCATCCATTAATAATTGTGTAATAGAAGTCATATTGCATTTATTATGCTGTGCGACATCCCCTCATTCCTCTTTTGCTGATAGCACAACCTTTACACGTTTTTTATTTTTTTCTTTATCTTGGAACCTTGTCTCAGACCTGACATTTAGTAACACACTTCAGATAGGCTCATGAGGGTTTTAGTTTTGCATTATGTTTTGCCTGACATGATTTGTGACTTTTCGTGTTCAGTTGTTTAATTGAAGTACATGGGTGTTGTCATAAAATGATGTACAACTTCAAAAAAGTGGGTGTGGGGCTTAAAATTTGAGTGAATCAGAATGGTCATTTAATGAGGAGGAATAGAAGTGTGCAACGATGTCCGTGGGTCATAAGACTTGACGGAATGAGAGTAGTCATCTAGTCTAGAGGTTAGATAGGAGCAGTGAAATCCAATAGGTTTAAATGTATAAAGGTTTTGTACTTGCAGCCTGACCATCAAGTTCACTTACGTTGCCTCACAAAATAAAATAAAATAAAATGTTGACAGAACTACGTCGTTTGGTTTATGATCATTGGCACACTATGATGTGTTCAAGGAAAATTCTTTTCAATACAAAGCAGTTATTACTATTATTTATTCCTCTCAAAATAATTTTCTCATTGCTATTTTTAAGCCTCCTGATCTATTGTCTTCACTGAATTTTTCTCTATCGAACTTTTGAAATTCCCAGGCAGTTCTTGAAACTGTTGCCAGAGTTAAGTCCAAGAAGAATGAGACAAAAGAGGAAAAGTATGTTTTACTTTCTCCAAATATGTTGCATTACCTTGCAATACTTTTAATGTAATATTTATAGCTTTGTGCCTTTAACAATCTTTGTTCACATTTAAAAAGCTTAAATATAAGTATTGTTTTACCTATGTGACTCTTATATTAGGTCATTTGAGTTTCATGATGTTTTTAACCTTGATAACGAGAATGGAGCAGAAGACACGCCGACCTTAATAGACCGAAAGGTACTTATTCTATGAGCTAATTAGGATATGTCTTGTGCAATGAGGCATAAGACTAAAGTTACACATGGTCATAATGTTTTCATATTTGAACCCAGTTAAAATAATTTTCAGGACAACGTCTTCATTATGTCCAATGCCAAGTCAAAGTTTCCCGTGTTACAGTTGGATTTAAGGTTAGTGTCCAATCTCCCTGTCTCTCCCACATACATCACTTATTGTACATAATTCAATATCTTGTTAGTGATAATTTATTTTGCATTATTGTCAGATTCATATCTGATCTGGTAGTTGTCATTGTCTCTGCAACTTGTGGGGGAATTGCCTTTGCCTGCGCTGGACAACCGGTACGATCACTATGACTGCTCTTTACCTTTTCCATGAATTTGCAATAGAGGTGTCAAAATATGCGACATGGCCCGGCCCTCCATTAGTGAGGCCTGGACTGCCCGACAGATAATGGGAAGGCCAGGACTGGCCCAGTCTGGGCTGGGTTTTTTTAATTTTTTGTTTTTGTTTTTACATGGATTTAGTGCAAGTATAAAAAGAATTTGAAAATAGCCTGCACAGTCAGATTGAGTGGGCATGCGCTGCCCGTCCTCATGGCTGGGTCAGCCCACATTTCGGGCTTTTTGTGGCAGGCTTGGTCCTGCCTGTCCATTTTAGTTCTCTAATTTACAATTTTGATGATTTTGAACCTTTTTCATTTCCTTATTTCTCCTTTTGGTTTCCTTCTAAGCCTCCGTTTGGCAAAATTTATAAACGATCAAACTTATTTTCAACTACACATTCCAATGACCTACAAATATTATCTACTTATCTACCGCTCATTTCTATCAATTTATAAATTCTTCCCAAACGGAGGCTAAAATGGGGAGGTTGCTTAATGAATGTTTTCTAGTTTGGTTATTGCAGTCTCATATTTGGAAGGAGTGTCTTTGACAATCTGCTTCTTAAACCTTGCAGGTCATAACTGGATATTTGCTAGCAGGATCTGTGATTGGACCAGGTGGTTTTAGTTTTGTCAGTGAAATGGTTCAAGTATGTTGCTTTCATCTTTCTTCTAATTCCTCATCATGAATATTTCTTTCACGCTTCTTTTTGACTGAAATCATATAGCTGTTTTCTCCTGTTTACATTTGCTTATGAATTTTGACGAATATAAAAACTTTTTTGACTTCTGCTCTGTGTTGTGCTTTATATTGTTATTCATTTCAAACCTTATGATTTTTCTCTTTTCATAATTCTAACTTCTATGTTATTTTCTTAATCTCAACCATGCATCTCCGAATCCTCATAGGCTTTTGCTTGCAGGTTGAAACAGTGGCACAGTTTGGAGTTATTTTTCTTCTTTTTGCGTTGGGCTTGGAGTTCTCCACAGCGAAGGTTGACTTCTGTTTATCTTCCCAAATCAACAAAAAATTTCCATTTTGTCATGATATTTATTAAAACACACGATGGAATTGATTAACATGGTTGATGGTGCAGTTACGTGTTGTACGTGCAGTTGCTGTCTTGGGAGGGTTGCTTCAGATATTTCTCTTTATGTGTTTGTGTGGTATAACAGCCTTGGTATGTCATGTCTTCTGATTTCTTTAGATAAATAATGCACAGGTTCTTCGTCAAGAGTATATAATGTATTGAATGACATTACTCGATTGTTTAACAACTGGTAAATGCACAAATATTATTTAATATTTTACTTATCAATAAAAAATTGTTTCAGTATTTGGGCTACTGCCCTTTAAATGGTGCAATAGCACTTGTTTTCCACTCTTTAGACATTAATTTCTAATGGAGATAATTAAATGCTTTTTGCAGTTGTGTGGTGGAGAAACATCAGAAGGGGTTTTTGTTGGCGTCTTCCTCTCAATGTCTTCTACTGCAGTGGTAAATCTTCGTTTATTAAACTTTTAGTGTTCTTGTACTTGGCAGTTTAAAGACTTATTCTTCTGACTACTCATTCTATTTTTCTCTTTAAGTTCTATTTATTGGAGTATAAAGTGAAATTTTGCTATAAATCTAAGCAAAAGGCTAGTTTTCAGAAGAACCCAACATGTGTGAGATGAAACCAGTGTAAAAAGAGTTAAATAATTCCTTTTCGTCTAATTTTCTCAAATTATCACAAATCAAACACACTGCCATAGGACTTTACTATGTTTACTCGTGGTCAAGCTTTAATCTTTCCTAAAACTCCCTCATGGTTTAGAGAAAAAAGAATTTCAGTTATCATGAACATGAAGTTCACATAGAGAAAGAAAACAAAAATAATTCAGGTTCTCCTGAAGAGCTTTGAACCTGCCATGTTCCATGTTAGTTTTAGAGGAGTCCGTTATATTTCTTTCTTTTTAGGATGAAAAGGACATTTTTTCTAATCAGCTGTTCAGAGAGTACAAAATAAGAACTTCAATTTTTATTTCCACATGACGTACTTTGAGAAATAGGTGCATGAAGATTTGATCCAAGCCCCCAATTTCAAGGAATTAAAATGCCAAAATTTACTCCATGATTAGTTTGAGGCGTCTCCATTTATGTTTCCTTTGTGAGTCTAAGTTAAAACATTCGCAAGTGTTTTATAGTAATTTCTGGACACGAACTAAGAATTATGTCCTTGTGTGCTGATTACTTGAAAGCATTTTGTTCCCTTTTCCAACAATTGATGACTTCATTTAACTTGTGGTCAAACAAATAGTTTTTGGGAGCCTAATATCTTAATAAGAACACTTTTCCTCTCTGGAAGAAGTCTACATGACTGCAAAAGTTTGACTAAGAGCACTTTTCCTTCCTGCTCGTGCACATTAAAGGACATACATATGGAAATAATTTTAGGAAGAAGACTTGAGATGGTATGGGGCTTCTTATCACACGTGGCTGATTAATTGTGGAGAAAAATGTTATTAACCTTCATTAAGATGAGTAGTAGAGGTTTGAGGCAAGGTGACCCGTTGTCCCCCTGCTGTTTGTTATTGTGATGGAGGCATTCAGTAGAATGATTGAGAAAGCTGTGATAGAGGCTTTGTTAAGAAGCTTTGCGGTTGGTCACCTACAAGTCTCTCATTTGTTATTTGCAGATGACACACTGATTTTTTGTGATGCAGACGATATACAGATTAGGAACTTGCGTCGTTTGCTTCTGTGTTTTGAAGCGGTCTCTGGTTTGAAGATAAATCTGGGGAAATTTGAGGCTATTCCAGTGGGGGAGGTTGATAATGTGGAGGAATTGGCGGCAATATTGGAATGTAGAGTTGCACAATTGCCCATGTCTTATCTTGGGCTTCCTTTAGGTGCGAGGTTTAAAAGTAAACAAATTGGAATGGTATTCTTGAAAGGGTGAAGAGAAGGTTAGTGGGGGTGAAAGCTTATTTATTTTTCGAAAGGGGGCCGTCTTACTCTCATCAAATCCACCATCTCTAATCTCCCAACATATTTTCTATCATTGTTTCCTATTCCCATTGTAGTGGCAAATAGATTAAAAATGATTCAGATGGATTTTATCTGGGCAGGGTTGGGGGAAGAGGAAATCTCATTTGGTCAATGGGGTGACGTTTGTTCCCTTGTTGGGGCGGGGGGTCTTGGATTGAGGATCCTTGTATTATTTAACAAGGCCTTGTTGGGTAAGTAGCCTCGACGATTTGGAAAGGAGAGGGAGAGCTTCTAGAGAGAAATCATAGGGGTGAAGTATGGTGTTATGGAGGGGGGTGGTGCTCGAGTGAGGGGCGTGGTTCTTATAGGATGAGCCTGTGGAGGTATATAAGGAAATGATGGAACAAATTTCAGAATAGATTCACTTTTGGGATGATCTTTGGTGTGGAGATCATGCTTTGGAGCCCTCAGTTATGGTGAGTGATGCTATAGCAATATATAATGGTAGTTCTAGCTGGAACATCGCTTTTGGAAGGGGCTTACATGATTGGGAGTTGGATGACTTTGCGTTGTTTTTGGCATCTTTGTATGATGTGCACATTCAGGTAGGAGAGGATCACTGTAGCAGGTGGCGGGTGGTACGAAATGATTTGTTCTCTGTTCGTACTTATTTCAGATCCTTATTGGAACCTGTGGAGAGTTCATTCCCTTGGAAAAAGGTTTGGCAGAGTAAATTACCTCCAAAGGTGGCTTTTTTACCGTGGACAGTTGTGAATGGGCAGGTGTTAATAGCGGATAATCTTCGAAGAATGGGCTGTTATATTCCTGAGTTGTGCTATATGTGTAAGAGGGATGGAGAGACGATCGATCACTTGTTCATTCATTGTGACGGTGTTCGTTGGTTGTTGAATGATATTCTGGCTTCGCGACATATGCATTGGGTGTTACCAAGCGTATAGAGGAGATGGTGCGGGCATGGAAGAGAAAGTTTTGAGATAAGAATAACAAGCTTGTTTGGGAGCTCATTTCAGGATGCATCGTATGGTGTGTGTGGAGAGAAAGAAACGGTCGGTGCTTTGAAGATCAAATACGGACGACAGAGCAGTTTAAAGAATTTTTTTACTTGACTTTGTATAGTTGGTTTAAAGCTGCAACTATTAGTCCGATAGAAGAGTTGCCTAATTTTTTAGTGTTTCTATCTTGTTTAAACTGATAATGCACTCCTTGTGTATTATCTTTTGATTTTGAGTTATAAAATAACGTGATTACCTATCCAAAAAAAAGATGAGTAGTAAAAACCTAATTTATAATCTATCATTATAAAGAAATTCAATGAAAAATGAAGTTGTCAATCCCTTTTAATGAGGGATTACACCTATTAACCACTAAAAATTAGGGATTACACCTATCATGCACAAATACATTATCTATTTACAGCCATAAACAAATTAGTATATTTTAATATATGAATCTTGAATATTTCCATCACTTTTCCTCAAGCTGGTGAATAGATATTATACATTCCCATCTTGGCTATAACTTCCTAAAATGTTTCCCTTGCCAATCCTTTAATTAGAACATCAGCCATTTGTCCTCCCGACAACACAAAAGGGTTGCAATTCAAATTACATTCCAGTTTCTCCTTTATGAAATGTCTATCAACTTCTACATTCTTGGTCTGATCATGTTCTACCGGATTATGAGCAATGTTAATAGCTGATTTATTGTCACAATACAATCTCATTGGTGATTTCTATTTAATATTTTCATCTTCCAGAATTATTTCAAGCCACAATAACTCACTAGTTCCATGTGCTGAGCTCTAAACTCTGGTTCCTCGCTTGATCTTATTACGACTAGCTGCATTTTGCTCCTCCATATCACCATATTTGCTCCAATTTACGTGCAGTAACTGTCTTCGATGTAGTGTCCACCAATGATCCATCATAGTCAGCATCTGTATAGGTTTTAAGAAGCAAATTTTTACCTTTCCTTAAAATCCAAGCTTCCTTTAAGGTAGTGTAAAATCTGATATCAGCTTGTAGATGAATCTCTTTCGGGTGCTTGAACTTGCTTATTGCATTCATGGCGTAGGCAATATTTGGTCTTGTGTGTGATAAATAAATCAATCTTCCCACCAATCTTAGGTATCCACCTCGATTTACTTCTTTATCCTCCAATGCTTCCCTAAGTTTATGATTCGGTTCTATTAGAGTTTCCAACGGTAAATCCAAGCTTTCCTCTCTCTAAGAAAGTCGAGGACATTAGGGATTGCACCTATCACACATAAATACATTATCTATTTATAGCTATAACCATATCAATATTTTCTAAAATATGAATATTGAATATTTCCAGTACTCTCCCTCAAGCTAGTGGATAGATATTATACATTCTCAGCTTGCTATAACTTTCTGAAATGTTGTGCTCGCCAATCCTTTGGTTAGAACTTCAACCAATTATCCTCCCGATAACACAAAAAGGGTGCAAACCAAACCACTTTCCAGTTTCTCATTTATGAAATGTCTATCAACTTCTACATTCTTGGTTCGGTTGCGTTGTACCGGATTATGAGCAATGTTAATAGCTGATTTTTTTGTTTTTTTGTTGCAGTAGAATCGGTCATTCTTATGTAATATTTTGATCTTCCAGAATTATTTTAAACCACAACATCTCACAAATTCCATGTCTGTAGCTCTAAACTCCGCTTCCGCACTTGATCTTGCTGTGACTGACTGCTTTTTGCTTCTCCATGTCACCAGATTTCCACTAAACAATGTGCAATAATGCGACTTCGATCTTGTTGTGTCTACCACTGATTCTGCATAGTCAATATTTGTATAGGCTTCAAGAAGCAAATTTTTACCGTTCCTTCAATTCCAAGCTTCTTTTAAGATAGTGTAAAATCTGATATCGGCCTGTAGATGAATCTCCTTCGGATTGTTCATGAACTTGCTTATTACACTCACGACATAAGCAATATCCGTTTTTGTGTGTGATAATCTTAGGTATCCGCCTTGATCCACTTCTTTGTCCTCCAATGATTCCCCGTGTTTATAATTTGGTTCTATTGGAGTTACTACCTGTTCATCAAGCTTTCCTGTTTCTTTGAGCAATTTGAGGACATATTTATTATGTGATATAAAAATTCTCTTTTGATCATGCCATCTCAATTCCTAAATAATACTTTAGCTTGCTTAAGACATTGTTGAAGTAATACTTTTTCTCTTGGATCATTCCTAGTTACAATTGTATCGTTAACATATACCAATAAAGCAACTTATCAAAAAAAAAAAATCATATACCAATAAAGCTGGAATGTTTTATGAATAAAGTATGATCCTTTTGACTTCGCTTAAATTCCATGGTCAACATTATGTCAAATATACTCAATAAAAGACTCGATGCTCCTCTTTGTGAGAGGTTCTATCATTAAATAGGACTAAAATGACAACTAAATATGGAAGCAATCAATTACAATATTAATTAATGGTAAAAGCAATTTATCTATGTCTAATACAATTATAATAATATAATCGTAATCTTCGACGATTTTCGGAATCTTATTCAATATCCTTGACATATTACCTTTGCAAACCTTCTAAATTTTGTCCTAGGAAATTGTTTTAAACCATACAAAGCCTTTTTCAATCTATGTACCTTATTTTTTACCTAACTTAAGCCAAAACTAAGAGGAACTTCTGTGTGAATTTCTTCATCAATCTCACTATGAAGAGACATTCTTTACAAAATGCTGCAATTTCCAGTTAAAATTAGCCGCCAAAGACAGCACTTGCAGAATTCATTTTTGCCACTGGTGCAAAAGTTTTTGGATAGTCCACTCCGTAAGTTTGTATATATCCCTTTGTAACCAGCTTAGACTTATATCATTCGATAGATCTATCAACTTTATATATCACAGCAAATACCCATTTGCAACCGATTGTTAGTTCCACAATCTCTCAATTTCCATTATTTTCCAATGCTTCCATATCAACTTTCATACTTGTTTCCATTCCTCATTACAAGTGCTTCGGTTAAGGTTTGTGGAATGGGTATGATATTTAGGAGAGTGAAAAAGCTTTATGAGATGGTGAGAATTTTTTGAATGACACAAAATGGGAAAATGGGTGCTGTGTGCACTCACGTGTCCGTTTCCTAACGACAATAGGAAGATTAATATCACCAATAACATCATAAGAGTTAAAGGGAACAATATAATTGTTTACCTCTTTCTTGGGTGTTGGTTTGGTTGCTTGAACTTGCAAGGTTCAAGTTCGGATGCTCTCCTCCTTGAATACACTAGTGGTTTTGTATCAATAGGCTCCAACTCTTTTTCTTTTGGTGCAACATCCAAGGCAGGGGAAGTTTCTGCTTCATTGATTGCTTTGGTTGTTTCAGGAACTATACTAGTTGTTTCATGTAATTTAGGCACTCTTAGGGTTTTGTTGAGAGGTTTGGATGAGGGAACCTGAGGAGGAAGATCAAGCAAAAAACATGTCCTTATCTTCCACTTCCATAGTCAGATAAGAATTTGAAAATACCACCCTGTTTCACCAAAAATGATATCCATGAAGACGAAAATGTTTGTAGTGGGAGGAAGGAAACATTTATAACCTTTTTGTGTAGAAGAATACCCCACAAAGATACACTTTAGTGCTCTTGGATCTAACTTTCCCCGATCTTGAGCATGCACATGGACGAATGCTGGACACCGGAACACTCTAGGAGAAATTTTGCTTGATTTGTTGAAGTGAGGGACAAATGTAGAAAATACTTAATTAGGACTTTTTGATCCTAAAACCCAAGAAGGAACCCTATTTATCAAATAGGTGGCAATGAAAACAGCCTCTCCCAGTAGTTTTTCAGAACATTCTTTTGAAACTGGAGGTCCCTATGACATTTAGTAAATGACAATTTTCCCGCTCAGCTACTTTATTTTGTTGTGTGAATAAACATGAGGAATCATGAATAATTCCCTCATGAAAATAAGGTGAAAGTATTTGATTAAAATAATCTTGTAATCTTTTTAATTGATACTACAAATTGAATTTGACCATATTATGGTAATTAGCGAAAAATTGCTCACATCATATTTTTGTTTCAAAAGAAAGAACCAAGGTACCCCCAAGTGCAATTATATTATCAATAAAAGAGACAACCATCGAGAACCTGAAATGTTAGAAAATTGTGATGGTTCCAAGTATCACTCTGAATTAGGATAAATGGAATTGAATATCTTTCATTAAAGGAGTGAAACATGAGGATGCTTGGCAAATTCACAAATGTCATAATGAAAGGTTCTTACATCAATGTTTTTGAAAAAAATAAAATAAAAGGAAGCATGAGCCTAAGAACATTAAGCCAAATTTGTTCTTTGTTTAAGGAAGACGAATTGGATAAATATGAAAAAGGTAGTTGATTACCATTACATTGCCACCACTTATTTTGAGGTAGTGGAGTTTTATCAAAAAAAAAATAAAAATGAGGTAGTAGAGTCTGTCCTTTTCCTTAGATGCCCAATCATCTACCCCATAACCTGGTTTAGAAAAACACAATTAGTAGGAAAAAAAAAAATAACATTGCAGTTCAAGTCTTTTGTAAGTTGACAAATAGACAGAAGGCTGGTGGAAAGCTTGGGTACATGTAAACCATTTTTAATACTCGAAGACGAATATATGTTGATTATTCCCCGACCTGCAACAATGGATACTTTTTTATAGCTAGGACATGGATTATAAGTGCTGAATCTTTGTGAGTAATGTGTCGTATGATCAGTAGCTCCCGAGTCAATGACCTAAGAACTCAAAAGGGACTTATCTGAAGCACTTAATGCACAAGGAAGAGAACCTTACCTGAATTACACAGACTTCTCTAACAAAACCAGAAGTTTTTCAATCTCTTCTTTACTAAATTCTGCAGGTCACCCTGTCCTTGGCTTGACATTTGATTAACCACCATAACTCCTCTCCTTCCTTCTTTGGCTTAAAAATTGGAGAATACTTAATTGATGGATGGTAGAGTTTCTCCAGAAGTTGCAGCAGTTGTGATGGAAATCTCGGAAACATCAGGCATGGTGGAACCACAAAAGAGGAGATAAAAGGACCTCAACAAATGAAGGTTATAAACTTTAGCAATGTAGGCCGGAAACTTTAGCAATGAAGGCTGCTGCAAATATTAGTCAATGAAGGCTGATTTTTTTTCTTGATAATGGCAATGAAGGCCGATAAAAAAAATGAAGATTCCCAAGGTTTCAGTGCTTTGATACCACCTGGAGAAAAAATTGTATTATCCTTTAATAATCCAATAGTAGTAAAAACTAAATTATAAGCTAGCATTACAAAGAAAGCCCGAAAAATAAAGCTCTCAATCTCTATAAATAAGAGATTACACCTATTAATCGCTAAACATTCAGGATTACATCTACCACTCATAAATACAAACTATTTACAGCTATAAACAAATCAGTATATTCTAAAATAGGAATATTGAGTATTTCCAACATTAACCATTCCCAAGAGATGGGTTTATGTATCTGTTAAGGAAAATAAATGAATAGAAGGTTCACTTTGCTTGATATTTGCTTATGAATATGCAAATGTGGCTTTATTACCACCTTCTCTCCCTCTGTTACTCACCTTCTATACAGCTTTCTCTTCCTGTTACCTTCACACCGTCCACAGCCAACCCCACACCTGCCACCACACCCAACCCTTAAGTGACATTTACCGCTGACCATCCCAACCTTCACCAACACCCACATGTTTTTCTCATCTCCTTTTGATTATTTTTCTTTTAATGTTTTCCCGACTGCTCATTTTTTAATAGTCACTGGGTGAGTGATGTATGGTCTTAGAATCTGACTTTCAGTGGTAAAGTGAAGGAGCTCTTGTTGTGATATGAAGGTGAGAAGATGAGGAGTAAACCTTTTTCTTTTTCTATTTTCTAATTGAGTTGGCCTACCTTTATGTGTGGAAATAGAAAATCAAATAGACTCAAGCATGATTTGAAAAAGGCGGTAGTGATGCCCGCCTCACCGTGAGGCTCATGTAGTATAACTCGAGGAGGAATTTTTGAGGCTAAAAATATGAGGTTTACACCTCTAAATCTGAGACGCACGCCTCGCCTCATTTAAAATTTGATTTTTCAATTGTATGAAAAGAAATCAGAAATGCCATTCTTAAAAAAGAAAATGGCCCATTTAAAAAGGCATTTTGGGCCCAAACAAACAATAAAATGAGGTCACATTGCAATTGGTGGATGAGGAAGATGATTTTATAGAAATTGAGAGTAGCGAAGAGGAAGATGATGGGGAAATTAGATTTGATGATGATTCCATTAACGATGCTAGTAATAGTGATGCACTATTGGGCTTTTTTTTTCTTGTTTAAACTGCTTCTTTTATGCCATTGCAAATAGAGTGATTTCTAACTTCTGTAATGTTTTTTTTTTTTTTTTTTTTCTAAACATCTTATTTCTTTAGGTGGACAATATCTCAATATGTTAATTGCTATATATCCTATTTACTAGCTCCAACTTTGGTTTTTTTGTATTTTTGTATTATTTTATAATTCTTTTACTTAGAATTTTTGTTTTTTGTGAGGCCGACGCCTCAATCCGCCTTGAGGCTTACGCCTTGCCTCATAAAGAAAAATTGCCTCAATGCTTAGTTTTGCCTTTTTAAACCATGGATTCAAGGTCTGAAATAAAGTTATCTCAGCCATCTAATGTGAAATGGAGAGAGTAAATGGCAGGATGGTTCATTTATGTCTTCAATCACATATGCACCTTTGTTTCGGTGAAATATATCCATTGATAAAATCCCTATAGCTTACTTTTGGCATCGATGCTGCTGAAGCAATAAAATATGCTATTTGGTCTGCAGGTTTTGAAATTTTTGATGGAAAGGAATAGTACCAGTACACTTCATGGACAGGTTACTATTGGAACCCTTATTCTTCAGGTCTGTAGCTTCTTCATGCTTATCTTTCTTTTGTGTACTGAAAATCTTTGACCAAACCGCTATACTTATGAAATACTGTTTCATGCAAATATACAAGAATGTCTATCT
The DNA here is from genome assembly GCA_019097785.1 of Fraxinus excelsior. Lineage (NCBI taxonomy): Eukaryota > Viridiplantae > Streptophyta > Magnoliopsida > Lamiales > Oleaceae > Fraxinus > Fraxinus excelsior. The sequence continues at coordinate 15,460,576 of CM032630.1, forward strand.
TCTTTCACTTTCACATAGTTTTCTATCTTCTTTCACTTTCACATAGTTTTCTTTGCTTTTTAAAATTGTGAGATACCTCTGCTTGCCAGGATTGTGCAGTTGGTTTGCTATTTGCCCTGCTTCCAATTCTCAGTGGTACTTCTGGTGTTTTTCAAGGAATGGTTTCCATGACAAAATTGTAAGTCAAATGACCTTAAAGAAGTGCCTTTTGGTATTGTAATTCAAATTCAGTAATGATGCTATTGTGCTCTACTTTTAGGTAAATAATAAAAGTTTTGGTGCACCAAATCTGAAGATTGCTATAAATATTTTACACGAGTTCCACCCCCCCCCCCCCCCCCCCCCCCATTTTTTTGTTCCACTTGGAAAGATATTAATTTCCCTTCATCATTTCTATCACAAGTGATAGCGTAATAGTTGTTAGCTTACTAAGAGAATCACAAAGCCTGTCATTGTAAAATTGCTATAAGTTTGTGAACTTTCCAATGTGATTGGTGTGCTCCGTGGGCATGAATCTTCTTCAGCAGGGCTATTAAAAAACTATGCACTTGCCAAATTTAATTGGCATTATAATTTTGTATAATTACTTGTAACATATTAAGTTGTTTTAGAAATAACAGGAATAATCCATTGTTGGAAGATTTGATAGAGTTGACACTGTCTAGCTTTAATCATCTCTATTTACTGGCTATTATTCTCTGTAATTAATGTGTACAGATGTAACATTTATTCCCTTGTAATTTAGATACTAGAATTATGGTGTCCATAGGTTGTCCTAATTCAATTAATCTGTATCTACATATAGCCTACTATTACAGACTGAAGCGATGCAATTAAATCAGTCTTTTCTCCTAGAAAAAACTTCATGGTATCAGAACTGGTTAATTAAAAGCAGTTCATGCGCACGGTGTGTTTTTTAGGCTCACCAAGACAGGATGGAGAGAGTTAGGATTCCCCTACCATGAGATCAATGAAAATAATTGAATACAACAGAGGGGGGCATGTACCTAACCTCTAGTCAAATGAATAAAATCGAAAGCATTAAATGATGAGGTACTACCTCCTGTACAAATGTGAAACAAGAAAAAAAGCTTAAAAGGCCTCTAAAAGTGGAATGTCATTTTTGACAATATGTATTAGGGTTGAAGTCGTCAAGGCAAGTGAAGAGGAACATACTCCTAATAGCAACATCGCTCCTATCCCCTGTAGTTAGTGAGTCAGCTACTTGGTTTCCCCCACAATAGATATGAGAAACAACGTAACGATCGAAGGAGATTAGGTGCCTGATTTATATGAAGGTGGTCTGAATAGGCCACGGACCTCTTCCAAGTGTGATGCAATGAACCTCAATAGAAGAATTTGCTTTCACCCATACTCCTAAGAGACCAAGTCGATGCACAAGAAATATCCCATCAAGAATGTTCCGCAGCTCAATCTCGAATATAGGACAAACGCCATAGGATAGAATGCACGAATGCATCGTCCAGAGTGATCTCCGAATGATACCTCACCACTAGCAAAATTATCCCTAACCAACCCCATCAGTGTTGATCTTCTAGGATCCTATGAGTGGAATGGAGCGAGCCAAGAAACCAGGATTAGAGCATAAAGCCGGGTATGAGTGAGAGCAATACCAAATAAAGAGACAATATCAAGTCCCCGTACCGGTGGACAAACCGAAATCAACGGCCTTTGTAAAGAAAGGTGATAATCCAATAGATCTGCCATATGATCCACTGAGGCTCCATAGCTATATCTCAGTGATTCACATATTTCTTCGCAGTCCATAATAATTAAAGAATGAGAAAAGGAATGATAGTGCGAATGTCGCCACTCTGAACAAATTGGCCTAAGAACTGCCAGCTCTAAAGGCAGTATTGAATACCCTCATCCTGTTGAAGCGAGACCTAAAATATGTCAGAGAAATGGTAACAAGCTTGTTTTGAAATTTTGCTACCTATGAATAAGTGTGAAATGATCTCAATCACCGAACAAGGTTGACATCGGGATGCCAGATATCACCCAATTCGTCGCTGAATCACAACATCAACTGGGAGTAGTCCCTACCACAATCGCCAACAAAAGAAGGAGATCTTCGGAGGAATATTAGAGCTCCAAATCATGCGATAGACATCCCGGGGCATGCGGCATGAGCGAACAAGCTCCCAATCCTAATGATTAAGTTTTCCCATTCTGGCTTTAATTGACATTGATAATGTCTCAATTCACTGAATTTGAACTCTGTTTGTATGTCTTCCAAGTTCCAACTAGATCTTTGTCCAAAATGAGATCCCTACTCTCCAGAATTAGCCCACAAAATTGATTGGTATGAACCTCGTGGAGTAATCTTAATCAGCCAAAATATTTTAAAGAGTGAAGGAAGATCGGGTATATTTTGGGGACTGTACAAGGTGCAAAGGAAGATGATCTGAAGTTCAGAACTTGGGATGTAGAGAACTCCACTGTTACGTCCTGGCTTGCAAGTGTCATCTTGGCAAATAAGAACAGCATCCACTTCATCTTGAACGCTATCAAGTCGAGACACTAATTGCATTTGGTAATCTAACTGTACTGCAATCACTCTTGAGATAGCAGCTTGATGAACACTGGAATTTTGAACTGCAAACCAAAAAATATGCAAAATCACTCTTGATATTTTCCGTAGTATTTGTGGACAATGAATATCTGTCTACTCTCATGGCCACCTCACACACTAGAAAATTGTAAGCTTCCTCCCCCACCACTTTGCATAATTTCTCACTTAATGCTTCACTTGAATGTTATGTTCCTAGGGCCTTCCTCGATAGGTATGATCCCATCCTTTCAAAATAAGAGAGATAGGCAGGTTGTAGCCTGTAGGCTAGCTTTAGAATGAGAATCTTTGACCTAGATCCTTCCTTTTATTTAGCAATCAATTGAATCCGGACAGACTTAGCTTGAAGCATGGTTCATACTGGATATGCATACCTTTACTTGTTAGCACTTCAATTTTCAAAATGGATGTTTAGAACTAATAAGATAGAAAAGACTTTTCTCCAATGTTTTAAAAATCGACCCGAAAAAGAGAGAGGCTCGAAAGGTTGAACCGGAGTTGAACTAAGATCGAACGGGTGATTTTTTAAAAAAATTTAAAAATATACATTTACAAAAATTTTAAAATTCTACATTTTAAAATTTTAAAAAATATACATTAACATAAGTTGAACCGATTAAACCAATAACAGGTCACGAGTTTTCCAAAAACCGGCAGGTTTAATGGGTTTTGGGGCAGGTTTTTAATTAGAGATTTTATAAGTCTAACTGAACCGGTTTTGGTCCCGGTTCGCGGGTTTCTCGGTTGAATCAACCGGGCTGGTCCGGGTTTTAAAACATTGTTCTCTCTCTTGGTTAACATTGCTTTGTTTTCACCCTATCTTACTGGCCTGCAGAAATTGAGGCAGTAGTTTCGAGAACCTACTGGAAGGTAGGCCAGTGGACAACCTTCCACACTATTATAAAGAAGCTTGGTCTGATGTAATTTCTCACATTTTTAGTGCATATTGATCTAATCTGTTACCTATATAAGGAGATTGTAGTTGAGGTCATTTTATGAGCAATTTTATCATTGTAATAGATGAAGTCAGCTGCAGACAATGTGAAAAATCCTCGTAGTATCCTTTTTCTAGTGACAGTACTTTTAGAGATAATAGGTAAGGAAAAATCCCTCAGGCATGGGAAAATATAAGTGTGTGGATTTTCTACATATTTAAATTTAACTTACATGTATAGAAATTGAAGTAGATAGAAAAGAAAAGAAACAGATCAAAAGAAATATTTTTTTTTGGATATATGAACTAGTGCCCAAAAACCTACAACTAAAAGTTAAGCAATTGAAACCCACTATCATCCCAGTATGAAACAATAGATAAATGGAAACACAAACTTACAAAAAAAGAAACAAGTTGTCGATGGACTTTTGTTTTGTTTTTCTTTGTTCTTACTCCCCTAAGTATTTTGAGCCTACCCACCAATGTCGTTTCCGAGTAAATCCTAGTTTCTCTGGATGTTCTAAGGTGTACTCCTCAATTGTTTTCAGCATGGTTCTTTTTTAAATTCTTTTGTTATTTAAGAATATTAACCAAAAAGAAAAAAATTAAAGAAAAACTATTTGGCCCAAGAGAACATCATCAGGTCTGACATTTTCTGCACAGCCCCGCCTGACCTGGCAAAAAATGTGTCCTGTGCCGGTCTCTAGGTGGTCGGTACAGGGCCAGCAAAGGCTACCCAACCTAGGCTGACCTGTTGGACACCTCTATTCAGAGTTCTAGAAGCAAAGCTTGACCACTGAAGGCATATTTGTTGAGGAACAAATGCTTCTCCTATTGCCTAGAGGCATTTTTCCATTGTTTGTGTCAGACAAGCCTTGATGCAATTCTCAGAAAGGTCTTTTGTAATAATGTTTCTTAGTGAACTCACCATCTCTTTGCATTAATGTGAGCTTCATTGAACCGAGCCATGTAAAATTGCTGGATGTTTATCTTGTTCTTTTTTCTTTTATTAATCCGATATTCTGTGGTTTGTCACAAGTAAAACAAGAGAAAGCCCTTAAAGAGTTAACATCATTTATTTCTACATCCTGATAACAATAATGAAATTATGGCTGAATAATGATATGTGATTTCCACAATTCACTGGAGGTTTGAATACATATCTAAGAAGTTTCAATAGATGACGTTTTAGAGACTAAACATAAGTAATAATCAGAAGCTGCTTAGTTATATTAATTAGGCATTCATTTTTTGTAAGCTCAGTGGGGTCATTTTGTGATAGGGACTAAAAGATTATATCACATCTAAGCAATGCCTTGCTTTCTTGGTTTACCCATATTCCATTTTCAGAATTTGTTGGACAGGCTAGGGCTTTATATTGCTGGATACTGTTTATGCTGAAATGTGCTACATAAATGGAGATTGAAAAGTTTACTAAATGATGCAAATTGGGCGTAAAAGAAATTAAAATCATTTATATTAGTATTTTCCATTATTGCACTTGATTGATTTTGGTAAATTAAATTTGTAAAAGGAAATCCCAATTTTCCTTATTAGTCGTCATTTAGAACCTATATAAAGAGGCTCCTTGATTGTAACAAGGCAAACTTGAATATTGAATAAAAACTACAATCTTCCTCTCATTTCTCTCTTCCTACTTTCTTCTTCTTCTTAATTGTTCTTGTTCGTTGCAATCGGCATCTGTAACGACCCGGGTCCCACTTAACGGGTTGTCCCGACCGTTAGATCGACAACGTACTGTCCCCACTGTACCAACATGGGTCTTTTTCAGCATGCTTTGTCCTCACTCGCACGCTCCCCGAGAAAACTTCCCAGGGGGTCACCCATCATAGAATTTCTCCAGGACAAGCTCGCTTAACTGTGGAGTTTCTAATGATGGACTTCCGGAAAAGAAGGTGCACCTTGTTGGTATGAGTAGTACCTATCAAATCTCTTAAGCTTTCTTGGTCGGGGTATTACAATCACCCACCGTTAAACTTGCGACGTCCTCGTCGCGCTTAATCCATCTGAGGATCTGTTGCCAGGCGTTGGGATTCTAGAGGTGGCTCCTACGGGTTCAAGAGGTAGCTCCCGTCCTCTGGCGTAGCACTTTGTCCCGCATAGCACTTAGTTCCCGATTTCCGGCTGGCAAACGTCTCTGATACCATTTGTAACGACCCGGGTCCCACTTAACGGGCTGTCCCGACCGTTAGATCGACAACGTACTGTCCCCACTGTACCAACATGGGTCTTTTTCAGCATGCTTTGTCCTCACTCGCACGCTCCCCTAGAAAACTTCCCAGGGGGTCACCCATCATAGAATTTCTCCAGGCCAAGCTCGCTTAACTGTGGAGTTTCTAATGATGGACTTCCGGAAAAGAAGGTGCACCTTGTTGGTATGAGTAGTACCTATCAAATCTCTTAAGCTTTCTTGGTAGGGGTATTACAGCATCACTAAGTTATTATTAATCTTAAGATCTATGAACTAATTACTGAACTTCTGGCCTAGGAATTTAAGACTGCATATTTTGCTTCCTGTTTATGCATATAACACTGCACTTCCTGGTCAAAGATCTATTTTACAATCTATTTTACTATTGTTTGTTTTCAGGTTGGTGATATTAATTGCATTTTTGGCCGTTCTTTCTATACTATCTCGCACTTGTATACCTTGGTTCTTTAAGTTGATGATTAAGCTTTCCTCACAGGTGATTTTCTGTCTGATCTAACGAGACATGTGCACTTTGTTTCTTATGTTTGACTTTGTTTCTCTGAAATCTTGCAGACTAATGAACTTTATCAATTGGCATCTGTGGCTTTCTGCTTGATTGTTGCTTGGGTTGGTCTTATTTCCTAATTTCTTTCTCAATTTTAAGCCTAATTGACATTGCAAGCATACACTTTCCTGCATAAGTTTATTGGTATGTGTGTGTTAAACATGAATCATTGTCTCATATCAGTGTAGTGATAAGTTGGGCCTGAGCCTAGAATTGGGTTCCTTTGCTGCTGGAGTGATGATATCAACAACTGACCTTGCTCAGCATACACTTGAACAGGTAAGCTTCCATTGTGGCGTTTTTCTGTTTTGCTAAGCCAAAGATCCTTTCTAACCCTTCCACTGCTCCTCTTTTTTCACATACATACATTCCAATCAACTTCATGAATAAGTGTGTGTGTGTTTATATATATGTCTGCGCATGTGTCCATTCTCTGACGTTCTCTCTCAGTGTTTGTTTGTTTATCTTAGTGTTTTGAAAACCGGAATGGACTGGCTGGTAGAGGAATTGATAACCGGTCCAGTTTTAGCGTAAAAACCAGAAAGATAGAAACTGGTATAAAATTTGGCAATCCATCCTGTTTAACTGGGAACGGGTGACTTGGAGGCAGTTTTACTGAGTTTTCTGGTTGGTTTTGAACAAAAAAAAAAAAAAAAAAAACATATTGAGGGGTAGAAGAACAGCCTGCCCTGGTGTTTATCCCGTTTCTCCCATTTCTGATATGCCCAAGGCTTGCCTCTGTTGAAGGAGCAGAAGGTGGTAACCAAATGTCTGAAAATAGTGAAGGTATCAAAAAATCTAAAACAAAAAGCTGTAGGAATAGTAGGAAGGAAGAAACATTTAGTTTTTCTAATAAGTAGCCCAGTTAGTTTTATATATAGGTTATAGCTTCATTTGGGCTCATTTGATTTTTTATTTTACATTTAGAAAATTCTGTACACTTACTTGTTCCTTAGAATTATGATTAAAGTTGTACAGATATGTGGTCACTCAGATGTTTGTCTAAGCTGTATGCAAGTGCTTTATGTTTTTATATATATTTATCTACCGTGTTATAACTTTCTCGTCCCTATACACCTTGTATGTTTTCTCTTATATGGAGGTCATTCTCTTGTAGGTGGAGCCCATCCGGAACTTTTTTGCTGCTCTTTTCCTCGCCAGTATTGGAATGCTTATTCATGCTCATTTTCTTTGGAATCACATTGATATTTTACTGGCAGCTGTTATATTGGTGATTATCGTGAAAACCGTCGTGATTACCTTAGTTGTCAAGGGATTTGGCTACACCAACAAGACTTCTGTTCTTGTGAGTACTTGCCTGGTCCTCATTTTGATGTTTTTTCTTTGATATATTTTACAAGCAAATCTTGCCTCTATGTCTGCATAGGTTGGCATGTCGCTCGCACAAATTGGAGAGTTCGCTTTCGTTCTCCTTAGTCGGGCTTCAAATCTTCATCTAATTGAGGTATGATTTTCATTCAATGTTCTGTTTTAATCGATCTCACTGAGGCTCCTTACGTGGCATTTGGGTGATTTTTTTGTTTTTTTTTTTTTCATGGTAATGAATGCAGAATTGCTTAGCTTAATCTATTTATATTCTTTCTTCTGGTGGTCCTCATTGAACTTTTATATGGCATCGAAATGGACAATTAACAGAAGGTAATGACTTATGCAGGGTAAATTGTATGTGCTGCTTCTTGGGACGACAGCTCTTAGCCTGGTATGCTAGACTTTATAATGTACATCAAGTAATACCTAAGTTTGAATTGTATCCTGGGAGGATGGTCATAGGCGTTGGTATTTGGGTCTAACTGCTGGTGACAAATCATTATTACTATTACATTGTTGTTTTACCAATGACAATACCTTTTCAAAATTATTCCACAAGCAAACAATTGCTAACTTGGTTTTAAAAAAAATCAGAGCCCGTAGTGCTAGCAATTGTGAAAATTGTTTATTCGTTCAAGAATTCTGCTGGGAGTTTCGGCATTGCTTCTGTCGAATTCCATGGTCTATAACATGGGACAAAGGTGGCGAAGTGTGGGTTTGTTGTGCTAGGATAGTATGCAAATGGACATAAGTTAAATGGTCGATGACCAAAAATTGATCAACATTAAATGGGAAACTTACATGCACATTTGAATCAGTACGAGTTAGATCTTGCCATTGGTGTAATAATGTCAGAAATTCTTAACGCATCGTATTTTTTTGTTCCAGACATCAGAACACACATGATAACAACGTGCCATTTGTTGTCTTTTGTATTCTGTCATAAAATTTTAATTAGTCAACATGTAGTTGCAACGTGTTCGTGCGTGTTATTATTGAAGCATGCTCATGAAGCAATTACACAGGTAACTACTCCATTAATTTTCAAGCTGATACCTGCTGTCGTACACCTTGGAGTGTTATTGCGGTGGTTTTCTCCGAACTCGTCCAATGAGGTAACCTCTTATCTTTAATTTAAGACATTTTCTAAAATTTTGTTGTAGAATCTGTACATTGTATCTTGGTTTTCCAAGTATGCATCGTCAATGAGTTTTGGGTTTGTTGAATATGATTTCTCATCCCAGATCGGATATAAAGAAGATATTGTGCGTGCAGACAGTGCTAAGCGTATTACTTTGATGGTCCAAGGCCCTCGTGATTCATGATAATAAATTACAATATGAACCAGAAATTACAAATATGAGACTTGACCTGATGGGATTCTTATGCTCTGGGGGACAGGTGAATAAGAGTGCAAAGGAGGTTGACTAAGTGACACTAAAAAGTTCTAACCATGTTGTGAAGCTCCTCATTCGCCACCAACATATACGAGTCAGTGGATACATCAAAATTGGGATCCTGGAATACAGCAAGTGTAAATATATATACTGACATCTTTTGCATTTAGTCCAATTTGATGCTGCTGTGAAGATAGATTACTCTATAATCTATATCATACAGAGAGATTCGTTCAAAACATTATCCTCCCTTATGCACCGATAGATACAGTAACCCAATTCCCTTCTCATACACTTCTAGTTGATAAGTAGACACGTTCAGGTTGGATTGAGTATACATTTCTGTATAAAGATACGGCAGCATGTTAGTGTCTTCATCTATTCTCTTTATAACCTTTATTTCTCGATATCTGCTTTATATTTCCGTGTGGTATAGATTTGTTACATAGCATGGCAATCGTGGTAGCTGGTTGGCGCAGTTCCAATATGGTGGCTTGGGACTTGAACCTGCCATATCGACCAATCCATTACTATTGAAGATGCATTCTCGTTTATCACCAATCCGTGCTGGGTTACCTACCAGGACTAGTCGAATTGTTCTTTTCGTAGCTTCTTTGGGCACTACTTTAAGCACCCCAAAGAAGCTACTTTTGAGCTAAGCCAAACATGGTCTTATCGATTTGTGGAGGGTTGGGATGGGGTGAGAGCAAGCCAGTGGGTGGGGAACCAAAAGTTGAAATGGGAGGAGAGTTGCTTGCGTTGGTGGTGGAAGGAGGCTGAGATAAAAAGGAGATATTTTTATTGTTTGTTTAATTGAAATAGTAAATTCCAAAAGACTGCGACTGCTAGTTTATGAAGATGTATTTAATGGTTTTTTTGTGCCTCGTCAACGTCGTTATTATGCACATTAGATTTACCATTACATTTCGGGATGGGAGTCATGGGACTGGATTAAAAAAAAAAAAAAAAAAAATTCTGGTTCTCATGAAATATAGAGTACCTTGCCAGTGTTTAATTAACACATGTATTATATAATTGGATGTTTTAATTGTAATAAAAATGGAAGTTTGGTGACTAGTTTGAAGCTAAATAAGATGGTTGGCAAAAGTGAAATTTGACTGCAAGTAGGTTAAGGAAGGGTATGCTTGGGAGTTTTTTTCACTGGTTTTCGATGACACCATTTACGCAGGGTTTTAAAAATCGGTGTTCGTTAGTTTTTTGGGTGCTTGAGAGTTTTTTTTCACTGGTTTTGGATGTATGAAGGGTTTGAAAAATCGGTGCTTATTAGGTGTTTTGGGTACCGATTTTGGATGGCAAAATTGGTGTAATGTAATTTGGCATAATTACAAAAATCAGGTGTAAAATTTATACCAATTCAAAATTCAGGGGTCAAATTTTATTTTTCAAAAATCAGGTACTATATAAACATCCTAACCCTAATTTTTTACCCTACCCCTCTTCTCTCTCTCTCCCCCCCGTCTCCTCTCCTCCCTTCTCTCCCTCCCCTCCCCTCCCCTCCCCTTTCTGCCGCTGCAAGCAGCACCGGCCGCTGTCGGCAGCAGCAGAACCGGCAGCGGGCTCGCAGCAGCTTCGGCCGCTGCTGCGAGCACCGGCAGCAGCTTGCTGCCGCTGCTGCGAGCAGCGACTGCCGCTGCTGAGAGCAGCGACTGCCGCTGCTCGCAGCGGCTTGCTGCTGCCGGCAGCGGGTGCCGCTGCTCGCAGCAAGCCTCTGCTGCCGGCAGCGGGTGCCGCTGCTCGCAGCGGCTTGCTGCTGCCGGCAGCGGCTTCCGGCGGCGGCTTCCGGCGGATGTTTATATTAGGTTGTTGTTGGTGGTTGGATGTTTATATTTGTTGTTGTTGGTGGCAGGTTTATTGTTGGTGGTGGCGGTGTCGCGGTTGTTTTCGTTTGTGTTTTGTGATTGGTTAGTTTGTGTTGGTCTATCTGTGACTTGTGACCAAGTATTTGTAATTGTGTATTTAGTCTGTGACCAAATGTTTGGTGATCTGTGACCAAATGTGGCGGATGTGTTTCTGGGTGTGTGGCGGATGTGTTTCTGGGTGGTTGTTCTAGTGGTGAATGTGTTGCTGGGTTGGGATAGGAGTGGTGCGTTGATGATGATACAGGTGGATGTGGCGGATGAGGGTGGCCGTAGTGGCGGTGGCGGTAGTGTTGGTGGTGGTGGTAGTGTTGGTTACATGGTATGTGACTTATTTGTTGGCATGTGACCTCAGAATCAGTGATTAATTACTCAAATGTGACCTAACCATATAATTTGTAACCTACTATTTGGTGGTACGTGACCAAATATTTGAAAATCTGTGACCAATTTGGTGGCATGTGACCTAAAAATATAATCTGTAACCTACTATTTGGTGGTATGTGACCAAATATTTGAAAATCTGTGACTAATTATTCAATCGTGACCGACTAATTTAAAAATATGTGACCTCGAATTAATCCGTGACTTATAAAAACTTTTATATGTGATTTGGAAATAATATGTGACCAATTAATTTTAAAAAATGTGATATGTGACCAATAATTATGTATATGTGACTATTAATTACTTAATTGTATTCTTATTGTATTTAATTAATAAATATTGTTAATTAATTAATTAAAACCTGATTTTTGCACTTTCAAACATAAAACCTGATTTTTGAATTGGTATACTCCAAACCCCTGATTTATGATTTTTTCCCATGTAATTTTGGGCGATTCTCACAACCCATCATCAAATCGGCGGATTTTGATTGTTTTTCATATTCTCTTCTAATTTTATCATATATAAAATAATTATTTCCAATAAATCTATTTTGTTTAAACTAAATTGTAAATAAAAATATATTAACTAAAAATTTATTTATAATTAAAAAATTTATTTATAAGTAAAATATTACTTGTAAGATAAGAAAAAATTACATTATAATTAAAAATTACTTATAAGTAAAAAATCACTTTTATGTAAAAAAAATATTAATAATAAGAAAAAAAAATCACTTAAAAAATATAAAAGGTTACTTATAAGAAACAAATTCACTTAAAGTTATTTAAAAGTATAAAATTACCTTATAATAATTGTAAAATTTACTTATAAACTTAAAATTTTAAGTAAATATTTAAATTTATTTAATTTTTAAAATTAAATATTAATTTATGTGTAACAGAAAAATCTATAATTAAAATATCACTTACGAGTAAAAGAATTTCATATAAAAAATTATTAAGGAATATATACGTAATTTTATTTTTTTAAAAAATTTTGAGAACCGGTAGATAATAAACTCTAAAGCATAAGTTGGACAATTTTAAAAATTGTTACTAAAACTACTCAAAACCAATTCATTCATAAATACTGAAAATCAAAACACGCTCATAAGGTACGGCAAAACTTCAAGCAAACCCTAAGGACGCTTTTAATCCTTTTTAGGCTTTAGTTGATTGATTGATTTCTCTCTCTCTCTCTCTCTCTCTCTCTCTCTCTCTCTCTCTCTCTCTCTATATATATATATATATATTAATTTTAATAATGTAATTATTACATGGAAATATCACAGTACTTTTGAGTTTTGAGAATCTATCACGATACTTTTGAGAGTTAAATATCTCAACGATCAGTGCACTTGTTTTTTGGCCGATGAATTTAGCAACTTTTTTTAATAATAACTAAAGTAAATAAAGTATTATCTTTCTATCCAAATATTTGAAATACTAAAAAAGTGTTTTCCAATTGTAATTAAACTTAAAAAAGTGTTGTCCTAATGGACACTACGCCAACGTCAAATATTTGCCATGTCCTCAAGTTATTTGCCACTTGAAAACATTACCGTTTCAAACAGAAAGATATGGATCGACTGATGTCAGAATACTTTGTTAAGTTCAGTGATTATTGAGGAAAAATATAGTTCAATGATCAATTAATGTTGAAAGTACACTATGAATTGTGTCATTAACCCTACTTTCGAAGTACCGTGACATTTGAAATTCACTTATGAATAAGAGTGATTTAATTGACATCAAAGATTTTGCTTATTGCACCAAATTTTACTTGCATCGAACGGCTTTAAAATTTGTTCATTGTTGTATTTGTGTTTCAATTTTTCTCAATACATTATTGAACTCAACCTTTTGTTAATTAACATATTTTGTCCTCGGTTATGATTTTTTTGTCCACATATTCTATAATCGTACTTTGAAAAGAGGGACGAATATTTTGTCAAATATATATATATATATTTTGTTTTGCTTATTTGAAAATATGATGCGCAAATAAATCTTTTTATGCCTTTTTAACAATATTTTTTAACGAAAATCATTATAGAGATAATATTTGCTAATTAATGAAATGTTAAAATAAAAAAAGAATGAGATGTACAAAAAAAAAAAAAAATTGAGGGCACATGTGTGATTATCACTACAAATGTTGGAAACCTTTCGTGAAATTAAAATGTGGTGCAACTATAACCTAAACAAACAAAATATAATCACTTACCAGTAAACATTTGAAACTATTTTAATTACAAATTACATAAATTTACAAAATTTATAAAGTTGTAAATAATTGAGATTAATTAATTTTATTTTTTTATAAGTAATATTTTAAAATTTTAAGATAGCCAAACCATCCCTAAAATCAATATTCATATAACCCTACTATTTAAAAATGTTTCCGACCTCACTCCTCCCCATCCTTCGTTTGCTTTATCTACCCCTCTGAAATTTCTTCACCTGAACCTCGGAGGTCTAGGTTCTGCCATAAACAGGTATTCAATGAGCTCAGATTGTGTTTAATTTTTGCGATTGGCTTCTTATGTTAGGTGGTTATTCAAAGGAAAATGACTAATCAAGTGTTGGATATAGTTAAAAATTGGGAATTGCGTTTTTCTATATTGAATCAAGTGTCTCATTACAATATATTGAATGAAATTGGTTTTTTTTTTCTAGCATAGTTAGGAAGGGTGGATGAAGGTACTGTAACGATTCGTCATTTTCATATATTGAAAATGAAAAAGGAAGGTCATGAATGAATTGGATGATACATCATTAACAACTCAGATGCTTTTCATTTTATGCTGGTTGTTTTGTAAACGTTTATCGTGACATATTTTCTGTTGTTAGCTTGGTTAGATTTTTGAAGGATAAAATTAGAAAATTAATATTCATTGTTTTAGGGTTTAGGAGAATTTTGCTAACTCAGATCGTTGCGATCTTATATAGTTTCTGGAACAAAATTAGAAGAACAAAAGAAAAATTGTAGTACGCAGCTGTTTGGTGATTGCGACTTTATTGTTTTAAATATGTTCTCCCTGAATGCCTTGGGCATTTTACAATCTGCATCAAATTTTCAAGTAAAAATTTGGGATTCTGTGGAATCGAAGAGTGGTTGTGTTTGCACTTTGAATGTGTTTGTTTATTGATATTTACTTTGATGGATGTAAAATCTTTAAATTTACAGTCACAAATTTTTTTTTGCTATCTGAAATTATCAATCGTAAATAGAATGACGGTTTTTCCTTGACAAAACTAATAAATATGGACTGAGGAACATGATATTTGTTTGATGAATTACATATTCTGTACACTATGTTTAATTGATTAAATTTCTTATCTGCCTTTATTTCTTGGTCTCTCCTAAGATAATTTGGTTTTTGACTAGTTGCAGAGGATAACAGGTATTCATTATTTTCCCTTCGAGTCTAAAGTTGTGCTGAAGAGAAAGATCAAATTGTGGTGAAATTGTGATGACTTAAAAAGGTCTATAAATGGCCCTGAATACCATACATAAATCGCAGCACTGCTCTTGATCCATCATTGTATCCTGATACATTGTTTCTACTAGTCCTTAAAACCATGAAACTAGCTGCACTTTGTAGATCGATAAGTTCCCATCTTAATGTTCGCGGAATAACACGGCCTTTGCAATATCGTTCATTTCAACCTGATTTTGTTCCAAGGGATCCCAATGCCAAGCCCAAGAAATACAAGTACCCTGCTGTATATGATCCATATGGGCCAAGACCTCCACCATCTGACAAGATCATCCAGCTTGCAGAACAAATTGCATCCCTTACACCTGAAGAGCGTAGTCAAATTGGTCCAGCCCTTAGAGACAAAGTAATGCTTCCCAAGCTGCAGCCCATTTCAGTAGAAGGCATGGACTTAGGCAGCCAAGTTGGGGCAGGTGCTGGATCTTCAAAGGCCGAGGAGAAAAAGGCAGAGAAAACCACATTCGATGTCAAGTTGGAGAAATTTGAAGCGGCTTCAAAAATCAAGGTAATTAAAGAGGTTCGTGCATTTACAGATCTGGGACTGAAGGAGGCTAAAGAGTTGGTCGAGAAAGTGCCAGTGATACTTAAGCAACAGATCACAAAAGAGGAGGCAAATAGTATCATCGAAAAAATCAAAGCTGCTGGAGGAGTGGCTGTGATGGAATAGTGTGTTATTCTAGTTTTGTAGGGTGGTGTTTAGTTTTTCATTATCAGAAAGAAGGGATTTCAAATGCCAAAGCATCATTTTGTGCCACAACGATGGATGCTTTTTCAAGATTTGAGGGGAATAAATATTTGACATTTAAATTCTGTGTTTGTAGACTTGAACCCCGTTAAGTCTACCAGTAACCTTTTATTTTTAAATGGGCAAGCAATAATCCAAGGTGAATGTTAGTGATTAGTCATTTAATTAACTTTCAAGTTTTAACGTTGTTTATTGTCACGTAGGATTTTCATCCGTCACGAGGATTTTTTTGCTCACTTGGACCAATGGAAATGAGATGGATGATGGAGGAGTTACGTTATGTAAAAGTGAGCGAGCACTCAATTTTATTTTGAGTGAGCGAGTAGTAATCATAGATAAAAGTTGATGAATTATCATTTAATTAACTCAACGAAGTACCTTAATTCGAGATTGGTTGGACTAATATGTTCTATTTTAGCTTTTTTGTGATAATGCATCTGTTTCAAAGACCTCAATGGATCCCATCCATCACATTTCCTGTTTCAAAATATGTAAGTTATTGTGTTGGTTAGAGTTTTATCAATTTAATTGTATTTATTGATTTTCTTCTTTCAGAGGACGTGCCTCCGTCCCCCCGCAGACAGCACTCAAAATTATACTTATTCCATCTAGTGTTGGACCTGTTGATTTAAATGCTAGGGGTTTTGTTTTTCGCTACAAACAGTGCCATTCTTCAACTTTTTCTCTCTATAAACCAAACTAAAATTGGGTTTCATGTTAATTTCACTAATAGGGTACTATATTGGAATCATTCATTAATTTCAATATTTGGTAGGTTGAACTCGATAAGACTGTGTTATAATAGACAAATATCTTTTGTGTGTTTCTTGTTTGTGCGAAACCCGCAAGCGTACGGAATCATTGACAAGTAATATAATTGATTGAGTTAAGAATTATTATCTTACAGAGAATAAATTTAATTCAAGTTCACTAATTTTGTTAGGCATTCGAATTATATAAACAAAAGAGAGATTTTGATTTGATTTTATGCTAAATTATCTAAGAAAGTAGTGAAAAGTGTTGTATCAAATTATAAATGATTGTATTGAATTTCGAATCCGCTCATTGCTATTTAATTCAATTCTTGATTATTATCTAGTTTCGTTCATGCGTTTGACAATCGATAAAATTATGATATATAATTTTCATTTTCAAGAGTAATTAAATATATCCTAACGACGACCCGAATATATTTCTAGTCTGAATTTGAATAATTAGAATGCATTAAAGTTTAGATTATCTATATGATTGCACATGTGATAAATGTTATTCTTAACATTTATTGCACATATGTTAATTTTGTCGTTATCTAAACTTATTGTGAGCATCCTAACAAGCAACTAATTATTTAATGTTGGAGTTTTGTGTCGGAAATTGGTTGTGACCAATTTAAGTGGAATTCGTTGTTTGGTGAATGAGAAATTAAGCCAAACTTAAACCGCTTAATACTTGAAATTGTTGAAAAATCGTGTAGAATATTATGGAATATTCTAGAGATAATGTAGATGAAAATATGTGTCTTTTCATATGGATCATGACTCTTGGAGATCGTGACTTTTGATATTATTTTTCAATAATTATCTCTTTATGTAGAGATGTAATTGTCTCTTTATGGAGAGATATAAATTTCAAGAGATGTGTCTCTTGGCATGGATGTTCCAACTACTATATAAGAGATCCCACATGTTTGAATTTTATAAAGGGGAACAAATTCAATTAATAGTTCCATATCATTCCTTTCATGTTTTACTTTAGTTTTGCATAAAATACTTTGTAGAAGTGATTATTTCTTGCATCAAATCATGGTTATGGTAAAGAGGGAATTCCGTTCGAGTTCGTTGGTCTAAGTTATTTGGAGTGCTCCTATGGCTAGACGTGGTCGTTGTATCTTGGGAGATGATTATCAAGAAACCGTTAGCACCGATGCGGGGCAAATTCATCTTAAGGACAAAATGTCAAACACTTGCCTCGATCGACCGCATCACTTGCATTTCATCTTTTTCATTTCTGATTTATGCTTGATTTCAGAATATGGTTAATTGGTTTATGGGTTTTTATTGAAAGACAGTTTGAACGAAAGCGAGGTGCGTTCAAGACTGGGAAGCGATGAATTTATATTCTTATATTTGAAGTCGGCAATTTACTAATTTGTCTTTTCAAATCAGATTTCGGTAAGTCGAATGATATTTCGATTTCACGCATATTAACGACACGTTCTTGATTAATATTTATCGGTGTAATATCTCCAACAATCTTAAGATGAAGTTGAATTTCGTTGTGCATGTTAGATGTCGTTTACATGGTTCTTAACTGCATATTAATATCTGACTTTTATATGCATGAACCTGATTGATCATCAAACTGGTTATACACATGTATATAGGGGTGTAAGCGGTCGGGTTTTTGCGGTTTTTGACAATTTTTCAAACCAAACCGTTTAAACCGATTTGAGAAAAACTCAAACCTAAACCAAATCATTTTGAACGGTTTGAAAAAAACTCAAACCTAAACCTAACAGTTTGGTCCGGTTTTAAACCGCCGGTTTCACCGTATATTTTTTTGTCTGTCTACTTTTATGACATTAATTCATTGAATTCAATATATATTTATATCTTACTAGCAATAAATCTAAAACAAACTAAATATATCTATTACAAATTTAAATACCAACTAAATCAAAGTGAAATCACAATAAACTAAAATATAGTTTTTTGTTTGCCATTTTAGGTTAAGACGTTACGATGACGTTACGATAAGTCTACTAAACTAAATATGAAGCCCAAAAAATATAATGATATTCAACAAGATCTCGTGATCATCATATCTGAAAAACAAAACTACTGATTAGACAGAGAGAATAACCAACCATAATAATAAATCAATTGTTTATAATATCTAAACATAACAATTATACAAGTTTACCGTTGTATTTTGTTACGAATTCAGTTTCTCACATATACTCAAACATCAATTGTTGTCACACATGATTCATAGTCTCTATTGTCAAATAAATGTATTCTTTATATCATCATAGTATTGGATACTAGATAGATAAGAAAATCTTTAAAATATGGTAATAGAAAATATAAACCACCTGCCACAACTTTCATTGAATCATCAAATGCTTCCACTTCATCTAAATATTGGCACGGCGCTATAGGTTCATACTTAATTTGCAACCAATTCTTTCCGCATATACAAGCCTCTAGCATCCTTGCACCTAATAAACTCCTAAAGGAATCAGGTATCTGACCTCCATTTGAGAATGCAGACTCATAAACAACTGTATAAATTTGAATTCCAAAGAGGAAAATGATTTTTGATAGATTATGTTAGTCTTGAGATTATTAGATATAAATTAGGATTATTTAGTAATAATAATATATATGTAATAGAAAATTATAAATTGACAAAAATACATACAAATGACAAAACTATTGAATTTTGCATATTTGGATGAATTAAAAAAATCATTATTTTTATTTTTTTATTTTTATATATTTTTTCACCGGTCCGATTTGGTTTTAAACCGCAATTAAAATTCTCAAACCTAAACCAAACCGTTTTTGACCGGTTTGGTTTGGTTCAAAACTATTTCGTTGACGGGTCCACTTGGCACCAAACCGACGGTTTCTAAAATGCGGTTTCGGTTCGATTTTCCGGTTTAGCTGTTTTTGCATACAGCCCTACATGTATACATGGACGTTATTTCATGTGGTGTAAATTATATTTTAATGGCAAATGGTGGCTGAAAATATAATTAATGCATACGAATGATTGTTTTTACTTATTCTAGCTTGTGAAAATAGAAACCAAGAATATATAGTTAAATGTCGACCTTGCTGTAATATGAAACGATGGATTTAAATATCCTGGTGTGTGTTTAAGTTTATCAAGTCAGAAATCTGTATGAAAGTTTCGATTTCACAATTTGTATTGCATATTTTCTTTTCGAAATTTGTAAACGTTGGCAGTTGGCAGTTTCATTGTTGGCACCTTCTAATCCAAAATATGTGTCTATATTTAATGACAATTGTGCCATAAGTTGCCTAAGGAATTTTAAATGGGAAGGCAGATTACCGCATACATATTTATGCCATCCATTTGTTTGTTTATAATGAAAGAGGAGTATTATATATAGTTGCAATTGTTATCAAAATGCATGGCTGCCAGGAACGTGTCTTACCAAATTAGATTCGGACCATGAATTTGAACAAGTGCATATGATTTATAAAATGTTATTAAATGGTAGAAAGAGATTCTATTAATTATTGATTAAGTAAAATTAAATATTTTACTAGTGGAATGAATTTGAATGAATTATTTGTCCATAATTATATTCCACTTTGCCAAATTGCATATTTGTGTAAATTCTCTGCATAATACAATTGTGGTGGAAAAGGGATCTATTTGGCCACAGTGACTGTTCGATGATTAATTCCACTATGCGAAGGAATCCGATGTCATTTTTTTAGTAATCTAAATTTGTGCGTTCTTTGAATAATACTTTCGGTAAACTAAATGATCAAATTCGATTGGACGTTGTTCAATTTATCGAACTAATATGACATGTTCGAGGTTTGTATCATATCAATGGTTGACCATTTGGTCTTGAAAAATTTAATTGATCGAGATTGAGATCAATGATGATATCTCTAAATATGGAAATGTATGGATTTCCTCAAAACATTGATATTCCTAGTCACGATAAGTGTTGACTAAAATGGAATAAACTTATACAATGAATGTATAAATGTTTGGAATATAAGTTGATATTCCGTCACCTTGATCGTGTTGAAATTGATATTAAGTTGCCTAATCACGTGGTGAAAAATCAAGACTCTTGGTCTGATTATTTTTCCAATGAAGTATCTCTTCATAGAGATTAATTCGAAAAGGTGTGTCCTCTCGTTGAGTTATCGAAAACACAACTGATGGATGATTCTTTCATACTATCTCGTGAAATGTCGCAAATGTAATATATGTTGGGAGAAGTTGCAATTCTTGTGAATCAAGATGTTTAGTCTTCTTCATTGTTGAATTCGATTTCAATCGTGGAACCAATTAAATTGATATATGTTCTGAGAACATTGTTGGTCTATGTGATGGCCTTAATTTAATTTGGATGATCAAATTAAAAGATAGTTGGATTGAAGTACATTGTATACTATTTCAATTGAAATAATTTGTGGGTTGACGACCGCTATTTTGAAAGTACTTAAACTTTCACGAAGCATTCGATATGT
This sequence comes from Fraxinus excelsior, assembly GCA_019097785.1. Lineage (NCBI taxonomy): Eukaryota > Viridiplantae > Streptophyta > Magnoliopsida > Lamiales > Oleaceae > Fraxinus > Fraxinus excelsior. The sequence goes on from CM032630.1 coordinate 15,481,366, forward strand.
ACATTATCTATTCGATAACGAATTGAACTATGAAAGAGTTGATGAACTTTAAGTTAAAGTACAACCCAAAAATGTGGGGATTAACATCAATGCTTGCGAACTTATGTGAAAAGTTCTAGATTTGTGAATGCAACAGTACTAGTTGCACATGCATTCCTAATTGAGGAATTGTGGGGGTAACTTATGTTTAAAAGTTACAATTTTCTATACCTTATAATCATGGAAATATATCTATAAAGGTGGAAAAGGTAGAAAACTCTTATATTAATTATAAGGATGATAAACACTAAGTTAAAGTGGATGAAATGGGATAAAAGTCGATTATGACGTTTGTTTGGATATGCAAGATCAATTGGAATATTTAAAGAATATTCACAAAGTTGAAATGCATTGTAATAGTTCAATAATGATATTGAATACTCATGTTTCTGAAATCCACTAGTAAAAGTGATTGACTAGTGTAGTGTGTGATAGACATCCTCTAACATTGTGTTTGGAATTTATAAAGCTTTAGATAAAGCTAGTTAGAAGCATATATCTTCATGAGAGGATTTTTTGGTGGTGACACGTTGTATCTATCAAATAAATCGATTGTTGGTTAGCTACATTTGATGAGATACTAAGTCACATGTAATGGTAAGTCTAGAAATATAAGTCGTAGACATAATACCATTAAGTAGTCGATCTCAATGGTGTAAACTCGTGGTACCTTTAGAGATTTACCGAGAGATTAAGAATATTGAATATCGAGGGAATGATATTAAAGCTTACGACGTAAGAGTCTTTGTAATGGTAACCCTACCTTGTTGACTGGAGATCCCAAGATCTTGGTTCAAAGGGACACTAAGTTATGAAGATTTCATGAAGCACTTAGAAAATTATTTCCAACTCATTCCTATGATATTAAAGTGCTTTTTGCAGAATGATTGAAAGGTTAAAATACACTTTTAATGATTCCTATAGCTTGATTCAGTCAAGTGGAGTATGGCAGAATACTCTTAATAGGAGGTCACCTATATAAGTGTGAAGTGAGGCCGCTTCTATGAGAATGTTTTAAAGGCTTGAATTCTCTAAAGCACTTATGAAATCCAAGAGTTGTTCAGGGCCAAAATGAACACAACAGTGAGAACCATGAATGGTTTAGGGAAGACATTGTGTGAGTACTGTTGTCCTGGCTTACACCAACGGTTGAATGGTTCAAGACATCACGTTCACCAATTAGCCAGTAAGTCCGATAGTATTTCACTAAGGGAGGTTCAAGGCCAAAAGCTACTTTCTCGGATGCAGTGTTTTTTCGGCCCTCTCTCTACTAGTGTCTGCATGGTCATTTGCATTAATTTTCATTCATGTGGGGGATTGTTGGAATTTTGTATCGGAAATTGGTTGTGACCAATTTAAGTGGAATTCGTTGTTTGGTGAATGAGAAATTAAGCCAAACTTAAACCGCTTAATACTTGAAATTGTTGAAAAATCGTGTAGAATATTGTGGAATATTCTAGAGATGATGTAGATGAAAAAATGTGTCTTTTCATATGGATCATGACTCTTGGAGATCATGACTTTTGATATTATTTTTCAATAATTGTCTCTTTATGTAGAGATGTAATTGTATCTCTTTATGTAGAGATATAAATTTCAAGAGATGTGTCTCTTGGCATGGACAACTCTTGGCATGGATGTTCATTTTGGCCATGAATAACTCTTGGATTTCATATTGGCCCTGAATAACTCTTGGATTTCGTACTATATAAGAGATGTTCCAAGGATGTTCCAACTACTATATAAGAGATCCCACATATTTGAATTTTTTAAAGGGGAACAAACTCAATTGATAGTTCCATATCATTCCATTTCATGTTTTACTTTAGTTTTGCATAAAACACTTTGTAGAAGTGATTATTTCTTGCATCAAAATCATGGTTATGGTAAAGAGGGAACTCCGTTCGAGTTCGTTGGTCTAAGTCATTTGGAGTGCTCATATGGCTAGACGTGGTCGTTGTATTTTGGGAGATGATTGTCAAGAAACCGTTAACACCGATGCGGGGCAAATTCATCTTAAGGACAAAGTGTCAAACACTTGCCTTGACCGATCGCATCACTTGCATTTCATCTTTTTCATTTCTGATTTTATTTATGCTTGATTTCAGAATATGGTTAATTGATTTATGGGTTTTTATTGAAAGGACGGTTTGAACGAAAGCAAGGTGCATTCAAGACTGGGAAGCGATGAATCCATATTCTTATATTTGAAGTCGGCAATTTACTAATTTGTCTTCTCAAATCAGATTTCGATAAGTCAAATGATATTTCGATTTCACACATATTAACGGCACGTTCTTGATTAATATAATATGCACATTATCGGTGTAATACCTCCAACATTTAATTGGTGACCAATCGATTAAAATGCAACATGTATGCAAAATTAATCAAGAAACGCGAGAATTTAACTAAACTACTAGTTTTGAATTAAAACAAATCACAAATAGGGTACATCTTCATTCAATAAAAAATGGATCTAACCTATCATATTAATATATAATTATAAGAAAAATAATAGAAAAATATTAGCCGGATTATGAAATAATTCAAAAGATGTTGATTTTAAAGTCCGATGTTAAATTTTTCAAAATCTTGATGTACTTGACCTTCAATTCCTTGCTAGAGTTTGATCTCCTCTTTCAAATCATAGAAATTGACATCTTGTTCTCGATGAATTTGATGATCTTATTGTGTGTGAAGAGGCAGGAGATGGGGGTTTTTTTTTCAATGCGTTACCCTCGTTTTGTATTTATAAAAGTCGGAAAATAGATCAAAATCACATTTAATTTAAGTTCAAAAAAAGTTTGAATCGCGAAAGAGAACTGTTGATTTTGCGGAAATGGCTCACACGTGCACACAAGTATGCCCACCGCACGTGCCATTGAATCATATGGCTCTCGGATCATGAAATCCGTGTCGCACGCGTCATGAATAGCACATACGAGCACCAGTTTGCGTCGCGTCGTCCCTAAGCAACTTTCGTTATTTTGATCATAACTTTTTCGTTCAATACCGATTGATGTAATTCAAAAATGCATTGTGAAGATAATTTAAAGGGCTACAATTCTCCTAAAAATACAATTTTTCCATTTCAAATGTTTGCTATTCAAAAAATGGGTATCAAGTTCAGGCTAAAAATTCGAAGCATAATTTTTTCGGCTGGAAATTGATTTGTGAAAATACTTCAACTACATTTCACTCATTTGACCTCCAATTGATCCTATATGAACTTCAATCATCGTTTTATGATCTGAATTAACTATTGAATGTTTACAATTTGGTCCCTAAACTTTGAATTTCTTTCATTTTTGTTCGTCATTTCTTTCTTCCAATTTCACCAATTCGCATTGAGTTCAACCTAACAAACATAATTAACACAAAATTATGCTATAGCTCATCTGACTCACCAACAAACACTCTAATTTAATGACCTACCCTTATCATTTTTTCTTTATTCACATTTAGTGCAACATACAAAACACGTCCTTAGAGGTCCGAAAGAGCCACAATATATACTTTGGGGAGGAATTGAACAATAAGGCACTACTAGTGCTTAAAATACAACAATGCCAAGTGATCTTTCCTTTTAGTTATGTACAAATGGATCATTCCAAGTAAAAGGGGGTTGAATGCCTAAACATATATTGTTGATCTTCCACCCTGATTTATTTGTAATTCAATCAAATGCTTATGTTATATCAAAAGAATATGCTACACTAATATAAATGGCTCCTGATATGGGATGGCCTCCAACAATGATTAACGGCATTTGCAAAACTGTAAAACTGATTATTGCTGAGACTCGGACAATGATGGTGAATGCAGGGATAATGGCTGACTACTTCTGGTGGTTGCAACTTCCACTACAGTTTCATCTCGTGCCGGAACATGCAGAAATGATTTCATAACATCATATACAGTGAATCCAATTGCAACCGAGGGTACGACCTGAAGATATCATTTGTAGTCTTTAGATGAAAGCCAATGGTTAAATACACCTCGGTGGTCACTAAACTTTTAGCGAAATCTGTACCTTCAAGTAGTTGATGCTAAGACCAGAAAATAATTGTTTCCATCCTTCTCTTCGGACAATCATAACAAGAGTTTCCACTGTGCTTTTCATGTCACCACTGTTAGATCTCAAGACACGCTGCACCTGCAAGAGTTTTAATTTTTCTATTAAGCTTTTCGAATTTGAATCAAGGACAGCACAAAGTTTTTGTCCATATGAGGCAACAAGTGAATTACCTGCATTTGCCGCCTAGCGACATCAAGAGGATAAGTGAAAGTCTGACCCAATAAACCCGCAACTGATCCGCACACTAGTTTTACTGTAATGTTTTTCCTGTGTTTTTCAGGGACGTTACGCTTCATTTCCTCGTAGAAATAGAATTTTAATCCCGCATAAGGGAAGATCCCATATAGTGATGGAGCTGATTACATCACACACAACGATAAGTAAGAGCCTACAAAAATTTCAACATAACCACAGTTACACTTCACATACCAACACCTCGGTAGAGGCCCCTAATACCAGCCTCCTTATAAGTCTTGGAGAAGCAATCTCGAATTCCTTTATAAACTTGTTCTCTAGGTACGAGCCCTTTAACATCCAGCTTTGAGTAGTCAGCAACCTGCACTATCTTTTGCAAATCAGCCTTCGACTTTTGAGAACCATAACATGGAATAGAATTATCATATTCAAGGAGAGAACGAGAATTTGAACGATGAGAGCACGTGAGGGGGTTTGTGTCCGAACTCTGTGTGTGTGTGTGTGTGTGTGTGTGTGTGTGTGAGAGAGAGAGAGAGTAGAAGTGATATTGTCGTCTTATTGCTTGCCTGATAAGCCAATTTAGTCCGAACTAAATCGAGTGGATAAGTGAAAAGTACAGCTGTTCCTCCAGCAAATGATCCAGATATGAGATCAAGGACAGGACCTCTCCCAATGCCAGGAAAGCCAAGTATGATCCATCGCCGGTATTGTTCATAAGCCATATAGTGCAATGCTGCATAAGGCACTATACGTGCAACGCTAGCTCCATTCCCTCTAATAACAACCCCCATCAAATGCTTATGTAAGATTAAGGAAAGGATTGTGTTAGGAATAATAAACTTAGGATGAACCATAATCTCAGCAATCAATTAAGGAAAATATTTGTACCTATAAAAACCCAGCACCCCTTCTGTTTTTGCAATTTTTGTGAAAGAGCCCGATAGTCCTAGACTTTGAAATTCAGCCCGTCTAGTCTGGTTAATGGAAAAAAGAATAAATTACAGAAAATAAATTTATTTTCTAAACCTGCATTACAAACAATGCATACTTTCAGGATAGTAGTGCAAAGTGCAAAGAACTTACAAGAAGAAGAAGAAGAAAATAAGTCCTATTTTTCAATAAATGTACGGTGAGCTAAATAATCATTTTTCACCAATTAGATTGGTCGTTGCATCCACAAGAGGCCATGTTCATTTTTGTGTACTCTATTTTTTTCTAACCTATTCTACGAGGATGGCACCACTCTTGTGAGCACAACATTCTTTTAAGTCTATGCATGACATGCCCCAACCACATAAGTTGTCATTTCCTCATTTTATTCTCGTTTGGTGTAATCTCCACGTGTTGGTAACCTTGAGGGGTAGCTCAATTGGTCAGGCCTTGGGTTTGCTCCCCAATGGTCACCAGTTCGAGTCCTCTCAGGGCCACTGAGGTGAGAAACGGCTGTAAACTTCAGGGTCCCGTCGGATTAGTCGAGGTGCGCGCAAGCTGGCCCGGACATCCACGGTTATCAAAAAAAAAGTAATCTCCACGTGTTGGCATATACTCTCATTGCTTATTTTATCTATTCTACTATGATCATACAAAGATCATAAAATTGTCACTTGCATTTGCTTTGGATGTTGCTCGCTAACAACACTCACCTAGAATCCTTGCAGATTTCTCCATTTCATCCAGTGGACTATATTGGACCTAATACCTCAAACAATCAATCTCTAAGAAAACATAATCATCTATAGCGACTCCACTAGCATCCTTATTCCTAATATGACTTAAAAGACATTTTATATATTTTGACTTAATTCTACTAAACCTAAACCCTTTAGATTCCAAAGTCTTCCTGACAGGTTCAGACCAACGATATATCCCCCTTCTAGTCTCATCGACTAAAAAGCGCCATCAGCTAGTAGCATACATCAAGGATCTCATGTTGGATATGTCACGTAAGCTCGTCTATGACTAAAGAAAATATATAAGGACTCAGGCAGAAAGAAGTACAAAGACTAGTTCAAAGTTTTAACACGGAAGATGTTCCCCGCACATCAAGATGATCACTAAAGAGATCTTTTCTCATGTGCGATCCCTGTCTTCCTATACAGGGCATCATGATTTGATCAGAAGTTGACCAAATGGAATTAAGGTTAAATATCTGCTAAACCGACTCCAATAAAAAAAACATCCTCACCAACCCAAAAAATGAAACTCATATACCCGAAACAATAATATCATTAGCTTTAATGACATTGAGCAGAGAAGAGTTGGCTTTAGCTGAGCTTACTTTCACCTGCTAAACCCAGCCTGATTTATTTCAATGTAGATCAAAGCAAATGCAGCCTAATTACATATAATTTGAAGGAAAGATGATTAAACTGTTTATCGTTGTGTCTATCGAAATATTTCTATAAACTTCTATCGGTGAACTTCATTTGCTCTTTCTTTTTGTCCCTTTTTTACATAAGTTCACCATTCATGTGCAAGAGTGAAGATTTTTTGGGACCATACGTCTGAAAGTTCAGAAGACGTATTCTTTACACTAAAAGTGTAGAGATGTTGAATTAGTGGAAGGAAAACTGTAATACATATAAGTTATACACAGACTCAAGTTCCTATGCAATTTGTGAAGGAATTAGACAACATTTCATAACGTAAAGTCTTTTACGAACCATATTTCGACTAGACACAAAAATTTAAATTGGTTGTATGATTACCTATCTGTAGCTCTTCCACTCATTGTTTTAATGATTGTATATGAGTTTGCAATTTTATTTCACTGGATCTTTCAATTCGTGTAGTGCTAGAACGCAAAAAAAGTCGAAAAGGATTTTATGCAGTTGAACCCAGCTCTTTTGAGAATGAGGTTTATATTTTTGTTTTGCTGTTGTTATATGGTTGATTGATGAATGATTAACAATTTCGACTCTTATTCGGCAAAGCCACTGTTGACATTATATTACAAGTACTAATAGTGCATATACACAATATTAATTGCCAAAAAAGTCCCTAGTATGCAATACAATTGATGCCATATAGATGCAGGAAAACAGAGTAAAATTTTAGGTATGGTAGAGAAGTTTCTCTTGTGCCTCGCATCTTTCACTTGCTGTAAAATTTTGGAAAACTCTCTCTCTTGCATCACGCATCTATCACTTTTGGAATCCAATTACCAAATATTAACACATATTTTCTCAGTGAATCTTAATTTGGTGTATAGGCAATATCAATATTAGAAAAATGGTCATTTCAACAAAGTTCGAACAGAAATGCATAGTGTTTGATGGACAAGTTCAACAACTATCAAAAAATTTCTACTCAATATAATTTAGTTTCTTCTTCTATGAGTTTTCAGATACATACATTCAAGTATCTGTCCGTGCGATCAATTTCCAACAAAGCTGAGGAATAATGGAGCACCAAACTCCGGAATCATAAATAAGAGAATCCAGTCCATCACCCTCAAGAATCAAAATTATAAGAAAGAACTAATTATATACAACTTAATACCCACTATTACTAGACAAATTTCGTATTAAACTCCATAATAGAAACGATCATTCTTCACTGTCTGATCTCAGGGGCGGAGGGGCGTGGGGGTTTAATTTTTTTTTTTTGTAATTACCACTTTCAACGCATTTTTCACATAGAAAACATTGAAATTTGGATATGGCTACTTCTAGAAGAATTGTAGCCCTTCGAGTTATCTTTCCAAATAAATTTGAATCATCGCAATCGGATATCGGTAGAGAAAGTTATGATGAAAATACTGACGACTGCTCAATCCTCGCTCGACTTTCGCTAGAGGCTCGCTAGACCGACCAATGCAGTAACTTTTTGACCCAGTTTCGCCGACATGATTGATGATCATGTAGTTATACAATGTTATCAAAGTATGATTTGCTAAATTAAAGATTAGTATTTCTTTTATACGTTGCTTGATTTTTTTGTTAATAACGTATCTAAAAAAAATTCAGGGACGCTGCCCCCGAACCCTGTGGGCCCCACCCCTTCACCTCTACCTTTAGGTCCCCCTACTTTCAAGGTCTAGCTCCGCCCCTGTCTGATCTGAAAACCCGAGTTCGACAATTTAACGATAACGAAAACCAACTATCTTCTATGAGAAAATTTAAGTCTGCAAATATTTACCCATAGAATTCTAAAGCTAAAGCAATAGTTACCTGAAACAAGATCTTGAGACGTTCAAGAGGCGCAACAACAGTCTTGGCAAATCCACCAGCTACCCCACCAGCAATCAACTCCTTCGCAAAAACAGGCATGCCATCAAGTAACCGATTCCCCAACAATTCCCCCCTTTCTCTCTCCTCTCTATTTTCTTCCATTAAACCGTCAGTAAAGATACCCTCTATTTACTCTTTCAAGATTTGTGCGTCCACAGAGAGAAGGGAAAAAAGGAGGAGCCCATAAACTCTTTCGGGATTCTGGGTTGGAAAATTATGGCTTTGAATTAGTTGTTCTGTTATGTTTAATGCCCCTTGTACCGGGGCCCGTACGGTCCAATGTTTTATAATCAATTTTCGGAGCTAAATGTTTCATTAGTTACTGAACTATCATACATGTCACGATTTACTCACTCACATTTAAAATTTATCCCACTGGCTACTCAACTTTAAACCGTCCCACACCGATGGCCACTGGATCAAAACCGTTAATAACGTTGTCTACATGGCTGATAAAATGACTGGCACGTTAAATTGTTAATTGGATGTCATGTCAACGTCATGTGTGTAAATGAGTTACTCATCGAACTTTGCTCCATGTCACGAATTACTCATCGAACTTCCAAAATTGTCCCTTGGCCACCGAACTTCACTATGTCCAACTTCATCACTCCAAATTAAGATGGTGTTTGGTAGGGATTAAAACTTAATTTTTTGGTAGATTGTGATAGAAGTTTTTGAAATATGTGGTTGAAAAGTTGCGGAACCCATGAAATGATTAGAGATGTATTTTGTTCTATTTAATCAAAGCGAGATTCAATTATATTATGAAAGGCGTGTTTGGTAGTGATGATTATGGCTGTGCAAAAAGTCTGAACCGAACTGAATTGAATCGAATCGGATTTGAACCAAACCAAATCGAGCGATTCTTCTTAAATAAATATCCGAACGAGTATCTAAATTGAGAACCGACGAGCTCGATTCGGTTCTCGATTCTAGAGCAAGAACCGAATCTCTCTAAATTTTTTAATGTTTTTATATTGGATAAATCAAATTATTTTAATTTTTTCTTAACAAATTAACTAATTAGGTGATTAATGCTCCAACTTCCAAATTTTTGTTTAGAAAAAATTAAAATAATTTGATTTATCCATTATAAAAAATTTAAAAATTTAGAGAGATTCGGTTCTTCGATTTTTGGTCTAGAATCGAGAACCGAACTAAACCCTTCGAATTTGAATCTCGCTTTTGATCTAGAATCGAGAACAGAACCGAACTGAACCAAGCACGCCTTTCATAATATAATTGAATCTCTCTTTGATTAAATACAACAAAATCAGTATCTAACCATTTCATGGGTCCCGCAACTTTTCAACCACATATTTAAAAAAATTTCTATCACAATTTACCAAAAAATTCAATTTTAATCCCCACCAAACACCTTCTTAATTTGGGTGAGTGATAGAGTTGAACACAGTGAAATCCAGTTACCAACGGGACAATTTTGGAAGTTCAATAAGTAAAACGTGACATAAAACAAAGTTCAGTGAGTAATCTGTGACATGGAGCAAAGTTCAGTGAGTAACTCATCTGCACACATGGCGTTGATGTGGAGTCCAATTAACAATTTAATGTGTCACGTGGTCATTCTGTCAGCCATGTGGACAACATTATTAACGGTTTTGATCCAGTGGCCAATGGAGTGGGATGGTTTAAAGTTGAGTGGCCAGTGGAATAAGTTTTAAAAGTGAGTGAGTAAACCGTAACATGTATGAAAGTTCAGTGGCTAATGAAACATTTAACTCCAATTTTCGCGTGTGTTTGAATCTCAAAATGAGAAAAAAGAATTTTTGAAACAGTAATTGATGGAAGAATGTTTGGCGGGAAAGTGATGAAAAGTTTTAGATTTGTGTGTAATATTATTTTATTTGGAGAATGTGTGATTGAAATGAAAAAAAAAAAAAAAAGAATGAGAATGAGATTAAAATGAGTGTAAAACAGGGGCTTCATGTTTTTGAAAGTAATCAGACGAGTCAGAAGTCAGTGCTCTTCTTAGACATCTAAGTTTGATGCTCCACACTTGAGAATGTACATATAAAAACATAAAAACAATGTTATTAACCTAACCAAAATGGAAAAATCATATAGAATGAATTTAAAACTAAAATGAAGGTATAGAATTTGGATTACCTCCAACGAAGCGTTTCTTTAACTTCATTAGTTGGACGAAAATGTAGATCTAAGTTGATTCTCCAAGGGCAATTTCTTCCACATCCCAATTTTCTTCACCATAATAGTGCTTGAGTTGTTGACCATTCACCTGAAAGATGGATCCATCATTTCTTATCAATTCCACTACATCATAGAGGAACACCTTATGGACTACAAATGGTATGACCATCGTGATCAAAGCTTGCCCGGAAAAAGTTTCAAGCGAGAATTGAACAGAAGCACTCGTTCTCCTGGTTTAAATTCCCTACTTAGGGTCTTTTTGTCGTGCCACAACTTTGTTCGCTCTTTGTGTATTTTCACATTTTCATATGCCTCGTTTCGAAATGCATCAAGCTCGTCGAGTTGAAATAAGAGTTGTGCTCCTGCTAATGTCATATCCAGGTTCAACTTCTTCACAACCCAATAAGCTCGATGCTCCAATTCAACTGGTAGGTGGCATGCTTTTCCAAATACCAAATGATAATGTGACATTCCAATTAGCATTTTGAAAGCTGTTCGATATGCTCACATTGATTTACCAAGTTTATGAATCCAGTTCTTGCAGTTGGTGTTCACTGTCTTCTCCAAGATTTGTTTAATCTCACTATTGGAGCCTTCCGCTTGTCCATTGGATTGGGGATGATAACCAAATGCCAGATTGTGCTTGACATTATATTTATCCAAAATGGAATTGAAAAGTTTGTTATAGAAATGTGAACCTTCATCACTTACTATTGCTCTAGATATGACTAGATATCATGTAAGAATTTCTTCTTTTGGTGAGAATTCAAGTCAGGTGGCATCCTTCCACAAGTCAAGTAATTAACAAAATTAGCATACCACAGGATTCTTGATAAAAACTGTTAACAGAAGCTTGTTAGGAAAAGTTTCTTGAATTAGATTGTTATCTATCACCTCTTCATGCTCCAACGGCGACAGATGATCAACAACCACATTTTCATTGCCTTTCTTATTCCTGATTTCCACAGCGAATTCTTGCAACAATGAAACCTGCCGAATTAAGCGATGCTTATCACATTTCTTTTTAAATAGATATAGGATCGCTGCATGATCTGTGTAGATGAATTCTTTGGTGCCTATTAGATAAGATCTGAATTTGTCACAAGCAAAGACAATTGCTAACATCTCTTTCTCTGTTGCAGTGTTGTTTGATTGAGCTCCATTCAAGGTTTTTCTAGCATAGTGAATTGCTCGGAAAATCTTTTCACTCATTTGTCCCAAAACTGCTCCTACTGCATAATCACTAGTATCACACATTACTTCAAATGATTGATCCCAATTCAGCACTATCATAACATGAGTTGTAACCAATTTCTCCTTTATTGCTTCAAATGCCCCGAGACAATCATTATCAAAGATAAATGTTGTATCTTTCTCCAAAAGGTTGCAAAGGGATTTATCTGTTTTTGAGAAGTTTTTAATAAATCTCTTATAAAATCTAGCATGTCCCATGAAACTCGGAATTCCTTTGATATTAGAGGGTGGTGGTAGCCTTGCTATTGTATCGATCTTAGCTATGTCGACTTCTAGTCCCTCTGTTGAAACATGGTGGCCTAGCACAATTCTTTCTTGTACCATGAAATGACACTTTATTTTCGGTTAAATTGTTAGGCTTAAATTGTGTAAATCCATACTTTTTTAACAATGATTTTTACTAACATGATGTATTGAATAATGTCATTTGGTGGCACATTGGTTGATGAGTGTGTTTTACGCATGAGTTTTATACAAAATTAACTTAATTGTTTGCCTAATTTTTATGGTTATAGAACGTTTTTAATGTATGTGCTAGTGTTATTTTGAAGGTGTGGTAAAGAGGTGAAAAGGGAGGTATTTGAGCAAGTAAAACGGGAAAAGAGACAGAAAAATGGCACCCAAGTGCTAGGGAAAGGAAGGAAAATATTTACAGTAAGGCAGCGTGCGCTGCCCTTTACCCAGCAGCAGAAAGTTTTCAGAACCATAGCGCCAGGTGTTGCCTGGGTAACCTTCGTAGCGCCTAGGCGCTGCACCACCAATTTTCTAGGGTTTGATGTTGGGCCATGAAAAATACGGAGAAAGACTCCAATTTGGCTAAGGAAGTGTGGGGAACTATGAATAGACCAAAGAAGGCAAGAATAATGGATTCTACACATTGTAAAAAAAAAAAAGATAAAATGTGGGATAGAGCTAAATCAAGAGAAGAAATTCATCGTTGGATTCAAGTTTAAGCAAAGATTGGAAGCGGAAAAAGACCTTGGTGTAAGAGTTCATTTTTTCCACATCTTTATTTAATTAATCTGGCGATGTACTCAAAAATAAGGTGAACAATGTAGTCTTTTTGTGATCCTTAATTCTTCAATTCAAGATTTCTATAATTTATTCTTTTATGTGTTGATTTTATTATGAGATTAATGCTTTGAATTATCAAGCCAATAATTTAATAATTACTTGAGTTTCTTACGAATCGAGAGGTAAGTTTGAAACTTAGAACGTATAATAAAATCCAGCAAAGTAGTATAACATGTAGATATACCTATACTAATTATTGTGGTCATTATAGGAATTTTTAGAACTATAATTCGTTTAACTACTGGTAATTCGCATAGAGATATAGAATTGAATTAGTTAAATAGGCTTAATGAGAACTCGAGAATGGTAAATTGAAGAATTCGACCGAACACTACATTAGATTACAATCTTGAGTTAGGAATTAAGGTGATAATTAGATGAACTTATTTTGCCCTAATATTCATTACATACTCGAATCTTTTATCAATTTTTGTTTGGAATTTTTTCATACTTTCTATTAGTTTAAGTTGGTTAGTTCACAAAAGAAAAATTATAAACAACTATTATCATTCTTTATTTGTCTTTTACCAAATAGGAGTTGGGAAAAGTAGATTAAGTCTAAAGTATAGTCTTCGTAGGAATGATTTCTGAACTCAAATGTCCATTATATTACTTGTTACAATATCTTACACTTGCGACATAAAAAATGTAACAAGTTTTTGGTGCCGTTGTGGGGACTATTTACTTTTAATCTTAGTTTATTTTATTTTTAACTATTATTTGATTTGTTTATTTTCTTTTTTCTATAGAGAAAAAGTGTTTGTTGCATGCTCCGTGCCCAAGGTGATGAGTTTGAACCGTTTGACTCGAAGATAGATCACACCTTCAGACGAAGACTTAGAGAATACAAACAAAAACAGCAACATCAAATAGCAGATGATCAAAATATTTCGATTCATATTCACCCAATTGGACAAGCTGGCGTAAGAGTAGCTACACCACAGAATCAACAGCAAAAGTGAATGGAAATAAATGAAGGAGATTTGTTCGTTTCAATGTTCTTGACGCCCATAGCCGATAGCTGCACTTGTACGCTCCAGCATTGTATATCCCAATTCCACGGTAAATAATTTCCAGATAAGTGCAGAATAAATCAATTTGATGAGCAACACTTTTCAAATCTACAGGTCGCCTCATTAAAATCCAAATACACACCTCTCCAGATTTTTTTCGAAATTGTCAGAATTTTCATGCTCTGGGGTCAATAAAGATGCTATTAAGCTGCGGTTATTCCTATATACACTTAGAGATGTTGCATTGGAGTGATTGGACATCCAACCTCATGCAAGCATTACTACGTGAGAAGACATTACCAGGAAATTCTACAATAGATTCTTTCCACCGGCAAAAGTAGCTAAACTCACGTTGAAAATTGAAACCTTCCAACGGCAGGATGGAGAAAGCCATCACGAAGCATGGAACAGATTTAAAAAGCAGATGCGAAAGTGTCCAAATCATGATATCCCAATTGGTAATCAAGTACAGTACTTCTACACGGAACTCTCACCACTATCAAAATCTCATGTGGATTCCTCCACGGGTAGATCGATCATAAAAAAAGTCAGTACAACAAACATTGGATCTATTTGAGCTTATTGTCATTACATACTCAATGTTTTCATCAAAAAGAGTAGTACCACCGATAGCACCTGGGGTGTATGAGTTGGATAGCACCACATCTACGAACACACATATAGCGGCTTTAACAAAGCAGGTAGAGCTGTTGGTAAAATCACAAACGAGAGGAGCATATGCAGTGATGAGTGACCCATCATGTGAAAATTGAATGTCTATAGGCTTTCTAGAAGAACATGTCAACTTCATTCAGAATGATTTATGCAATTTTAACCCTTATTCACAAGCATATAACCCAGGATGGAGACATCACCTTAACTTAAGATGGTCTGATAATTAGTCCGGTAGTGTTCCGAACAATGTCCACTAAGAGAAAAAATCAAGTTTGGAAAAATGTTTAACCAGTACATGCAAAAGATAGATAAGGTGTTCCAGCAAATCAATACAAATTTTTAGAATCAACAGGCTCCAATCAAGAAGTTGGAAACACAAATTAGTCAGATAGCTCAGCAACTAGTAGAACGCCCACAAGGGACATTGCCGGGTAATACAACGATAAATCCAAAGGAGCAAGTGCAAGCTATTATGACTAAAAGTGGAGTACAACTACCAGAGATATATGTGAAAAGGCCAAACAGAAGAGAGAAAGAGGTAGAATTTGAAGGAGCGCGTGGAGAAGAAAAATCTGCAACAAACGAAAATAAAAATGAAGAGAAATAAGAATCATCTACAGTCAGAGCACCAAGTCCTATCAAGGCCTATGTGCCACCGATTTTCTTTCCTCGACGGTTGCATAAGAAGAAGTTAGACAAGTAATTTGTAAAGTTTGCTTAGAGTTTCAAGAAACTACATATAAACATCATGTTTGCAGATGCAATTGCACAGATGCCAAGTTATACAAATTTTCTAAAAGAAATCCTGGCCAACAAGAGAAAGCTCGAAGAGCATGAGACTATCTGCTCTTAAAAAAGCTATCTCCTAAATTAAAGGATCCATGGAGTTTTACCATTCCGTGCACCATTGGTTCTAATTTTTTCGAGCACTCTTTATGTGATTTAGGTGCCATTGTTAATTTGATGTCATTCTCTGTGTACAGGTCTCTTGGACTGGGGAAAGCTAAACCTACAACAATCTCACTGCAACATGTTGATCGTTCTATCAAAAGGCTAAATAGGATCATAGAAGATGTGCTTGTCAAGGTTGATAACTTCATTTTCCTGACGGATTTCATTATCTTGAACATGGAAGAGGATTCAAACATTCCTCTAATCTTGGGAAGACCGTTCTTGGCTAATGGGCGAGCTTTAATATCAGTCTATGATGAAAAAATGATTCTTCGAATGGACAATGAACAAGTTATTTTCAATATGTTCAAAGCCATGAAACACCCGCTGACTTTGAATGCTTGCTGCCAGGTGGATGTTGTTGATGAGCTTGTGACCAATACATTTAATGCAACACATCCAGAAATTGTATGTGAAGTAGACAATGCACAAGTTATGAGGGAGTAAAGGCAGACGGAACAGAATGCACAGTCAGTTTGACTGAACAACCAATTGGACAAAGACATTGGCAATACGAGTCTCTTAGTTCCAATCGTACCCCACCAGTACCTTTAGTGGAGAAAGTGCCAACTCTGGAGTTAAAATCCTTACCATCTCATTTCCGTTATGCATATTTGGATAATTCTACAACTTTTTCAGTGATCATTGCTATTGACATCACAACAGAAGAGGGAAATAAGTTAATGGGGTTACTTTTGGAGCACAAGACTACAATTGGATGGACTATAGCTGATATTCGAGGAATCAGTTCTACTCTTTGTATGTACAAAATCTTGATGGAGGACGAGTCTAAGCCATCTATGGAGAGGCAGCACATATTAAATCCAATTTTGAAAGAAGCAATAAGAAAAAAAGTGCTGAAATTGCTCAATGCAGGAATTATCTACCCCATTTCAAACAGTTCTTGGGTTAGTCCAGTACATGTAGTACCTAAAAAGAGTAGAATTACAATGGAGAAGAACTAGAACAACGAACTGATACCAACACGGTTAGTAATGGGGTGGATAGTGTGTATAGATTATATAAAGTTGAATAATGCCACACAAAAAAAAAGATCACTTCCCATTGCCCTTTATCGATCAGATGTTGGAACGATTAGCATGGCATTCTCACTGTTGTTTTCTGGACGGATACCTAGGGTATAATCAGATAGCAATTGCTCGAAAATAACAAGATAAAATAACCTTCACTTGTCCTTACGGTACTTTTTCCTTTAGAAGAATGCATTTTGGTCTCTGCAACACACCTGCAACTTTTCAACGATGTATGATGGCAATATTCTTCGACATGGTGAGAATGCATTGAAGTATTCATGGATGAATTTTTAGTGTTTGGAGACTCCTTTGATGACTACTTAGAACGTTTAGCACTTATATTACAAAGGTGTGAAGAGAAAATTTTGGTGCTCAACTGGGAAAAGTGTCACTTTATAGTAGAAGATGAGATAGTGGTAGGTCACCGAATTTCATCACAGGGCATTAAAGTCGATAAAGCAAAGATACAAGTGATTTAAAAATTGTAGCCACCTACCTTGGTCAAGGGGATTCGAAGCTTTTTAGGTCATACTAGGTTTTACAGATAATTCATCCAGGACTTCTCGAAAATTACAAAATTCCTGTGCAATTTACTGGAAAAGGATGTGTCGTTCATCTTTTCTGATGAGTGTCTAAATGCTTTTAACACTTTGAATGAAAAGTTAACATCTGCACTGGTTATAGTGGCACTAGATTGGGAACTATCCTTTGAACTCATGTGTAATGCTAGTGATTTCGCAGTGGGAGCGGTGTTGGGTCAACGAAAGGGAAAGGTCTTGCATGTCAAATACTATGCCACCAAAACATTGAAAGATACTCAGATCAACTATGTAACAACTGAAAAAAACACTAGTAGTGGTATTTACCTTCGATAAATTCCATTTGTATCTAATAGGTTCAAAGGTAATAGTTTATACAGACCATTCAGCTTTAAAGTATCTATTCGAGAAAAATGATGTTAAACCCATGTTGATTCGATGGGTCCTATTATTGTAAGAATTTGACATTGAAATTCGTAATAAAAAGGGAACAAAAAACCAGGCAGCAGATCACTAATCAACATTAGAACAAGCAGAAGAGTTTGATGATTTAGATATCAATGAGATTTTTCCTGATGAGCAACTTCTGCAGTTAGGAAAAGGCTCCTTGGTATGCAGACATTGTTAACTATTTAGCAAGTGGGCATGTGGATCTAGAATTCACCTATTGGCAGAAGAAGAAACTTCTCCATGAAGCAAAGTTTTATTACTGGGATGATCCATATTTAAACAGAAGAGGGGCTAATCAGATTATCAGAAGATGTGTGCCAGAGGATGGGATGAAACCATTACTTTATAGGGTTCATTCTTCAGCGTATGGAGACACTTTGGCCCAACTAAAACTGCAGCGAAGGTACTTCAAAGCCGTTTTTATTAGCTAACCTTATTTAAGGACTGTCCCAGTTTCCGCAAATATTGTGATAAGTGTCAATGAATAAGTAACATTTCTGCCAGTCACGAGATGCCACTAAACAATATTTTGGAGGTAGAGTTGTTTGATGTTTGGGGCATAGATTTTATAGGACCTTTTTCATCGTCCTATATCAATCTATATATACTAGTGGCAGTGGATTACGTCTCCAAATGGGTGGATGCAAATGCATTATCCATCAATGATGCAAGGGTAGTGGTGGATTTCATAAGAAAAAATATATACAATCGCTATAGATCTCTAAGAGCCATCATCAGTGATGGTGGAACTCACTTCCATAATAAGTTATTCCAGATGGTGCTAGCTAAATATGGAGTACAACATCGAATAGCCACACCCTATCAATCTCAGACAAGTGGGCATGTTGAAACTTCCAACAGACAATTGAAAAAGATTCTGAAACTCACGGTGAATGCATCCCGAAAATATTGGTCTAAAAAATTGGATGATACTTTATGGGCATATCGCACCGCTTACAAGACACCAATTGGAATGTCTCCATACCGAATAGTATTTGGGAAAGCTCGCCACCTACCAGTGGAGTTTTAGTACAAAGCATATTGGGCATTGAAGCAGTTGAATATGGACCTTGAAAAGGCTGTAGAAACAAGAATACTATAGCTTCACGAATTAGAAAAGTTCAGAAGAGAAACTTATGAAAATACATCTATCTATAAAGAAAGGACGAAGAAGTGGCATGACAAAAATATTCAACAACGTATTTTCAGCGTAGGGGATCAAGTACTCTTGTACAACTCTAGACTTAAGTTGTTCCTAGAGAAATTGAAATCGAGATGGTCTTGGCCTTTCACGATATCCCAAGTGTTTCCTTACGGTAAAGTTGAATTATACCACCCGACAAAGGGAAATTTCAAGATTAATGGACAGCACATCAAACATTATGTTGAGGACTTTCCCACCGTTAAAGAAAGGATTGACCTAGCTATTCCGAAATAATTACGGCACAAAGTCCAGTTAATGACTGTAAAGAAGCGCTTCTTGGGAGGCAACCCAAGCTCTATCCCTTGCATTACTTAGTTTTTAATTTATAAGTTATTTCACTCGTTGTTTATTATGATTGTCTTATTCGTATTATTCTCATTGTATTGTAGGATATACTCAAGTTTGGGGGTGCAAACAAGAGTGAAGAGGGATTGACACTCAAATAATCATAATGGAGAAGATTATAACGTCATGAGTGGTAAAGTTTAGGTAACAGTATCACACACACACACAAAAGATATTTTTTTACGTTTTTAACAGAGCTGCGACGTTTTTTTTTAAAAAGTATTTTTACATTTTTTCAGTAACGTAGCGCCTAGGCGCTGCCTTTTTTTTTTTCAAAAGGGCAAAGCCCCCAACCCCTAATCCCTAATTTTGATTTTCCTATTCTCCATTCTCTTCTTTCTCTCCTCTCCTACTTCCCTTCCCCATTCTCCACTCCATCCTCTTATCAATTCTTCTCCGTTTTCCGAACACACTCAAGGCCACTCACCACCAATACATGCACACACGGGTTTGTTTTCCCAAATTTTAATAGTTTTGTTTTCTCCTCATCCCATCTAAGCTAATGACACAAGGTAATGTTTCAAATTTCTCTTTGTGCTTTTTGCTATTAGAAGTGTTCGTTGTGGAGTATGATATATTTTTTGTTACGGGTTTGGTGAGTTAGGACTCAAATTATTGCATCAATTTGAAGAGATTTGTGTGCCCCCAAGGCGTTTGATAAATTGTCCATGTGAACTTTCATGTCTACTTAAGGATACCCAAGCCCTTGAATGGTTTTCCCTATATTTTGGATTGTTTTTGGTGCTGGAATTTGTGGACATTGTTTTGAATACCATCTATATCTATTAGTTTACCATAACACATTATGTCTCTTGGCACAATGCTTGCGGGAGGACTTTATGCATTTTGGTATACACTGAATAAATTGAAGTCATTTTTAGAGTCATGTTATATCGTTATCCTCTATTTGTTACCCATGATTGCTTAGAGTTCTCCTCTTATTGTTTCCCGTATGTACAATGCCGCCCAAAAAATAATCAAAGGCCGCAGCTTCCTCTTCCAGCTTCTTTGAAATGAGTAAGTTCATTAGTGCTAAGGCCTCCGACAGATATAACAACATGGTTGTGTACAAGAACTGTATACCGAAGAGGGGATTTGAGAATTATTTGCGGGACCAAATTGAACAACGCCATTAGGAAACTTTTGCAAAGCAGCCACGACCAACTTTTAATCCTTGTTGTTCGAGAATTCTATGCTAATGCCAAGGAACACAGGGATTTTCGGGTGTTTGTGCGTGGTAAATGGATACCGTTTGATAGAACCTCCATTAATTGATTCTATAATCTGTTAGACATTAAGGAATATAACTATTCTCAACTACGTGACGTGGGAGTCGATCCTAATGAAGTCATTGGAATTTTAGCAAAAACTAGGACTTCGTGGAAGCAATCAGGGGATGATACAATTAACTTCCTCGTTTCGGGTATGTCGGCGGAGTGCAAGGCTTGAAATCATTTCATATTTGCTAAACTTTTGTCGAATGGCAATCTGAGTGAGGTCACCAAGGAACGGACAACCCTGAATCACGCCATTCAAGGTGGTCTATCTATTGATGTTGGCAGAGTTATCCACAACAACATTCTTCATACCTTGCGATGATCCACTACCAGTGGCTTAGAGGTATCCATCTTTGATCTATGAACTTTGCTTGAGAGGTGGGATTGTCACCCACCCGTCTAAAGAGGTCATATACTCAAACTCGATGATTACAAGGGATCGTACTTCGAAATTCATAAGCCGATCAGGGTCTCCTAGTGCACCACCCTCGAGTCTGCAGAGCGGCCATCTCGATCACGTCTACCGCAACCGTCGGTGACCCCAACATGGACCTTGCTGCACAGTTGAACGTGATGCAACTACAATTGAATTCGATGCAAAACATAATGTATGAGCAGTTCCATTACCAGAATGAATTCAACTCGATCTTGTAATCAATTTACTCTGACCGGACTTTTTCTCAACTGCCTTTACTAACTGCTTACATTGCAAACCCGGCCATACCTCGAGAGGACACTGCAATGTCGAAGACAATTAGTATCTTCTTTGAGGTAAGTATTCCTCTCATTCTTGCTTTTTAACGTTGGGGATAATGTTCATCTTAGGTTTGGGGGTATTTATTTGGCGTATGTAGTTGGTGTGATTTTGCATATTTATTTTGTGTTTTGTGTTATTGGTTGTTTTGTGTGGTGATATATATAAAAAAATTACAATTTGTGTGCGCTTGTATGAGTCGGATAGTCTTGTTTCTATGATGAATATAGTTGAGAGCATGTATTAGTTTGTGAATGGGGATAAATCATGTGCTTGAGTTTTAGTGTCCACTTATCCATGACAAACGTGACGATCATTATGCACTAAAATGAGGTATAACGTCGTGCAAGAACATTTCATATGCATAGGCCATAGAGATGACCTAGGTGCTTAACCTCTTAAACCATGATTCACAACATCCCTTGACCATATATATTTGGCATGTGCTAACCGGTGAAAGAGATGGTTTAGGATTGTGGTGATTCCGTGCATGTAATAAAATTTGTGTTGAGTGGCACCTAGGCGCTGCATCCTAGAGCCTGCACCACCAGGTTTTTAGGGTTTGTTATTAGGCCGTGAGAAACCTAGAAAAATACTCAATTTGGCCAAGGACGTGTATGGAATTATAAATAGACCAAAGAAGGCACGAATCGGGGGTTCGACACATTGCAAAAAGAGATATACAACGAGAGATCAAAGAACCAAATCAAGAGAAGAAATTCATCACGGGATTCATGTTTAAAGCAAATATTGGAAGCGGAAGAAGCCTTCGTGCAAGAGTTGATTCTTTTCCATATCTTTATTCAATTAATCCGGTAATGTACTCAAAAATAGTTATTTATTTTTTCTTTTACACTACGAGCCACGAACCGCTCGACTCGTGGCTCGTGTCTAATTATAAAAAAATAAAAATAAAATAAGGACAAAAGTTCAGTGACCAGAACGGTCACTTGTTCAATGACCGTTTGGTCACAATATTTTTTATATATTTTTTTTTTCAATTTCACATACATTTTTTTTCTCTATAAATACCAACCATAATCAACTATTTTTTTTCCACCAATATCAATCTCTCATTACTTACTATACAATACTCTCTACAATTTACATTCTCCATAATTCCATTTATCAATTATCGACAATATCATTCTCATTCATTTTCATTCATTCTATAATAATCATATACTCTCTTTTTTACATTATTTTTTACTATTTTGCAATTACGTTCGACAACTAATATATAATCTTCATTCACTTCTCAATTCTATATTTCTAAATTTACTTTCTATTATTCATAACAAATGGATTCACGATCACGATCATTTGTTCAAAACTTGTTCGGTATGGAGAACGAAACACAAACATTTGCCCAAAATCAATTTGGGAATGAATTCTCCGGTCTCAATGAATTACCAATCCCCGAAAATATTGAAGATTTCGATGTTCGTGATAGTCATCCAATTGATTTGGATGGCATTGATATTCCAGCTAATGTTCCAATTGATTTGAAACAAGATGAAGAACCGACATTAAATATTCTCGATACAACCGGGAAGAGAAAGTGGAAAAAGCAAACAAAATGTTGGAATCATTTCAAATTGGTTCCCATTGGTCATGTGGTCGATGGACTTTGAGAAACCAAAGCAGTATGTAAATACTGCCAACAAGTCTGACATGGCAAAAAGGCATTGGAACCACCCACCTCAACCGTCACTACAAATAATGTTCGGCCAAACATGGGCTTCTTCCAGCTGGTCAAACGCGACTACAATTTGGTACTCCACAAGCCGGTGTTACTACTACGCCACTTTCTACATGGATGTTTTTGGAGGAGGAAGCTCGAACGGGAATGGTGAAGTTCGTTGCCGCGGCAGAGTTGTCACTAGCAATAGCGGACAGCCAACATTTCGTTAACTACATCAAAAGATATCTTTAACTGAGGTACCAAGTGGTGAGTCGAAATACTCTTCGTTCTGATACAATTATATATTTTCTTAATGCAAAGCAACTATTGATTTCGGATTTGAAAAAATATGGGGGTGTGATATCTTTAACTTCAGATATGTGGGAATGGATTAATGAGAGAGGTTATATGGCTGCAATTGCACACTACATAGACCCACTTTGGGTCATGCATAAAAAAATTATTGCATTTAAAATTGTTGAATATCCGCACAACGCTCAAACTATATTTAATGCTATTATGTTAGTAATTCGAGAATATAAATGTGAGAGTACAATTCGTTCTTTTACGTTCGACAACGCTACTGTAAATAAAATTGTTATCGATAAATTGCATAGAGTTTTTAATCCTGATTTCGGTGGCTATTTATTTCATATTCGATGTGTATGCCATATTTTTAATTTAATAGTTCAAGACGGTTTAAAACATGTTAATGATGAAATTAACCGAATTAGGAATGCACTTATTTATATCACGTGTACACTTAGTAGAAAACAAGGATTTGAGAATTTTTGTGCAGAATCTGGGATGACGAATACAAAAACCTTTATTACTGACGTAGGCCATAAATGGAACTCCATGTACTTATTACTAAAATCATATAAAGGTTGTGAAGCGTATATTACTGAATTTTATAACAATAGGCATGTTAGAGACGAAGACGATACTATTTTGAGTGAATCCGATTGGAATATAGTTTTTAAAATAAAAAAATTTTTGACAACTTTTTATGAGTCTACAAATATATTGTCTGGTGTTTATTATCCCAATAGTTGTATGGTTCTTGAACGTTTTTATATAACTACTAGAGTTTTTGCTAGATTTCAAAATGACCCCGATTTTCATGCTGTTATATATTCTATGGAATTGAAATTTAGAAAATATTGGGAAGAATTACCTATGTTATTTCCTTTAGCATGTGTCATGGACCCCCGATATAATTTATCAGGTACTAAATTTATAATTGATCAAATGTCAAATGCTTTAACTTTTACTACACCTATTATTTATAGAAATTTGGAAACGACATTCCATGAAATGTATGAATTATATGTTTCACGAATGGGTACACATATTAATCGTGTACCTGCACACACTCATCCTACTAATATAACAGATGACGACGCTGAAATTTTGAATTTATTTGAAAGTTTGCACTCGTATAGATTTGATGCAACTGCATATGCATGTGGTTCCTCTAGTAGTAGTAGTTTGGCTTCCACTGCATGTACTCTAACTGTCAGCCGTAGTCAAAATCCAAATGCGTTACCCTATGAATTAATTGATTACTTTAGTCAATCTTTGCCTACTAACAAAGCAGCTAGTAAAAGTTCCGAAAATGTCCTTGAATTCTGGCGAAATAACGAATGCCGATGACCAGTAGTTTCTAATATGGCAAAAGATCTACTAACACCTCCGGTTAACACTGTAGCTTCGGAATCTGCTTTTATTGCAGGGAAAAGAGTTCTCTCTGATGTCACGAGTCGACTAAAAGAAGATATTTTGGAGGCGTTAATGTGCGCGAATGACTGAAAAGATGCTAATTATCGAATTCAAGATAAATATGTTGAAATTGCATATAATCAAGTAAGTGATATTTAATTTCACCACATTCATCACATTATTTTATTTTCATACCTTCATAATTTTTTTTCAAAAAAATTGTACTCGTAACAAGTTTCGTGTACAATGTTTAACTTCGCCTACTCGAAATTGAAGTAACCGGTCCTAAGCCCGGATAAAGGAGAATGGTTTATCTTTTTTTTTTTGTAATTGTAAAAAATAAAAATGTTAGTAGGAAAAAGTATATTTAAAAAATTGTTTACAAAACGTATTTATATATATTTTTCTTCAGGTTCTCATTTCTTGACAAATAAAATTTTGTTTTTATTATTTTAAAAATAAAAATTGTTTTGAAAAATGTATATTTTAAAAAAGATTTAAATAATGTTTGTGTATATATATATTTTTAAGTTTAGTGATTTAATAGTTATAAATTTATAATGTTATATAATAAATAATATATATATATATATATATATATATATATATATATATATAAACTGACGAATCGAGCCGTTAGGCTTGTCTTGGACGAGGCTCGCCGCTCGGCTCGTCTTGGACGAGCTCGGGCACGAGCCAAGCTCGCCCAAGATGCCACGAGCCAAGAGGGTGCTCGGCTCATGGCAAACGAGCCACGAGCTTGGCTCGTGCTCGCTTGTCCGGGCATGGGCCGAACCCACTAATTATGTGTAACTATACTTTAAATTAGGGCGAACAACATAGTCTTTTTGTGATCCTTAATTTTTTAATTCAATATTTCTGTAGTTTATTCTTTTATGTGTTGATTTTATTATGAGATTAATGATTTGAATTATCTGGTCAATAATTTGATGATTACTTGAGTTTCTTACGAATCGAGAAGTGAGTTTGAGACTTAGAACATATAATAAAATTCGGTAAAGAAGTATAACGTGTAGATATATATATACTAATTATTGCGGTCGTTATAGGAATTCTTAGAACTATAATTCGTTTAACTAAAGGTAATTCGTATATAGATATGTAATTGAATTAGTTAAATAGGCTTAACAAGAACTTGAGAGGGGTAAATTGAATATAAAAGAAAGATTCAACCGAACACTACATTAGATTAGAATCTTGAGTTAGGAATTAATCCAATTCTATTAACTTCAATTGACATAATTACCCCAAAAATCGTTAACAGAATTAATCCAATTCTATTTGTTTTATAAACCTCTAAAACACGTTATAGGACTTTTGTTTCGTACAAGCTCTGTTGCTCTTGAAAATTGAATTAAGCTATTTGTACAGAAGAAGTGTACATCCTACTTTACAGATGAATATGTGAGAATTTTTTAATTACTAGATTAACTGTGTTACGAAGTGAGATGTTGTCACGTGTAAAATCCAAGGCAAGGTGTAAGATATGAGGTACATGTTGCACTGTAGCAGGGTTGTGAAACATTTTTGTTTTGGAAACTTTACAGATATTTTGGAAACTTTAACTGGAAAATGCTTAATTACGGACTTTGACATAAAGCTAACTTGATTGTGAATTTTAACTAATTATTATAGTTAACAGTTCCTTTCCAACAATCAATTCAAAGTTGGGGAACCAGCCATCATGAACCGTTTCTTTACTAGGAACAGTGATCGGGAGGATACACGTGTCATGTCATACAATTTGTCAGCCAAACCATTTATATTGATCCATGATTAAAGATTAAATTGGTCAAAATTGATTATCAAAATAAACTTAATTGAATTGGTCAAAATTGATAATCAAATCAAAATAAAGTTAAGTAACTAACATGAAAAAAATATGTAAGTTGAGTGACTTCCAATGAAATTTTCCTTATATTGGTTAGTGTACAGGATTTCATTTTTTTTTTTTTTTTACTTAAAAGCTTATCCTTTCTTCTGACTTCCATAAAAGTATAATATTATTTGTACATCATTGTGTACAAATTGATGCTAGAGCAGAGAGAAAAAGGAGGAAAAAAAAGAAATCGATTAATATAATCCACATCATCATTTTGTATGATGTGCGAGTAGCATTACTCTAAATTACACCATGTCCAATCATGTTCTTAGCCTATTCTTTCAGACGACAAGACATCCAGCACCTCGCGTCTTTGCCAAATTCATTTGAACCAACAGAGGATTACAACTAAGACATTATAGCTATTGCAAAAAAAAAAAAAAAAAAAAAAGTAGAAAGAAAGAAAGAAAACAGATTGTGCATAGGAATTGTAGGCTCCATGTGCTTTTGTGTGAGAGAGAAAGAGTCAACAGCTCACATGCCCTCTATTATTAATCATGAATGTTCTCCTCTAAGATGTACAAATCATACAAATGACATGTTCATCACTGACTACAAATGAATGTATATTCCAAAACTCCCACCCTATATTCAACAAAGAATTTCACTTTTCTATCTACTTCCATATTTACCCTTCAACAAATCAAACAATAACAACAAAACAATCCATGGTAACTCCAATTTCACAGGTTAACTAACCCACTGTCATCTTTTTGTCGAGAGTCGAGTCTTTATTGGTTTTAGTTTCAATCCCATACTTTCGGGGGAGAGAAGTTCTGGAGCAATGCATGAAGGGCTAAGGGGACTTCTCGGGCTCCCAATAAATTGACTTGGTCTGTAGAGCCCATACCCAATCAAAAAGTACTCCACGGGTATTAACATTGCATGTGGCTGTTCCTCTGTCACCATCGATCCGCATGCCTGTACCTGCATAATGTCATTCTTCCATGAGCACTGTATAATTCCAACTGCATTAATCTACTTATCATCAGGATATCAAATGATTGATACGATGCTATAATAATTGGATAAAAGATCCAACAACTGTAGCCAGCTATGATCAATTCATGTCTCAGCATTCACAAGGACAATTCTTTTAGAATCATAAACCATTAATGGGGTGGCATGCCCAACATGCCACAATGTGTATTTTCTACAGAATTAAATAAAAAATCACTTGTCTGCGTTTCCATGCTTCTTAGATCATAAATAAATCATTGTCATAGAGCGACAACAAAAATATCATGGCCTGTTGTAATCAAATTCAAATAGCCCATCATAATATGTTCGATGCATACCTCAACTAAGGCACTGTATCTTCTGTCCAGTTTAGCAGTCATGTGGAGAGCCTCGGAATGGTAAGGAGAGTTCTCCCCGACAAATATCAAAGTTCGACATTTTAGAGTCTTCAATCCTTCAGTAATGTCAGGTCTCCTGCTCAATGGTCAACGAAGCTTTAAAGAGGTTGAATCTTAAGTAAAGGTGAATTTAAGGAAAAACTTGCAATGCAAAAAGCTATAAAAGGTCAACCTCTTTTACCTATCTATTGCTTGAAGAAACCGCAAGACATTTATACTTTGCCTCTCATCCAGCAGCTGAAAATGTAAATAAATGAATTGACAAAATTACACTCCTGCTATATTCTTCAAACTGGGTTGCATGGTATAAAGTATACACAAATCAATTTTCTTCGGAGAGAGAAAACATAAAACACTAACTCTTCTGCATGCTTGAACGATGTCTGATTCTGGAACCTCAGCACAGCCACGAACTTCCTGAAACAATTGGAAGCAAATTTAGTACTCAGCATGGATATCCACACAAAAAAAAAAAAAAAAAAAAAAAAGGAAAGGTAGAAGAAGAAAAAAGAAAAAATGCAACCAGAGAGAAATACTAGATACCTTGCTAAAGTAACGGTAAAGTAAACATTCCTTCACCAGACCACACATACCATAGAAATAGAGCAAATTTGACATCACCTACAAATTTCAAATTATATTAAAGGTTATCCTTCAAAAATACAATTTTGATATACAAATGATAAGGCATACATATTGAACCTTATTGCAGAGCCATTCAGTCCAAGAAGGAGCTTTGCATAGAGGAGAAACAAGGATCAAACCAAGAACCCGCTCCCTATATTTTATCTGTGAGATAACCCTCTGTCAGTCGTATAAAATTGTACTTGTATAACAATTAAATGTTACAAAGAAAACGTACAGCAAACAGGGAGAGGATGTAAGCACCAGCCGTTACACCCATGCACATCACTGCATCAAGCCTGACAAAAGTTGAATTCATCCTATTAGGAAAATCTTTCTAATGATGATTCTACTAACAGGCAACAAAAGAGAAGCACGTCGATCAGAAATGGAGATGCAAACCATTAAATATATCCAAATAATACTGAATGCAGTAACATACTTACCTAAAATAGTTAAGAACGTCAAGAATTTGATCGGCTAAGTCATCAACAGAAGGCACAGGATTATCTTGACAAATTGCAGCCGCTCGCAACTGCAAGAACTCTTATCAGAGTCACAGAAAAATTCAACATGAGCAATATTTTTCAAGAATAATGTGTCACAAAAGTTATAAACGACTGCTGCAGAAATGGAGTAAATAAATGATATGGCCACTAACAAAATTTTCCACTTTACAGACCTCATGCCCAGGAGGATTAATGTGGTAAATGCAGAAATTGTGAAGCAGCAAAGAAGCAGCTTCTGGACAAAAGAACAATCCTTGGAAACAAGACATGTCTATACAAAATACACAAAACATAAAAATTCATCAGACTGCAAGCAGGTATAAGGATTGCCATGCAGATCAAAAGATTTAACAGATGATAATATATAAAGAAAGAACCCTGTATACTAAGGCAAATTCGCTACTCACGATTTAAAGCTAAATCAGGATAAGTGACCAGAGCTGGCTTGTCTTGATCTCCATAAACTATAACAGACACAGAACCACAGCCAGTTCGTACAAAATGTTCCTGAGTGAAGAACGTTTGAGTTAGATTATAGACAAAAGTTCACAATCATTTCTAAAATCATATTTTCGAATATTTAACAATTCAAAATAAAGACAAAAAGTGCTATTTTACCCTTAAGTCCCCCTGGCTTGGGATACTCATTTGTTTTGTGTGAACCTGCTTCAAGTAAAGGAAAACTCCCATTTTTTTATACTAAAAAAACAAATGGTTTATTATTATTATTATTATTCTTAAAAAGAGCTACCATGTGCACAAAACCCCTTTTCTGCCAGCTTGCTGCATCAGCTGACTATTTAACAACGATAAAAAGTGAAAACAAAAAGGGTTGTTTTCAATCATTGGAGACTTAAAAATTAACTCCAGATCAAGAAAAGTATGGTAACTAATGCAAATTTTATTACACTGACCGATATAACAATAGAATAATGATTGCAACTTCCAACAACTAGAAAAATAAACAGAATGGACAGATCAACATCCGAGCTGGTTATTGTTTATTTAAAACAAACAAAGTATTTGATGCGGCAATTTTGACTAATAACATTGAGGATTTAAAAGACAACACGTAGTGTGTGCAGGGAAATAGAAATCTAATTTGTAATTGCATTAAACATTTAAATAAGAGGTCATTATATAAGATGTCTACTTCTCAACCAATCCTCATTCAAGATTACCGATTTTATATCTGAGAATAGAGATAAGTTTCATTTTCTGATGTTAGAACTTATCCCAAAATGCCATTTGGCTAAGCTGAAGTCAGTTTTATAATGAACTAACGAGCAAGATCTTGTATCTACCATATTCGCCGTCCTAACATCTTGTTTCGAAGAAATAAAAACGTCAAGAATTACAAAGAAATATAACCACCCAAGAATCTTTCAAAAAATAACAAATTTTGGCACGATTACAAGATAAATTTTGCAAGAAAGAATCAAAATCAAAAGCAGCTAAAATTGGAAAATTAAGAATCGGAAATGGAAATGAAACGGAATGCACACCAAGAATTGTAAATAATGCATACCCAGATGGGAAGAAATAAAAGAAAACTGAAATTGAATACGGTAAAATATAAACCCATTAATCATACGCTAAATGTAAACCCTCAAACTTGTATTATTGTAAAATATAAACCCATTAATCATACGCAAAATGTAAAACCTCAAACTTGTATTATTGTATCAATTAAAAAAGTAAGCATATATTGCAGAAGAAATTGAACCTTTCCGCCGAGATAGATGGTCTCCACATCAACAGAAACGGAATCGCTGCTTGATTCACCCATGGCTGTCGGTTCTCGCCCTCTCCTCTCCTCTCCTTTCTCCCTATCTAAATTCTTCTATATATATTTATATGTGTGGCTGAAGAGAGAATTCTTAGAAAATTCGATGGCTTATATGCGAAGCGATTCTTTATCGGCCCTCTGAAATTAATCTGCGGTTAACCTCCACCGACGCTTCCTCTCTCTCTCTCTCTCTCTCTCCCTTCATTCACTGCTAGAGAGAGAAAGACAGAAATTTATGTAGTTAAACCGTAGTTAACTAGTGACAGCTTGGCACTTTTGACAGCTCACAGAATATGCCGCCCCACCGATACAATCAGATGGATAGGCTCAAAGTCCAACCTTGCCAATGTTTTTGCTCCTTTTTGTCCCCTTTCGCCTCATTTTTCAACCACATATTCTCTATCAATTTACTATTTCAAAACATATTTTTTTAAAATAATGTGGTTCAAACACACCCTTATATTTTGATTCAATTATCATTGTGTAACGTTCTTGTATATTTATTATAAATAATTGAAATAATTACATGTCAAAGTTTTAGTGACGGGACAATAAATCTCAAGTCAAACTTATTGGCTCGAGAGAGATTAGTGTTCGATCGTCGAGATAGTCAAACTTAGAATTAATACGTCTAGTCCTGATTACTATGTGAACGACTTAAGTTTGAATATTAACTACTAGTTACTTGAGATTAGTTCTCAAAATCTAATGTGGACTTAAACTACATATTCAATTAAATACAAAAAATTATGATATATATGTTGACACCTAAATTAGGGTTAAATGCCATTTATGTTAAGTATCATTATTATAGTATAAATGACAAATGAGGGTCAATCAAGAGAGGGTTGCACGTTAGTGGCCAGCCAGAATTTTTTAGCAGTTAGTGCCAAATTCAGTTCTCTATCCTATCCAAAGTTATAAAAAATTGAGGTTGAAGAACTGCACAATGCTTTTGTAATTGCCCCATTTTTTTTTTTTAACGATAATGTTGACAACCTTTTATATACTAGTCAACGTTTAACGTGCATTGTTCGCTATTATGAAATACTTTATAAGTGCTGTAAAAGCAATATTTGCACATGCATGAATGTTAATTAATTCAAAATTAATATCATGGAATATTTACTTAAATGAATGTTAAATCATTTATTTAATTTTCAATTAATTAAAACTGGATTTTTGCCAAGTAAGCACTCACCCATATGAAGCAGACATTGTTCTTAGTCGGTGCTGCTCGGCATTGCGAAATATAGTGACCTGGTTGTCCACACTTGAAGCAGACATTTTTGCCAAGTAAGCACTCACTCCTATGATTCTTCTCAAAAATTGATTTAAGGACAGGCTATTATCAGCAGAAGGTTAAGCCAACTGATACACCAAAGACAGCATTTCGAACTCATTATGGGCATTATGAGTTTACGGTAATGCCCTTTGGTTTGACTAACACCCATGCGGTATTTATGGACTTAATGAATCGAGTTTTCCACCAATACCTAGATAGATTTGTTATCGTATTTATAGATGACATATTGATATACTCGAGAGACCATCGTTACCATGAAAAACATTTGAGAAGGGTTTTAGAAATCCTACGTAAGGAGAAGTTGTATACCAAGTTCAAGAAATGTGAATTTTGATTGGACCGAGTAGGATTTTTAGGTCATGTGGTGACATCTAGAGGAATTGAAGTTGATCCGTCCAAAGTTGAAGCAGTGACTAAATGGTCGAGACCTTCAAATGTGAGTGAAGTGAGAAGCTTTCTGGGCTTTCCAAGGTAGCTGGTCCTATGACGCGGTTGACTAGGAAAGGTGTTAAGTTTGTATGGTCTGAAAAGTGTAAATAGAGTTTTCAGGAGTTAAAGAACATATTGGTCTCAGCACTAGTATTGGCTTTACCTGATGGTTCAAAGGATTTTGTGATTTACAGTGATACATCTAAGCTTTGTTTGGGTTGTGTCTTGATGCAACATGGGAAAGTGATCGTGTATGCTTCGAGAAAGTTGAAATAGTATGAGCAAAATTATCCAACACATAATCTCAAACTTGTGGCGATGGTTAACGGGTTGGAGATTTGGCGTCATTACCTTTTATGGGAGCAAGTGTGAGATCTACACTAACCACAAGAGTCTCAAATACTTCTTCACTCAAAAGGAGTTGAATATAAGACAACGACAATGGTTAGAATTAGTGAAAGATTACGACTACACTATCATATACCATCCGGGTAAGGCTAATGTAGTCGCGAATGCTCTAAGCAGAAACAACATGGGACAATTGTCTATATTGTGTACAGTACAGAATCAGTTGATCAGAGATTTTGAGAACCTAAGGATTGAAGTATTAAGGCCATCAGTGAGGACACATTCATTGTTTGTGAATTTGACCTTGAAGCCAACCCTCATGGATAAAATTGGAACAACGCAAAATGAGGATCCCTTTTTAGAAAAGATGAGAGCAAGTGTGGGGACTGAGATGAAAAAAGGATTTGAAATAGCTGAAGGCAATGCTCTGATGTTTAGAGGTCGACTATGCGTGCCCAAGAATGAAAAATTGAGGAATGAGATTATGACTGAAGCTCATTCTGCTCCTTATGTTTCACACTCAGGCATAACCAAAATGTATAGAGATCTGTGCAACACATATTGGTAGAGAAAAAAGGGGAACATAGCGCTATTTATGTCCAGATGCATCATTTGTCAACAAGTGAAGGCAAAACATTAGACGCCATCAGGGCTATTAAACCCCATGGATATACCTGAGTGGAAGTGAGAGAAGATTGCAATGAATTTTGTCATAGGTTTTACTAGATCGACCATAGGTCATGATGTCATCTAGGTAATTGTGGACCAATTGACGAAGTCCGCTCATTTCTTCCCTGCTAGGATGACCTACAACTTAGAACATTTTGAACAGTTATATGTCATAAAAATTGTCCGACTTCATAGAGTTCTAGTATCTATTATTTCGGATAGAGACTCGAGATTTACTTCAAATTTTTGGACAAGCCTTTAGAAAGCTTTGGGCACTAAGTTAAAGTTTAATAATGCATATCACCCTCAGACTAATGGGCAATCTGAACGATATATCCAAGTTCTTGAGGATATATTGAGGGCATGTGTTCTAGACTTAGGCGCTAAGTGGGAAAACCATTTGTCATTAGTGAAGTTTGCATACAACAATAGTTTTCCACGCTACTATCAGCATAGCGCCATACAAAGCCCTATATGGCCGACGATGTTGGTCGCCGATATGTTGGGATGAAGTTAGTGAAAGAAGGGTTTTGGGTCCAGAGATGATTGAAAGAACTGCAGAGGCCATTGATAAGATTAGAATGTAGATTAAAATAGCCCAAGATAGCTTGAAGAGTTATGCTGACAATAGACGAAAAGAGTTAAAATTTGAGGTTGGTGAGAAAGTATTTCTTAAAGTAGCACCAATGAAAGGGGTAATAGGAAGAAGGGTAAACTAAGACCTAGATTCATCGGCCCGTATGAGATTCTTGAGAGAGTCGAAAATGTGGTATACCGCTTGGCATTGCCACCTGAGCTATTGGCAGTGTACAATGTATTCCACATATCTATGTTGAGAAAGTACTTCTTCGATTCTAGCCATGTGGTAAATATTAAATCTTTGGATGTCCGGAGTGATATGACATATGAAGAAATTCGTGTTATGGTGCTAGAGAGAAAAGTCTATGTTCTGAGGAACAAAGATGTCTCCTTAGTCAAGGTCTAGTGGGGTAGACATGGTGAAGATGATGCTACTTGAGAAAGAGAATAAGATGTTTTGACTAAATATCCCGATCTCATTAAGCAAGCAAGTTAAGATTTCAAGGACGGAATTTTATTTTTTTAAAGAGGGGATGGTTGTAGCGACCGAAATTTTTAACTCTTTCAAGGAAATTTTTGCTTGTCACGTCGCTACAACACCCTTAAAAATTTTAAGTTATTTTTTTGGTCACCATAGTATGTTGCCTAGCAAATTTTTTTTTTTTTTTTTATATGACGATCTAATTATTCACCTTAGTCTCATTATTTTGAGAACCCGTGTTATATTAATTTGATCGGTTATTTTTAATATTTTAAAAACCATGATTTAGTGTATTTATTGTGAAGTTTAATTTGGCAACTATATAATGCTCAATAAAAAAAAAAATTAAGAGTAACTTTTAAATATATTATTATTAAACAATACTTGAGTTTGTTTCAAAATTTAAATATTTCACCTTGTTTGGTAACCTCGAGAAACGTGTATATATTTTTCACAAAGTCATCGGAACTCTACGTTTACCCCACTTCTTTTAACTTCCTCAGCCACTTTCTCCTTTAACTCCCCCACTCTTTCTCTAAGCAATGACGGTTGGTTTTATGGGAATATACATGTATATTTATGGATTATACACCACACCACAACAACTTCCTTATACGTTGTTCATTTCTCTAATTTACTAGTTCAGCTTTTAGTAACAAGAGAGCAAATTTTTTTTTTATTTTATCTTTATTTCCCATACACACATGCACGGCCATTCCTAATATACGTTTGAAGAAAGCAAAAAGGCAAGCTTGCTAATTCTCTTTTTGGTGATAGTGCAATTGAAAATTCCATCTACGACTCAACTCTAGCAATTTTTCTAAAGATCTTAAGGTAGTGTCATCTCCCGAACACAAGTTGTTTATGCTTTTGAGAAATTTATATGCTATCATGTATGTAACTGTCAATTACTTTGTGGAAATTATTTGTGATTGAAGGTACTCAAAAAAATAAAAGTATGTTGATTGATCACCGATATACTTTGAAATACGGCTTTTGGATGTTATGTTAATGTTCGTATATAATTGTCTCGTTAGCGTGTGTATATACTACTGAGTGTTTCTTCGAAACACTCGCCTTAAATATACATTTCAAATTGGCATGAGGCGTGACAGCGGATGGCAGTGATTATTACCTTATATAAATTATGTTTTATCTTATTTCTTTTATGGATGTCCTTTTGAAATTTCAAATTTTTTATAGCCACCAAAAATGTGATATCTTGAATTATAATATGAATTTCAACTTGAAATAAAAAAGGATTGAAAGCCATACGAGTTCCCTGGCCATAGAAACTCGAATTACCTTCATAGCATGTCTAATGATTTTATTCTAATTTAAAAAAAAAAACTGTGATGGTGAATCGTGTTTCATCAAGTAGTCCATTTCATTGTATCATTTGACATAGCAACTAAAGGAGTTTGACCTTCAGATTTTAATTTGATCGTACATATAGGGTTAGGTACTTTACTGCTAAGTTTCACAATTTTATGAGTAAGTTAAGTAGGTTAAACCAATTTTGCACAAAAAAAAAACTTAATATTTCCAACAGCTTAACAAGTAATTTGACTTTTCATTAAAAGTTCATTATTATTATATTTTGTCTTCCACTTTCAAATTTGTAAAATATGTTTTTCTCTCAAGTCATAATGTCTTTATATAAGTCAACTTCGCTTCTTTAATCACGACCCCTTCCTCATAAGATATCTTCCGCTACCAAACAAGCCCTACTACGCATCACCAAATTTGTAGTGGTGCTGCTGGCTCATGATTTCAATTACCAATACGTATAGGTGGGTACCAACCCTGTGCTGGCCATATTAAAATCAAGATAATCATCTTACCACTATTATAAGTTGAAATTGACTTTTGCAATAATGAAGTGACGCGTGTAATTATTACTTTGATATGAAATTTGCAATTTTAATCCTCAACATTTGTAAATTGTTACTAATATATCATTAACCTCTTTTTAACATAATTTATCTCAAAAATCTCAATTATATAACAAAACTTGTCATTCTTTCCATTTTGACTGGTAAACAATGAATTTACCTTCCCCTTTAAATAAACAAAAACAAAAGAAATTAACAAAAAATAGGAAAAATTGCAAAGGAAGTTCCATGACCTTTTAAAAAGTACAAATAAATCTGATTTATAACAATTAAATACATATTTTTTTATAGAAAAAAAGAATTTTAGGCCCTGTTTGATTCGAGAATATTTTTCATGGAAGATGGAAATTAAATTTCATTTCCACATTTTTATATGTTTGATTGACTAAATTTTCCATGAAATTGATTTTCCACATTTTTTTCGTTTTCCACATTTTCTTAGTTTTTGAGGAAAGATTTTTCCCATGGGTAACTTACAATAAGGAGTACTGATCATTAAGTGACTTATAAACAATGAGCACTTATTCTTAAATGACTTACAACAAAGAGCATTTATCCTTAGTTGACTTACAACAAGGAACACGTGTCTTTAACAACAATCGAGTTTTCACAAGGGCTCTCGAAACCACAAAGTATAAGTTGTAATTTTACAATTGAAAGAACTCTCTAAACAAATGATATAACCAAATCAAGTATTTAGAGAGTTAGGAGAACACTTCAATAGATAGTTAATATTTAAGTTCAAGTGTTTTAAGTTGCAAAACTTTGATGAACAAAAAATGATGCAGTAATGAGGATCAATGTACCAAAATTTTCAACCAATGAGTCTCTCTTAACAAATAATACAGAGTTAAGTATAGAGAGAGATTTACAGTTAAATAAGTGTTAGCAAAGAAAGATTTAGTCAAGAATAAGAAAATAGATAAGATAGAAACTTCTTTGAACAAGTTGAATCTTTGATGAAATAGATGAAGAACAAGTTTTTCAAATCAATCAAATGATTCTTGTCATAAATGAATTGGATAAAAACTAAAGAGACTCAATGATCTTTAATGAATAAGCTCTTTAAAATTCTCTTGTATGTTGGATTTATTGAATGTAAAAGAGTTTGGTATTTATAGAACAAAACATCCAACTATAGGGACTTATCGAAGTCCAATTATAGTCGTTGCAAAATTTCAAACCGTCAGAGTTTCGGCAAACTAATTCAAACTTTCGGTCGAGTAACTTTTGATTTTAAGAGATTTAAATCAAGATGCCATTTTCCAAAATTAATTTTCATTTCATGAATATTTTTATGCAATTGATGAGATTTATAAGAACTAACTTGAGCTTTATACTTGCTAAAAATTGACAAGTTATACATTTACACATAATTTTGAAAATTCGATAAAGTATCTTCTAAACTTCTATTTTTCAAATGTCTTGGTTTCTTTGGATCACTTTCGAGTGATTTGCAACGGATGACGATTTGAGCCTTTTGAATGATTTAGACAATTTATACATGAAAAATCAAGAAACGAGATTTGTTAAAAACACAAGAGTATTGTTTGTTATAATCAAAATAAGTGGAATTATATTGAATCATAGGTCAACAATTTTCCTCTTTTTGATTATGACAAACAATATGTGATAGTATGAATGTATAGAGATATATAATATGTTCCCACTACTTTTTACACACCAATGATATGAGATAAATCACATAGAGCTCTCAAGCCATTCATTGTTTATAAGTCATATCACAATATATTACATTTTAACTCACATATTCATATCATTCTCATGCCATATTCACATTGTATTTTCCCCCTTTGTCATCATCAAAAAGATGGGGACTTCGAAGGGAGAAGAAAATTATCCTTTTTAGTCGAGCCATAGGTGCAATAAAAAGAGAGAAAACGGGTTGTTTAATCATAAAAACTACACATAGTTTCAAGTTGCATAATAACATTTGAACGATTTTATATTTACATACCATAAGCAAGTCTAAAACGAAGCAAAGTAAAACAAAAGTAAGATAATCTAGGAAAGGGCTAGATGCAAGGTTTCATTCTTCCGTTGGTGGAGGAGGATCACGAGGGTAGATGGAATACATGTGAGCATAAAAAGCATCTTGTGACAATTGCATTTGCTCCATTCGTTGCTCAAGTGAATCAAATCGAGTATTGACGGAAATAGCAAGAGACTCAATTTGACCTTGTAGGAGGTTGAATTGTTCCTCGGACATGAGTCTCCCGGAAGTAAGTGCAACACGTGGAGGAAAGACTCTATGCCTTGGTAGAGGTGGATAATTACCATCACTACCATCACCGTCACCACTAACACCATCACCACCATCATTGCCAACATTGCCACCATCATCATTTCCAATATCACCGATATTACCCATTTCCTTTACTTCTTCTTCGGTGAATGGCCAAGTAGTGGGCCCCGAAGCATCGTTAAAACCTTGAGTATGACACACCCATTGCCCTTGACCTCTAACAATTTTCATACGCTGAAGTATTGGAAAATTTTAGTGAAAATCATACCATAGGGCAAGCCAAAAACTCTAGGAGATGAATTAACATAATGAATGTATTTTAAGAAAATATGTGAGAAATCCAATTTTCGCCCTACAAGAAGTGAGTTGAGGAAAAATAGGTCTAGATGATGGACTTCTTCAAAATTGCCACTACGAGGTACAATAATGTGAGCAATTGCTCGATGAAGAACCTTGCATGGAATAGTGAGGTGATTCAAGGTTAAGGTCATGGTAGTGGTTAATTGTCGGTCGGTGACACGACAACATGCCTCAAGTTCATTATAGCCATCAAAAGGAATTGGGAAATGTTGCCAATAGGCACGATTTTCACAAGCATCTAGCTCAAGTATTCGTCTAATTGTAGGTCTATCTAGGGTAATGCATTTATATTTGAGTATGCAAACAATGTAGTGAGAGTTAAAGGTGGCACTACGAAAGAATTCTCGAATAAGATTTGGATATGCACATTCGGATATTGAAATGATATTTTTCCACCCAATATTTTCAAAAAAAAAAATTCAATTCTTAGTGATGGTACCTTAAGGGAAAATCCAAAGACATCAATAGTCTTACCGCGTAGAATGGGATGGTTGGTGAATCGGTCGGGCATGGGTGCGTCACCTTCGGCAAATGACGAACTTGATTTTCCTTTCTGTAACTTCTTCCTGGCGGCATGGCGACGAGTTTTCTTGTCCAAAAGTGAGAAACGAGTGTAAAAACAAAGGAGAAGAGGAGAGTAACAACTTCTTGATGTGGGTAAGTGTTTACAAAAGATTTGGAGTGAAATTTTTCAAGAAAATGAAGAAATCTCGAATTTTATCCAAAAACAGGATTTTCAAAGGTTTTGAAGAGATTTGAAGAAAAATCTTTGGGAAATGATGTTAATGTGTGATGGGTTTTCGATTTTGTGTGGAAATCTGAGTAAAAGCTATGAATTTTGAGGATTTGTAGAGAGGGAGAAGAAATATCGAAGGTTCTATGGTTAGAGTTTTGAATTTAGGAAAGAAAAAGTGAGATTTAATAACCCGAATCGCCCCACTTCGGTCGACCGAAACTTTGCAGAAAAAAATTTTAAAGGTAGCTGCAGGAATTTTCAGTGGGCTACTGGTCGACCGAAAGTGTGATTTCGATCGATCATTGTTCGACCGAAGTAATGGTTTCGGTTGGTCATTTGTACAATCGAAAAGCCATATTTCGGTTGACCGAAATGTTTTGGTCGACCGAAACATCAATAATTTTCACACATAATCACGTATATAAGACACATTTACCACAAATACCATATTCATCTATAATACCTAAACCTCTACGAATGTGAGAGAATCGATCGTAAGCTAGAGGTTTAGTGAGGATGTCAGCCAATTATTTATCAGTATTAATAAATTCCAAATAGATATCACCTTTTTTGCACATGATCTCGAAAAAAATGATGTCGAATTTCAATATGTTTTGTGCAAGAGTGCAAATGGAATTTTTAGACAAATTTATAACACTAGTGTTATCACACAAAATGAGTGTATTTTCAAAAGATAGGTGATAATCATTTAGAGTTTGTTTCATCCAAAGAGCTTGAGCACAACAACTAGCGGTCGAGATATATTCGACTTCGACGGTTGATAGTGCAACGGAATTTTGTTTCTTACGAAACCATGATACAAGGGCAAAGCCTAGAAAGTGACAAGTTCCACTTGTACTTTTTCGATCAATAGAGCAACCCACCCAGTCGGCATCTGAATAGCTAATAAGGTCAATGTGCGTTCTCTTTGGATACCAAAGTCCTAATTTTTGAGTGCCACATAAATATCTAAAAATTCATTTTAAAGCACTCAAATGTGATTCTTTAGGATTAGATTGAAATCTAGCACATAAGCAAACACTAAACATGATATCGGTCTACTTACGGTTAAATAGAGAAGAAATTTGATCATACATCAATACTTTGTTACGTCAATAGAAGTATCGTGCTCGTCTTTATCCAATTTTATTGATGAACTCATTGGAGTATTCATCGGTTTCAAATCTTCAAAATCAAATTTCTTGAGCATATCAATGATGTACTTTGTTCGACTAATGAAGATCCCTTCATTAGTTTGTTTGATTTGAAGTTCGAGGAAGAACTTTAATTCCCTCATCATACTCATTTTGAATTCCTTGCTCATACATTTTGAAAATTCTTCACAAAGGGAAACATTAGTAGCACCAAAAACAATATCATCAACGTAAATTTGCACAACAATTATATCATCCATTTTGGTTTTGATAAAGAGTGTAGTATTCGCATTTCCCATTTGAAAACCATTTGAAATGAGAAATTTACTTAATCTTTCATACCAAGATCTAGAGGTTTGTTTCAAACCATAAAGAGCTTTTCTAAGTTTAAAAATCTTTTCCAAAAATTTGTGATTTTTGAAATCGGGAGGTTACTCGACAAAAATGTTTTCTTGAATAAATCCATTTAAAAATGCGTTTTCACATCCATTTGATAAAGAGTGAAATATTTATGGCAAGCAAATGCAAGAAGCATGCGTATGCATTCTAACCTAGCAACCCGATGCAAATGTTTCTTCATAATCTATGTCTTCTTCTTGATTATAACCTTGAGCCACTAATCTAGCCTTGTTACGCACAATAATTCCATTTTCATCTCGTTTATTTCGAAATACCCATTTTGTACCAATTACGGTTTGATCGTTCGGTCTATCAACTAAATCCCAAACATGATTTCTTTTCAAATTGATTTAGTTCTTCTTACATTGCAATAATCCAAAACTCATCAAACTCGGCTTTCTTTAAAGTTTTTGGGTTCAATTTGTGAAATAAAAGCACAACTACAAAGATAGTTTTTGAGTGAAGTTCTAGTAGTGATACCTTTGGATAGATCACCGATAATTAGTTCCTTTGGATGAGAAGAGGTTAATTTCCATTCTTTTGGTAATGCAGGATCATTTTGTGCCTTGGGTGACTTTTCTTTACTTTCTTGATTGTTGAACTCCTTTGATTGATCTTCATTTGATGCTTCTTCGTTTTTGTCTTGAATACTTATTTGTTTCAGTGAAGTTTTCACACCTATATCTTCGTCAATACCTTCTCTTGATCAAGAGAGTTAGTTTCATCGAATGTAACATTTACGGATTCTTCTACTACTAGAGTTTTTTTGTTAAAGACTCTGTAGGCTTTGCTAGTATGTGAATATCCAAGGAAGATTCCAACATCGCATTTTGAATCAAATTTTTCCAAATTTTCTTTTGTATTCAATATAAAACATTTGCAGCCAAAGACTTTAGAGTAGCTCATGTTTGGAATTCTATTTTTCCAAAGTTCGTATGGAGTTTTGGTATTCTTACGACTAACCAAAACTCTATTCAAAATATGACATGCGGTGTTAACGGCTTCGACCCAAAAATACTTAGGCAAATTATTTTCATTCAACATTGTCATAGTCATTTCTTGTAATGTGCGATTCTTCCTTTCTACTACACCATTTTGTTGAGGAGTTTTAGGAGCCAAAAAATTGTGTTCATATCCGTTTTCATTACAAAAATCGTCAAAAGCATGGTTGTCAAATTCTCCACCATTGTCACTTCTAAAAGTTAAAATAGTGTGGCATTTTTCATTTTCAACTTTCTTGCAAAAATGTTTAAAAGTTTTTAAAGCCTCATCTTTCATACTAAAAAATATGACTCAAGTAAATCTTGAGAAATCATCGACTATAACGAAGGAGTAGTGTTTACCACCTAGGCTAGCCGTTCTTGACGGTCCAACAAGATCTATGTGGAGAAGTAGTAAAGGTTTTGTGGTTGAAGAAAATTGCTTAGTTTTGAAAGAACTTTTTGTTTGTTTTCCAAATTGACAAGCATCACAAATTTTGTCCTTTTCAAATTTCAAAGTTGGTAAACCTTTAACAAAGCAATTTTTGAGATTTTTGAAATTAGGTCCATATTAACATAATCTAATCTTCTATGCCATAACCAAGTGTCATCTTTAAAACTTGACAAACATTTTAATTCCTTTTCAAATACAATGCTAATGACATAAACATCCTTACTTCGACTTCCTACGAACAATACCTCTTTCAAAGTAGCATCCTTAATAATGCATTTGGAAGAATCAATTTTGATATGATAACCTTTATTACATAGTTGGCTAATACTTAGCAAATTTTGCT
Organism: Fraxinus excelsior; assembly: GCA_019097785.1. Taxonomy (NCBI): domain Eukaryota; kingdom Viridiplantae; phylum Streptophyta; class Magnoliopsida; order Lamiales; family Oleaceae; genus Fraxinus; species Fraxinus excelsior. The sequence continues at coordinate 15,524,643 of CM032630.1, forward strand.
TGAGATTATCTACTAATAAAACATTCTCAATAGAGGAGCTGAATGATTACCGATATTTTCGATGCCTATGATTTTTCCTTTGGAATTATCTTCAAATGTAACGTGACCTCCATTTTTATTTTATTTTTGAAATTTGACAATAGTGTTTTGTCTCCGGTCATGTGCTTGGAACATCCACTATCTAGAAACCAATTGCTCTTTACTTTTGAAGGTGCCTACAATAATTGATTCAAATTTTTTATTTTGGTACCCATTTAACTTTGGGTCCTTGATAGTTAGTGTTAGTGCTAGTGGACCCTTAAACCCACTTATTTCCTTGAAAGTGTAGTCTATTTTTGGTTAAACGGTTAAATGTTACATGTCCAAATTTGTTGCAAAAACTACATGTTATGTTGGAGGACAGTGTGGGCGCTGATGTGAGATTTTTTCAAGTGCACTCTTCTGATTGGTAACTTGAAGATCATGTCGGTGATTCTTAATCATTTGTCACTGTTCCGCCTTGAAGGACTACACAAGCTTCCCAGATAAGTAATCTGAAATCCGAGCTGACCTCACACATCCGAGCTCACATTATCATCCTTTCATTAAGTATATAAATCCGTACTAAGCAACCTCGGAGGTCGGTGTCAACAGAGACCATTAACAATATCGGTAAAGCGAGTAATCATGCTAGCAATAGATTCATCTTGTTTCATGAAAAAACTCTCAAATTCTTTAAATAAGAGATTTATCTTGGTTTCTTTTACTTTGTTTGTGCCCATGTGTATGATTTCTAATGCATGCCAAATCTCATATGCGGAATCACAAGTGCTAATACGATTGAATTCATTTATATTTAATGCACAATAAATAATATTTTTGGCTGTAGCATTCAAGGACAATTTTCTTATATCTTCTTCATCATACTCTTCCCTAGGTTTTGAGATAATTTGATCTGGTTTCCCATCCACCTTAATCACTTTGGTAAGTTTATGAGGGCTGAGTTCAATAACTTCCCAAATACTATAATCAATAGATTGAACATAAATTGACATTCTAGTTTTTCAATAATTAAAGTTTGTATCATCAAATAAAGGAGGACGATTTGTAGAATACCCCTCAAGATTTTGAGAAATATGGTTAGCCATTGTTCAAGATTGTGAAATCTTTTTTTAAAATAAGAGCACTAGGCTCTGATACCGATTGATAACCCAAGAATAACTAACCAAGAGGGGGGTGAATTAGTTTTTGAAACTTTTTTGACATTTAATCTCAAAAACGATTCAATACACAAAATATAAATGCAAAGTGTAATACAAGAAGTAAATATACAAATTTGATAATTTAATTCAAGTATGAATATAGCACTATGTAAATGACATTGTAAAGTAGAGTACAATAAGTAAGGATAACAATCCAATTTAATGGGGTTCGATACACAAAGTGTTCTACGTCCCCGTTACCAAACTCTTCATCACGAGCAATGTCAAATTCACTAAAAGAGGTAACTTACAACAAGGAGTATCGATCCTTAAGTGACTTATAAATAATGAGCACTTATCCTTAAGTGACTTACAATAAGAAGCACTTATCCTTAGGTGACTTACAACAAGGAGCACATATCCTTAACAACAATCGAGTTTTTCCAAGGGTTCTCGAAACCACAAAGTATAAGTTGTAATTTTACAATTGAAGGAACTCTCTAAACAAATGATATAATCAAGTCAAATATTTAAAGAGTTAGGATAACACTTCAATAGATAACAAATATTTAAACTTAAGTGTTTTAAGTTGTAAAACTTTGATGAACAAAAAATGATGCGGTAGTAAGGATCAATGTACCAAAGTTTTCAACCAATGAATCTCTTTTAACAAATAATACAAAGTTAAGTATATAGAGAGATTTACAGTTAAATAAGTGTTGACAAAGAAAAGTTTTAGTCAAGAATGAGAAAATAGATAAGATAGAAATTTCTTTGAACAAGTTGAATCTTTGATGAAATAGATGAAGAACAAGTTTTTCAAATCAATCAAATGATTCTTGTAATAAACGAATTGGATAAAACTAAGTAGACTCAATGATCTTTAATGAATAAGCTCTTTAAAATTCTCTTGTATGTTGGGTTTATTGAATGTAAAAGAGTCTGGTATTTATAGAGCAAAACATCCAACTGTAGGGACTTTCGAATGATATATTTCGGTCGACCGAAGTCCAATTATAGTTATTGCAAAATTTCAAACCGTTAAAGTTTCGGCAGACTAATTCAAACTTTCGGTCGACCGAAATGAGTAGATTTTGGTTTTAAGAGATTTAAATCACAAATGCCATTTTCCAAAATCAATTTTCATTTCGTGAATATTTTTATGCAAGTGATGAGATCTATAAGAACTAACTTGAGCTTTATACTTGCTAAAAATTGACAAGTTATACATTTACACATAATTTTGAAGATTCGATAAAGTGTCTTCTAAATTTCTATTCTTCAAAGGTCTTGGTTTCTTTGGATCACTTTCGAGTGATTTGCAACGGATGACGATTTGAGACTTTTGAATGATTTAGACAATTTATACATGAAAAACTCAAGAAACGAGATTTGTTAGAAACACAATAGTATCGTTTGTTATAATCAAAACAAGTGGAATTATATTAAATCATAGGTCAACAGGGAAATCCCCTCCTTATTCGGGACGAGGTCCCAAGGGTATCAAATAATTTTTTTTGCCATTTCTATTCACTCGTGATCAACCACCATCACCAGAAATACTATCACGTCGACAACAATACCATCACCTTTTTTGTGCATATTCCAATCTTGGTATCCATTTCTCCACCGTCAAATCAAGAAAATAGCAACAATGTGTTACACTTTCCATTCCCTTGATGGTTGAAGGTTCATTATTATACCCTACCTTGAGGTAGATACCACCATTTGTTTCTAATTTCTAAACCTACAATACAACACTAAGTACCCAATATATAAGAGCATCTCCAAGAGACTCTCTATTTTTAAAGAGTATATTTTACTATTTGGAGGGTGTCTATAAATTTAGAGAATTAAAATATTGAAGCACTATAACAAACTCTTTATATTTAACACTTAATTTTACTACAACCAAAAAATATTTATTATTTTTTCTTTATCTTTTATTTTAACTAACTTTCCTTTAGATTATTTTATTACTTTTCTACATTGAAAATTGAGACTTTTTGAATGCATTTAATTATAGAGAGTGGGCTTTGCGCTCTAAATTTGGAGAGTCAAACTCACTCTCTAAATTAAAATGTTAATTTAAAGAGTCTCTTGGATCATGATTTTAAATATTGACTCTTTAAACATAAAGAGTATCTCATGTTTAAAGAGTCTCTTGAAGATACTCTAAGACAGTAATGAATGTTACAAATTATGTGAAATTATGCAATTACACAAAGTTGGTGATTGGGCAAGGAATCAGGAAGAGTACGTTGGGAATTAAGGAGAACACACGAATTTTTCAATTTTGTCAAGGAGAGGAAATTGAGGTAAAAGAGAGGGAAATGGGGTTTTACATGTACATACACAAGGTGGGGTGGTGCAGGGGTGGAGGAAAGTGTGAAAGGAAAGAAACATAGGGAGGAAACAACACACTTGGAATTCAAACTAGAGGACATCAAACCATGTCCTTCACCTACAACCTAAGTCACATTTGTGTTTGAGAAACGTGCATGTTCGGTTGAGGTTGAGCTAGGTGTGGTGAATGCCGCATGTCCTTAATCATGGATAGGGTTGGTGGGTTGGGAAAATGTCCATGACGGCTGCCTAGTAAATTGCAGGACATGGACGATTTGGAGAGAAATGATGATTTATTTGTATTTTTTTAAAAAGATTTGGGACCCCCTTAACAAATTTTCCTTATTTTATGTTTGTTTTATTGCATTTTTATGTTTGTTTATTTAAAAAGGAGGGCGAATTTGTTATTTAATGGTCGGTACGGACGGAAGGACATGTTATGTTACATAACTAAAAGGTTGGGACACATTATGCTGAGAGAAAAGTTGAGAGTTGATTAATGACAATTTACAAAGATTGGAGGTAAAAAGTGAAAAATTCCCAATTTATTAACATAAACTTTGTCCACCGAATTTTAAGTGAATAAAAATAAAATTGGATACAATTACGAAAGGGAGCTTATAAAATGGGAACTTCATCAACAAACCTCTTAACGGAAAAAAGGAGAAGCCCAATTATTAAAAAAATATTACTAACCATAATTTCCAATAAGATGCTTTTAATTATTATTATTTTACTCGATCTTCCAATGTATTTCAAGACAATACTTGATTTGTTTAATAAAAGCGAACAAATTAAAAAGAAAATGTAGATGATTGAATGAAAATAAAAATTGAAATTAACGATAACAAACCAATGCTGGTTAATATATTTTGACTGTTTGACGATTTTTATAACGTTATTTCAGTGAATAAATTACTAAAATGGATAAAAATAATTTGAAGGACTAATTTGAAGTTCCAGTACGCCCATTTGAGAAATTAAGCTTTATGATCGGCTCATGTTTATTAACACTCGAATCACTTTTTATTCATACATTTCGAGTAAGTCTATAAGTACTATTTACTTATTCGTTACTTTTTACTATCAATTTATAATTTAAACGAAAAATTATTCATCTGCATCATTACAAAAAAAAAAAATCATAAATTACTAGGTTACATTATTAAAACCAAAAATATTAGATGACATATGAAATTTGTTTACATATACCTTTTCTTTTCTTTTTCTAAAAATAGACCATCTATCGCATTATCGGGAGGTTTTCCAAACTAACCTTGGTCAACTAACCTTTTTAAACTTTTGTTAAAAAAGTCAATTTTACCCTGAATGATATAAGTCTTTTATTGCAAAATGAGTCCCAAGTTTAGAATAGTTTTATTTATTTTTCTTTCTATTTCTATTCGTGTTCACTACATATTTCATCCGAATCTAATTTTTCTTCAAAAATCTCTTCATCAGTTTCTATTTCTTCGAAGTTGACTTCTTCACATTCATATCTAATTTGTTTAAAATCTGTAATTAGTATTCTAACTTTCTTTTTTGGACATTCAGTGCTTATATGTCTTTCTTCATTATAATTTCAACATTTACATCGTTTTTTATTTAATAGTTTTTTATTATAAGATTTATATTTTCTTTTGAAATATTTTCTTTTTGGTTTAAAATATTTCTTTTTAAACATTTTATATTTTTTATGTTTTATTTTTATTTTTCGTTTATAATCATGACATCCCCAATTTCCTGGTACCTCAGTGTCTTGACAACAAATTCTATCTTGTATAAATCCTGATTGTTTATAAATCATTTGATTACTACACATTGAACTTATTTCATCTTTTATAGTTTTTATTATAAATTCTAAAGTATAAGCTTCTTTATTTCTTCCAATTGGTCTTTCTCTAATCTTATTTTGAAAATAATTATTTTGTGGTGGTGATAATTTTCTAATAAAAACTCCCTTATAAATAATCTTTATCTATTCCACTTCAAAACAGTATATAATAATATTTACTATATTCACAGCAATATTCATTAAGATAACACGTATTACATATGTGTAAATGTTTCATTCTATTCTTAGCATCTTTTATTTCTTCTGCTTTAGCTTTAATACTTTCATTTATCCAATCTTTTCCTACAAATTCTCCATAAATTCTTGTAACAACTCTATTTATACATTCACTTATGGTAATTCCAAATCCTGCTTCAATACTATCTTTCCAAATACCTTTTGTTGTATCTTCTAATCCTCCATACTAATTAGCTACATTTCCTTTAAAAGTTGCTAATAAATATTCAGTTTTATTTTTATTATCAGTATTACTGCGATTATAATTAAAGCGTGCTAACATATTAGTATTACATTCATTAATAGCTTTTCTAACATCTAATTCACAATCTAGGTATAAATATGATCATGTAATGTTCATTTGACCTGATTCTCTTAATATTGGTTTAAATTGATCTCTATACATTTTCTCTTTTCCAATTTTAAAATCAAGTTTAGTATTAACATATTTTCTATGATCTATTTCAACTTCATATCTAGCTGTGTTAGTTTCTCCAAAATCTTCTTCTTTAACTGCTCGTGGTCCTACTGTTCTTCCAACCATATGATTTTTAGTTATTTCTTCACAAATTTTTAAATTTTCTAAGTCAAATATTAGGTTTTCTATATCTTCATTCATTATTCCTATATAGTTATTTTTTCTTCTTTTTCATTAAGATTTTCTTCTTATTTTCTAAAATCGATTAATAATCTTTTAATCTTTCATCAAGTTCTATTAGTTCTTCACATTTTTCAATTTTCTTTCTGACTTCTTTAAGTTCTTCAGTATAATTTGGTTTAAATGATTTTTCTTTATTTAAATTTTCTATTATTCTATTTAAAAGATTTTCTATTCTTAAGAAATTATTTTGTAATTTTTCTTTTTCTTCTTCATAACTTATTTCAATTCTAGTAATTTTTTCTTCAATTATTTTTATATATTTTTCAATTAAATTGATTTTATCATTCATACTCATCCTTTAGATCTTTTACAAGGTGGTTTAATGTTTTCAAATCCTAATTTATCTCATAAAATACCCCTTTTATAATTAATAATATCTAATTTTTCCTCTAAAGTTGCAATTTTATTAATACTATTTTTCTGTGCAATTTTTGATATTTGATTTTGAATTTCTTCAAGTTTAGTTTCATCAAGCATTTCTAAATTATTAATTTGTTCTTTAATATTATTAAATTGTTTGGACATAAATTTACTTAAAACTTCTAATCTTTCTTTGGCTATTTTATCTTTTGGATCTATGTTATTAATTCCATCTATAGTTTCTATATCTTTAGACTTTATTTGTCCTAATTGTTGCCATAAAAATACACTAGTCCAATTTGTAGTCATATTTAACAATCCATCTGTATTTCCCCATGAACTTAAAAGTTGAAATATAGTTGTATTCCATCATCTGGTTTGATAACTTCCTATTGGTAGTCTTATATTTTCTATTTCTTGTTTATCAAATCTTATTTTTTTTGGTAAACTCCTATTAATCTGATAGGCTTAAGGGATTTACTACTATATTATTTATCATTTATTCTATTTCTCTCCTTAATTGTTCTTCTCTTCTTAATTCTCTTGTAGTTTCATTTCTTATTAATTCTCTTTTAATTTTATTCCAATTTAAAATTTCTTTTTCAATTTTTCTTCTATTACTTCTAGTTATTATTTGTTCTTCTAATTTTTTTTATTTTATTATCACAAATTTTTTTAGTTATTTCAGACATATTTTATTCTTTAATAGTTGTGTATTCTAGATATTCTTTTAATTTAAAAAGATCCAGTTTATTGTTATTCATAGATATATAAAATTTTAATATTAGATTAAATTTTAATTTCTTATATTCTCGTGGTAATCTGTTCGAGATATGTTTTCTCATTTATAAGTTTTTTATGTGATTCTTTAAATTATATTTATGAATATTTTTAATTCTTTTATTCTTTATCATCAAAACTAAAATCAAAATCATATAATTCAGCAACATTATTATAATTATCATATTGCTCTATATTTTCAAATGTTCTTTCACTATTTTCACTATCTAACCAGAAAAATATAATCATTTTTATTATTTCTTTAGGTAATATTTCTTTTAACCCAAAATAAGCAATTGTAAGACATTTTTTTATAGTATTTAGAATCTCTTTTTATGAAATTTATTCATCTAGTATAACTATCATAAGTTTTTGGGATATCTATTATGTGACTATAATCAATACTATTAGTATATAAAGGGTACAATTCTATAATACAATTCGTAAGTTTACATAATGAAAAAAATTTCAAAGTATACAATCCTCTAAAAATTCTTATATAATAATTTTCAAAAAAATCTTCAGACAATAAATTTCTTCGTAGCTTAAAATAAGGTCTTTACCACGCTTCACAAAATAGCAAGAATGTTATATATTCCTGGTCACCTTCGTCACAAGAGTTGGCCAAAGTCCAACAGCATCACAGCAAAACGGACACAAGGGCACTCAAAACTCTCAAACAGACTCACTGTGTAGAACAACACTCAAAGCGTAATAAAAGATTTATTTCAAACTCAAAGACTTTATTGATCTGATGATATCTTGAAAGCTATTATACAAAGATTGATATTCCGAAGAGTGATTTATAGTCTTTAAAGAGAGTGATTACAAAAATCATTTTTAGAGAATATATCTTTTCTGTGGATTTTTTGGTCATACCTCTTCAAGTAAGAAGAGTATTAATTTATAGAGAGGTTTTCACTTCACCGATAAGCTTCTAGCCAATCAAAATTTTACAACACAAGCAAAAGTACAATAATTTCTTCAAAGTGGTTGAAATAATCAAAACACTTGTCTGCTACTTTTATTCCAGTGTCGACAACTTTATTTCAGATTTAACAGTTGTCTTTTATTTCTTTAATGCTCACATGGTGATATCTTGTGATGTTGCTTTCTTATCATCCTTTATTTGTGGATGTGTCACATCAATCTGCAAGCTTCTTTTATACATTCATCACTTCCAAGGAATTGATCGTTCAAGATTTCACAAATCTTATCCTCAAGGATTTTTGATTCTTTGTCTCTTCTGCAGATAAGGATCCAATTATTGCTCATTCCATAAACCATGTATTTTCTCCATAGAAAAATTGCATGGTCGAGCAAACTGATTTGATTCCAAGGATTCACCTATAAATCATCAATTTTCTATTGATAGTGAACATCTCTTTAAAAATCTGAATCTCCTTGAGTGAATTTCCATTATTTTTTCGAATAGTGACAAGATGATGTTCTCCATACCATTCTGGTTCTTTATACTCAGGACTGATAGTATAAAATCTCAATTCAACTGGTTGTTTATCACTATATTTTTTTGACACAATTAATAAATTCTATGTCAAATTGTTCAATTTCTTTTAGATCTGCTCTTGGGAAGAGTCGATCTAAGAATCCAAATATTGCCAATTTTCGAACAATACTAGGATCTGCACCTTGAACTGCACTAATCCTCGGATAGATCGCCGTTGGAAGGGATATTAAGTAAAAAGAACTTCCTTCTCTGAAATTATATATCAATTCTGAGAATTCATAATACTTATTCTCCATAGGATGTAAATTGGTTCTAACATGATGAATTGTAATTATTCCCTTTGGTGATTTGAGGTCACCAGTAGATGATTCTTTATTTTCTTGAAATTCATTGATAACAGTAGGTTGTTCCAATGGGCCTTTTGATAAGGATGTTTCACCTAAAAGGTGAGTGGCGTCTTTTCCACTTGTAAATTTTTCCAACAATTTGTCAATATTGAAAGGTGATTGTTGTGGACCCTTTTTTATGACTTTTTCCCTTGCGAGGTAAGAGAGTCATTTTTCTTAAATTTCGAATCTCTACTTGAGGTGGATGTATTAATCTCCCGAAATGGGATGTGACTAGCCTTTCGACTGTATTCACATTTTTCTAAAGGAGGGTACTCCTAGCTGCAAGTTACAAAAAAGTCTAAACCTTCTGTCAATTTTTTCAACTATTTTTTCTTTATTATTGTTTAATTTCTCAATCTTTTTTCCACTCTCAACAACCTTATTTGATAAATCGCACAAAATTTGTCGAATATCAAGATGATCATCTTGGACAGCAAGATAATCTGTATTAAAATCTATTAGAAAATTTTGTAATTCCTTTGTAAATGCTTCAATCTTTTCTATATTCATGATTCCTGCTCAAGAAATCAGCAAATAAGTTATCATTTACTTTAATATATTCAAATTTAAAATTATAAAAAGATAATAACACTTGTCATTTATGCAATCTTCTATATTGAGGTGAATTTGGTAATTTATTATTTACTAGCCCATTAAGTTGAGTATTATCAGTTTGAACAATAAATTCTTTGGGTAATAAAAACATTTTAAATTTATTTATTCCTTTAACAACTGCTAATAATTCTTTTTCATTGGTTGAATAATTTACTTCAGCATTATTAAATGTTCCACTAGTATATCTACAAAATTCATTTAAATCGGTTTTTAATAAAGCACTCCAAAATAAATCTGATGCATATGTCTGTATAATTAATTTATCCTTTTTATCAGGGAGTCTGAGCTTAGGTAAATTTTTACGATTTTCTTTTAAGTTTTGAACACAAATAGTATGTTCTTCATTACATCCCAACTTATTTGATTTTCTTAATAGTTTCTGCAATTTTTTTTTTCTGCAAGTTTTTCTATAAATCATTCAGCATAATTAAGACATCCTAAAAATTTCTGAATTTGTTACTTATTTTTTTCTAGTTTAGCAGGAAACAAAATTATTTTTTCTGAAATATGAGGTTGTAATTTTATTCCATCACTATTTATTATCATTCCTAAAAACTCAATTTCATTTTTTGTTACTTTTGCTTTTTTCTGACTAAGTATTTACATTCTTTTGAGAAAAATATAGCAAAGTTTCTAAGATATTTAAGATGATCTTCATATATTTCTGAACAAACAAGTATGTCATCAACATAAACAATAAGAAAATTATAAGTTTTAAAAACTTCATCAATTCTTCTTTGATAAATCTGTGGTGCATTTTTTAATCCAAATGGCATAACTATCCATTCATAATGTCCATGGGGGGTATTAAATGTTGTTAATGGTATACTATTTTCTTCTACCTTGATTTGCCAAAATCCAGATTTACAATCAAATTTTGAATAATATTTTTTATTCTTAGCTATGTTTATTATGACTTCTTTATTTGGTAGATAATATCCATCAAATTTAGTATTTTTATTAAGTTCTTTATAATTTACTACCATTCTGGGTTTTCATCTTTTTATTTCTGCATGATTTCTAACCATAAAGGCTGGGCTACTATGATGACTATTGCTTCTTCTTATAAGTTTTTGATTAAAAAGTTCTTGAATTCGTACTTGAAATTCTTCTTTATCTTTTTTATTATAAAGCATATGTTTGACTCTAATAATGATTGTAGGTGCAAGTAATTCTATTTTAGCTGTAATTTTTTATTTTCCCATTTTTCAAGTGGATTATCGTTATAATTTTTGGCTAAAAGATCTTTTATTTAGTCAAGAGTAATTGTTCTGATTGAGTATTTGAATAATTTTGGTATAAATTTTATCTTTTAACCACACTGAGTTGACCGAACTCTGAATGGTTTAAATTCTCTAGCAATCTTTAGTAAATGTCCACATAGGGTTCTTAATTGAATAATATAAATATTTTGACTATATTGACTAAACTGTTGTAAAAAGTCATTTCCTAGAATAATATCACAATCATTTATATTATATTGGTAAACATTTTTTACGGTTACTATTTTAGATCATATGATCACTTCTATATTTTCATTTTTGTATTTTAATGATTCTTTTGATCCAGTTATTTCTTGTAGAGTTAATTGTTG